>CM042846.1:37938075-38425091 GCA_023653725.1 Bungarus multicinctus | reverse complement strand
ATGGCCACTGTACACCAACATTTTTTACCTGCAGCCGCTTATAGCGGGGGCAGGGGTGTCAAAACTAAATCATAACGGCAGTCAGTGTCACGGACATTATCCGGGGACTTTTTGCCCCTTTGCTAAACCAGGTGTGGGCATGGCCAGCATGTGACACATCCAACCACAGGCCACAGGTTTGACAGCCATGGCCTGGAATTTCTTGATACTTTTGACTTAACCAAATCCAATCCTGCTAACCATTTTTCAAATCAGTTGATGCTGCTGCAACTGGGAAATTTCTAATCAACAACCAAAACATTTTGAGAAGTGAGCTATACATAGATGTATACAGATGTGTTTAGATGTATCATAGACACACAAGTGATAAGGGATTTTAGAGGTATGTACAGCATGCTGCCAATGTTTACAGGAATGGCTTGACCTTACAAATATTATTCAAAGAAACCCCATGGACATAAATCATGGATTACCAAAAGATATGTGCCAAACATATATAATATTCTGGCAAAGAAGAAAGAGCAATGTATTGTAAGAGTAAATAACATTCTCACAAGTTAGAATCTAATATTTCAAGGGAAAATGTCCCCTTGAAATGCCCTATTCATTGATACAACACAACATTAATAATCTACCTAGAATCATGTAGTCCCCAACTTCAAAAAAATTCTTTTGATGAATTTCTAATGTTTTATTAGTAGGCTACCCCCCGAAAGCTTGGCAAAATAATTCTGAATAAGAAAAGTATGAATCATCACAAACTGCTGTGTGTCTGAAAGATTTTCAGGTTTCTACTTAAAAAGAGAGAAAAAATACCACTATAAGTAGCAATATTTATTTCAATTCAGTGAAAACGTCTGCATCCAGTCTATGGTGGAATGAATTAATTGGAATGCCTACTGTAAACTAAGCTAGATTTGGAAAAGTTTCACTAAGAAATTTAACAAATAAGTAGCATGCATTGCTTATGCTTCATGACTCATCTGAAGCAGTAGTTTTCCATTGATGTTCTTCCATATCACAAAAAAAATTGCTTTTGTCAGTACTATTTTATATTTGACTTGTTCTGCTTATATTAGCTGCAGTTCCTTCAGAGGCAATAATCACTCTCAGAAACTCTGTTGGCAATCAGAAGTATCACTAAAAGTAGCAACAAAAATCACGCAGAGATCACACAGATGATTTGATTGTGTGGTATTAAGACCAGAGGGAGTTGAAATGTCTGTTGGGTTGTAATTCATAATCTATGACACTAAGCAAGGACAAGTTAAATTCTTCATTGGCAAAGACCTTGATAACTACCAAAATTCTTCTATTCCGTGTTCCTTTCTTTTCTTTTTTGAAAAAGAAAAAAATTGTTTATAACAACCCCTTTTTCATTTCTTCTTCTTTCTTTTTTTTTTTTCTGGCAAAAGCTGTTATTACAACAAGACATTCTTAAATATACATTAAATCTAGAGAACTATTAAGCTGCTTTGAGTACATTATCATTCCTTTGGCTCACAATTTATTCAAACTAGAAAAGATGTAGAGGTATTACTATCTGCCTATCCTTTCACTTGAAGTCTAAATCCATTTCCAGACTTCTGAGGCAAAATCTACAAATGTAGATTTACTACTAAATGGATGCATGTTCAGATTAAAGATTTCAAGTCTAGTGATGGATTTAGTGTAAATTATCTAGTCAAGAAAAATGTGAAAAAATAGCTTATAAGAACTTGGAGAACAATTTCTCAAACATTTTGCACTGATGGACAAAGTAGCCAAGTATTTGAGAATGCAACATGTTTTCCACCAAGTTCTATGAGTACTAACATGGGATAGGTTGTCTGATAAGAATTATTGGTATGATTTATATGTTATATAAAGTAGCTTATAGCAGCTTAGTCATACAATATACTAAACCATGATATATTTGAGTTCTCTTTAGCAATTGGTGAACGAAACTATTTCTGATTTTTCAAAAAAGAAGGTTTAGCCTGTTTTAAAATATGATGCCTCTTTTAGAAGTTTGAATCAAACATATTTTCTGAATACAATTATTTTTCTCAAATCTTAGGGAAAAAACTGTGTTCAGACTGCAATGTTCCACATTATGGATAGATCTAGTCATTTTACTTTTTTTTCCCCACATTGATTTTGCCATGTGGATAGGCATAAAAACCTGATGACATTTTGAAAATGATGACAAATTGATGTTCTCAGTTGCAACTAAGATTTCAATGTTTCAAAAAGCATAAATGTAGTTTCTGGGGCTTATTTGTTCATATTGATCAGTATCATTTTTGTTAAAAGAAGTAATAATGGTTACTATGGTGCAGCTATCAGAATTTGCTATAAATATTCTTTCTTTCAGAAACTTGCCATTCATTACAAGCCTAAGGCAACATTCTAAGTCTAGTGAGCTGTGGCATTACTGAGTAAACAGGATGAACTTTGAAGCAAACTTTTAAAATCCTAGTCAACTTTTAACTGAGGTATTATCCCATTTACTTCCTAGGTTCAATTGACACCCTTTCAATGGGATGTAAATTCAGATTTATTTTTAGTATTCATAATGATGAATATGGAGAGTTGAGAGGCAACTGAAAACAAGTGCTATTGTAGGATGAGGCCTCCAATGAAATATCAGTAAATGGCAGTGGAAGGATTTTGGTTTTGCTAGAGTGTTTTGTTTTGTTTTTTGAGCCTTTAAAGGCTCAAAAAGCCTTTAGACCCCGATAGCTCTCACTTTCAGCAAGTTGATATGAACTCATGGAGAGGGAGAGAGCTGCATTACAAACATATATTACAATAATGCAAGAATCTTGAGTCCTAGTGGACAATCACTTAAATAGGAGCCAGCAATGTGCTGCAGCTACCCAAAAAAGACAATTACCAAAGCATTATAAAGTGGTTTTAATACTTCATATGAGCTTCTATTAATGCAGCCTAGGACTGCATTAAGAGAAGATCATGTAAAGTATCAAATACTACTTTATAATGCTTTGATAAAACCACACTTGGAATATTACACCCAATTTTGGTCACCGTGCTATAAAAAAGATGTTGGGACTCTAGAAAAAGTGAAGAGAAGAGCAACAAAGATGATTAGGGAGACTGGAAGTTAAAACATATGAAGAACAGCTGCAGGAATTGGGGATGTCTAGTTTAATGAAGAGAAGGACTAAGGGTTGCATAATAGTACTGTTCCAATATCTAAGGGGGTGCCACAAAGAAGAGGGAGTCAACCTATTCTCAAAAGTACCTGAAGGCAGGACAAGAAGCAATGGTAGGAAATTAATCAAGGAGAGAACCAGCCTAGAACTAAAGAGAAATTTCCTGACAGTAGAACAATTAATTGGTGGAATGACTTGCCTTCAGAAGTTGTGGGTGTTCCAAAACTGGAGGTTTTTAAAGAAAAGATTGGATAACTATTTGTCTGAAATGGTAGATGGTTTCCTGCTTGAGTAGGCGTTTGACTAAAGACCTCCAATGTTATTCTGTTTTATTGCCAAATGTGGCCTCTTCATTGATCCTAATTATTACTATAATTGAGTTTTTATTACATGTCTCCAAAGCTCCTCCTCATTGGATCAGATACACTTTTGGACTGGAGCAGTGATAAAGATTAGTAGTAAAGAACATGCTTTGAGCATTAAAAATGACTCTATATTCTTATACAACATCATTGCTTGTAATTATTCTACCATTTATTTTCCAGATGATCCCTATAGTATTGTCAAGTTATATATTTGGAACTTATTTAAATGCACAATGCTATTCCTCCTCTCTTTCTATTGCTTCTGTTGTTTTGAACAAGTTATTGTTTTCAAACATTCACAAGAATAATCCCACCAGATCTCAATTACATCTATTAAAATGTATTTACCACCCACTACTAGAAATTTAAGCTTATTTTGTTTATTTAAGCATACTCTGAAAATTAGTTCTTAACAATGGCACATGGAAGAAAATAACAGCTGCTATTATATACTTAATTTATTATGACGTACATCTACAGAGTGAACATGGAACAACGTAGCTGTCCTTGACTTTACAGAAACATCGGTAATTTTTTTAAAAAGAAGTTAAGGGGAAAATTATTCGCATTCATAAAAAGCAAAGTCAAACTGAGAGACGCTCTCCTAGAGATCACATTCAGCATACAGAACTCTAAGTCCTGTTCCTGTATCTAGTTGTAAAATCAGATTAAAGAAATCCATTATTCACTGGATAAAATGATCATGATTATTTTTTGTAGTTAATCCAATGCAACTTAGATTAAAGTCTTAATCCTGTATATGCTTAAATTCATGTGGAAAGATTTTGGACATACACTTTATCACCATCTGCTTAAGTGGATGATATAAGGTCACTTACAAAGATGTTCTTTGGTGGACTTCCACACCAGCACTCCTCCCCCCAAATCCATTTTTATGGAATTCAGTAGCTGTGAATCCTTTGCAGTCATTATTCCAGTGGAAAACAAAAATAAAAATGACTTAATTTGTGGCTGTCATGCCTGACAATTACCCTATGAAATAAATGTCATAATTTATATTCTTACAACAAAGCTTAAGGTAGCTCTGTTGTCATATTACAAGAGAAAAATATCCTAATACATTGTGTGCAGTAGGTCACTAAAGTGTCATTACGCATCAAGATGTCACAGTGAATCAAGCCAAAATAACTAGCAAGTTAGTAGAAAAAAACATTGCAATATTGGCTCCTTTACAGGGAATACATCAAGAGATTTTTGACAAGCTACCAAAAAAAAAAAAAAAGACTATTGTGGGATCATAGGTCTGGTTCCATTACAAACAAGGTTAGCTACAAATAAGGTTATTTATCACCTTGAATTTTAGTCACAGGATCTCCAGTCAATGAAATAGCACATATTAATCAAAATTTAGGTAATATTATGAAAATAACCAAAACGTGTTGGTAGCAAACCATATTACCACAATTATCTTTAAATGAGGAAAGGGTGGCTACATGAAAACCTTAGGGCTTTCCAAGACTTGTCAAGATGCTGGTTGTTATCTGTGAAGTCCTTCCATGGCAGAAGAAGATTACATGTTACATTTCTCCCATTGGGCAAAAAATTTGCATTTGAAGGAAAAGAAATTGGAAAAGCAATTACCACTTTCCTTCCTGTAAGTAGATTATACTGACATGTATTTATTTTCACATACACACACACACAGTATATATATACTGTGTATATATATACTGTGTATATATATATATGTGGATCTTTGGTTCTTCGGGTTTTCTCCCGCGTAGAGTTGGAAATATTTAGGCGACGTTTCGATGAAGTCTCATTCATCATCTTCAGGCTTCTGTCTTCGGCCTTGTGCTTCTCAGAGTGATGTGAGCTTGCAGCTGCTTCTTCCTTTTAACTACTAGTGGGGGTGTGACTTGATTGGGTGGGGGCTTGGCTGTGTTCTGATTGGGTGGGGGTGTGTTCTCATTGGTTGGGGGCTTGGCTGTGTTCTGATTGGGTGGGGGTGTGTTCTCATTGGTTGGGGGTTTGGATGTGTTCTGATTGGTTGGGGGGTTGGCTGTGTTCTGATTGGCTGGGGGTGTGTTCTGTTCTGGTGGGGGTTTGGTTGTACTCCGAGACTAACCGGAGTACAACCAAACCCCCACCAGAACAGAACACACCCCCAGCCAATCAGAACACAGCCAACCCCCCAACCAATCAGAACACATCCAAACCCCCAACCAATGAGAACACACCCCCACCCAATCAGAACACAGCCAAGCCCCCACCCAATCAAGTCACACCCCCACTAGTAGTTAAAAGGAAGAAGCAGCTGCAAGCTCACATCACTCTGAGAAGCACAAGGCCGAAGACAGAAGCCTGAAGATGATGAATGAGACTTCATCGAAACGTCGCCTAAATATTTCCAACTCTACGCGGGAGAAAACCCGAAGAACCAAAGATCCACATACAAATACCCGCGAAAATCTCCGAAAACATATATATATATATATATATATATATATATATATATATATATATATATAAATACACATGCACATTATGAGAGATTGTGTGGTAGTTGGATATAAGCCAGTTGCTATTTCAAAAAGGGAGAGTCAATTTCCTTCCCAGCGAAGACCAGTTGTTTCTATCACTCCCATTAGATCCCACACACTGTGATTCTCATAAGCCAAAGAATGTCATCTTGCAGGATCCATGGGAAAGCAAGCTTTGGGGGAGGCTTTTAGGACATAGGCAGGGAAGACATGAAGTCAGAGCCTGCAAAGTGGTAGTTATTTATCTAAATTGGACTTTTTAGGTATTGTTCATATTTTTTAAAACTTTGTAAGCTACAGAGTTACAACTATAGAATGTGCAACTGAATAAATTGAATCAAACTAATCAATCAGATGTAATGTTTTCAGGACAGTCTAAAAGCTATATTGTTTTTCTTATATTTTGGGCAGTTAGCTAGCAGAGATTTTTCCAGCATTAGCCTTAAGTTCATTTAGTCTTCCTTCATGCTGAGAAAGTGATCACACTTACACTTTCTTGAGCTCTTGTCCATGAATTGTCTTTCTTTACCAATCATTCAACCAGCAATCCCTGATACTGACCTTATATAAACCATAGCAGGCAAAGAGTATGTGAAGTAATTCTCATTCATCGCCTACTGCTCTAACCAGTCATAAAACAAAATGCAAATACCAATATGAACATTTTGAGCTATTTATCTATGTAATCATATTTGGGACCAGAATGGCAACTTCAATATCAACCTTATGTACCAGATAAGGAAAGCAGGAAATTAATATAATGCTTACACAGAATCAAGGTCAAATTTCAGCAACACCATGTAGTACAGGCAGATTTATTCCTAATATGTAAGGCATAAATGTATTTAGGAAGGGAGAAAAAGAATCATGAGTCCCTTGTGTGGCCTTGCACTGTCCTGACAGTCACATTTTAAAAGAAATATATTATGAGACATATCACAGCAGTTGCATGGGACTTGTGATATGATTTGTTCTTTTGTCTTAATTTAAAGAATAACTTTGCCTTTCATTAGTTGCATATGTTAATCACATTCAGATATGGCTTCTTTCTTGAAATGAAAGCAACATGTATCCCTGTTCAAAATGAAGAGCAGAAACAGAACAAAAACTCCTTCTTTTTTCCTTTTTTTTTTTTTTGCTAGAATTTTACCACTTATTGTATCAGATTGTAACTTCTGTGAACCATTCATTTGAACCGAGAGTTAAGGTTTTCGAAATAAATCAACTGCTCAATTTCTGTTCCATATTTTTCTTTCCTTTTCATCCATTCAACTTTCTTCCAGTTTGAGCTACTTGCTCTTTTCTTTTTTCTTCATTTTCCTTCTGTTCCCACCAATATTTTTTAATCTCTTTATTTCCCCATAACTGCATATGTTGATTTTTCTTCCTGATTATATCTGCCTCCTGCTTTCATCTGTATTCAGTGGTGTGATTGCTTATTCTGAGCTAGGCATATCTCAATTAATATTCCTAGATACTCAACTGTTCTTAGATCCTCCTCCTTAGTTAATTATTGAATGAGTACTGCTATTATGCTTAAATCCCCTGGACATAGTAGGTTCAGAGGAAAAAGAAAGCTAGATATTTTTTTTACAGTTCATTGACGAAAGACTTATTTTTATACCCAGAAATATTAGTATTGAAAACTGTGATTCATCATTTCTCATTACATTATCAACAGTGCTAAGTAATATAACAAAGATGTCAATGATCATTGTCGTTATTGTCATCAACTCATATCTGTGGTTTTGTGAACCAGAATGGTGAGAAGTATAATCATCATTATCATCATCAACAACAGCAGCAGCATTTTGGGTACCAAACCCAACGAGATCAAAACCAGAGCATAGATTTTGTTTGTTTGCCATTTGGGTCGGGGGGGCATTCATTATTTCATATGAGATACAATAATAGGACTCCAAAGCTTCTACTTCTGTTTGGCAGCATCCACATTATGAAATACTTTGCTCTTTGAGATATGGGGTCTTTCCATCTTGCTTTTATTGCATTGTTATTTCTGTTCCAAAAATCTTTTGGTCCAGATGGTAGACCTGGGCTATGTTTGTAATTGCTACTTTATTATTTTAAAATGTTGAAATGAATAAAACTTCCATTACATTTAGCTTTTAGCTTTTCTCTAAAAGCTCAAAGAAATTTTTTTTTTCCTGCAAAAGAGCAAGATAGAGTAATTGAGTGAGGACTTGATATAGGTCAACTGAGCCCATGACTCTTTTCAGCTTTTTACTATACCGGCCTATATAAAGATGGAGAAATAACCACATATGCTGGTAGATTTCCAATTATTTTAGAGAAAGGATTAAGTAATGACTGTTTTTTCTTCATCAAAATCTGTGTAAAAGAAAAGAATTCATTCTTATCCAAGTTGCCCTTCTCTCTTTTTTCTTGTTACAACAATTTCTAAAGTATCTTTCTAGGTCAGTTTTTTAATAATCTTTTTTATGCTTTTTCCTTTTTCTGGGGAACTAGTTAAAACTGATGTGACAACTGAATTCCTGATATGGTCCAGGTATCCCCAAATTTGCCATTTCATAAAGTCTCTTCCAACCCAATTGATGCAATTTAATGGCATGTTTTCCACCTGTTTCAAGGAAAGACGCTTATAAAAGCTTTACGTTAAAGTCTAAAACAAGCTGAGCTTCACTCCAAGTGAGAAAAGTAATGGGATTCCCATCATAACCTTCATTTTTCTCATTTTGGTATAGCTACTAACCCCCAAACATTTGCTCATTCTTCTTCAGAGCATTTTGGCTCCTGTCCTGGAATTGCATATCAGAGTGCAGAGTAGTTACTAAGAATAAAATGTTGAAGATGTCCTGAAATTGGCTTCAGACCTTTTCAAAATTCTCATTCTTATGCCTGATCTGTACACAGATAATCCTCAACTTACAACCAGTTGCTTTGCAATTGTTCAAAGTTACAACAGGATCTATTGTAATTCCCCGCCCCCCACCAAGACACTGATTTTTTGAAGTTAAAATGACTGTACATACCTCCCAGTGATGTGATTATATTTTACTGGCTCACCTTTACTGCTACCAATCATGTGACAGCTTGGCAACTGGCTCTCCTTTAATGGCTTTTTGCGGCATCCCATATGACCACATTTCCTGATTTCTATTGTTTATTTCTGGTTTCCAGCAAAAAAAAAATGACCATTGAATAAAACAGATTTTCTTAATAAACATGGTACTCACTTAACAACCAATGCAAAAAAAGTTATAGAATTGGGCACGTTCTCATGGTGATCCGCTTAATCACTGCCATAATTGACCATAACTGGGGGCTCAGTGAAGGTTGTTAAGTTTGATGACTACCTATAGTACTAAAACTCTTTGTCTGTTTGATGCTTAGTAAACTTAAAAATGCTGCATCAGAAGGAAAATATCAGAAAAAGTACCTCAGAGGAGTTAATCTCAAACATCTGGAAATCATTGCTCCTGTGGTGATTAAATCTGGGAAACGAGTGGCTGCTTCAGCACTACCACGTTATTACAATTTCAATGCTGCTGCTTCTCTATCATGGTCACATGATCCTCATTTTCAACATTCCCTGATAGTTTCCCAGCCACTTGTGCAATCCTTCACTCCCACTCCCCCCCAGAAGCAGCCAGTTATCTTCTGGCAGGCCAGGGAAAAGCAGGGAAAGGCAGGGAAGGGAAGAGGGAAGAGGGAGGGAGGGAAAGAGGCAGGGAGGGATAGAAAGGAAGGGTGGGAGGGAAGGAGGGAGGGAGGAAGTTTATGACACTCACTGCTAACTTTCAACAAGGAAATTCAATGGAGGAAGCAGCAGGAAGAGAAGTTGCCCTCACTCCCATTGATTGTTTAACCATCTGTGGTCTTGTGCTTTCTTTGGCTAGGTAACAAAGTATTTCTGAAACAATGACCCAAAGGTTTAGACATTATAGTTACAAATAAATTGTTAACCGAGGTAGAAGAATATTTATTCACTCTTGCATCTGTCCAATTACTAATCAAATTGTTATTGCCACTAGAGGCTACAGAACTTCATAAACAAGATTTTATTGTCTTCATTTAATGTAACAATATGAGGAGGGCCTGGTTTCTCCTTTTTATCACATTTGCATAATATGTCTCTCAGAATGTGCCTCCTGTGCAACATTGTTGATACCATATTGGTACATCTCCAAACATCTCAAGGATTTTATTCATGATTCACATGTTGTTGAGAAATAATGGGAAGCCTATTTATTACATTCTTCTAAATTTACATATATTACATTCAGTTATTCCATTAACTAAATAAATGAATTTGACATTCATATTCTACACATTTCCTTTTGCAGGAGGAAAAAAAATAGGAGGCTTGATTTGAGTTCAAGAATCTGACAGATAGTCACACTTTCATGCTTCTGCTATAAAGTCTAATAGATCTGAATTTGGATAGATAGTAGTGGAAGCAGTGAAATGCATGAAACATTACTTTACAGCATTGGATAAATCTGGCAGGATAAGAAGAAAAATATCACTTCACGCTGGGAAAAATGGACAGTAAAAATGAAAATAGAAGGAACGCCTGAGGTATAATAATAGACTATTCAATATGCAGAAGATCATCAATGCTTAATAAACTGGCACATTTATGAGCTTCTGTTTTATCCTAATTTTTCTATATATTATATGGAATTATACCTTGTGATACCACAGGCAGGTCTATATGGATCCTATTACTATAAGCCTTGCTATAACATCCAAAGTAATTGTTGAAATTGTCCAGTTCTTATCATTGCAGGCAGCAATTTAATTTACCCCAATGGACTTGGAAGATAAATCACTGTTTACTACTCATTATAGGAACAAGTAGGTTTCCTACCTCTAACTTCCTGCGGTTATCTGTGAATTCACATTTTATGCAGAGCTTAGTTTAGATCCTTCCATAAAGAGATCTGTCAGGAGCTCCATTCTTATCTTTCCTTCTAAAATTGAAATTTGGTTCTGCTCAACTCCTGAGCAATTAAAGCTAAAGAGCTTAGCTACTTGGATAAGGTAGTTGAACCATGCAGACATTGTAGACAAACACCTCCTAGGGCAGCAGCCCACAAACCTTTTGAGCACCAGGGACTGATTCCATGAAGAAAGGTTTTTCCAAGGACTAGAGGGGGCGTGGTTTTGTATGCTATCTGCATCCCACAGATGGGGCTTCACTTGTTTGTGTGGACTGGTTGCTGGCATGCCGCAGACCAGTGCCAGTCCATGGACTCTAGCTGTGGCTTGGGATCAGAGTGTGCCCTTCCACTGTTACTTTTCTCAGTGGTATAGAGTTGGCCTAAGATGTGGTTCTTCTTCCTTTCAATTTCTTCTAGATCTGAGAATGTGGCATTTGGGCAGCCATTATCCAGCTTTCAGGATGGATTTATTTTGTGTCTATAGCCCAGTTTGATACCAGTACAATCTATATTCCAGCCTGAGGAAAACATCCTTCAATGTTGTCAGAATCCACACTACAGAAGCCAAATTGAGTGAATGTCAACTGCCACATTATTGGTTGTTTTCAGGGTCTGTTTCCAAAGTGTCCTTGAAGTTTTTTTAAAAAGCCATTCAACTTCCCTGTTTGATAAAGAAATGACAATGCTATCAAGAATCTATCACATCTCACTCTTGAACACAGAAGGCACAAGATGTGGTCATTCAAAAAGTGATTTTCTTCCCTTTAACAACACTGGTGCCTTATAGAATGAGATCTTGAGGCCCATGTGAATTGTGGCAATTAAATTGTCAAGCCAAGCTCCTGAAAAAAAAAATTAAAATATGAACTAAGAGTAAAAAACAAATACTAAAATAAGTACTTAAAATATAGAAAGAAGTAGAGATAAACTACATGGGACTATGGTATGAATTTTGCTTTGGAGAAGTCCATCTAATATGCTACTGTAATTGCACTAAAATAAGAAGAACTGAATAGAAAGAATGGATGAACAGAAGCTGCTGTTCAAAATTTATTAAGACTCAGAACACTCCAAACTGGAGGCTTAATTGAGCTTCTTTTTTAAATTACATTGGATGGGGGGCTAAAATTGAAGTAATCTCTAGATGTTTCCTAATACTTGTTTTCCAAATTGATGAATTTTTAGTTCCAATAATCCCTGATCCAAAACTGGTTACAGAAAGCAATAGGCTAAAGTTCTATTTCATATTATAACCCAAGTTCAAAAGAAGTAGTGTTAGGAACATTTATGCTGTTGTTGCTTATTGTAAATGCCTTTCACACCCAAATATTAAGTGAGGCAAAAATCCTTTTTGTTATTTCCTTATTGCTACTAGAGTTAATTTAGTCATGATGTACATTTTTCACTGGCACACGACTAACTAGTAAATATCTCATGGTGTTCTGTGGACTCCATAAGACAATTTTTGTCTTATTTAAAAAGTCCTCAGCAGGCTTTCAGTAACTATCCTGAAAATGATGTCAATAAAATTGTATTTCTGATGTAGGAAATAATGTAATACCTGCAGGGAAATTACTTTCAGCTAGTACAAAAAGAACAGAAGAAGAGCAGTACATTCAAACATACACAAAAAAAAAATCAATTCAAAACAGGAGGTTGAAGGGACTTTGATCATTAATATTCAAAACATTTTTGAAAGCGGTTACAATCGTAGAAATTCAAACCTATAGATAAAGAGGAAAGGATAAGTTGCATGTAATCCCGTTTCCCCTTATTTATTTCCAAACTTTCAAAATGTGCCACTAAAATTTGGGGACAAATAACATGATTGCCTGCTCTTTTCAAAAAATCAACCATAGATAGAAAAGATGATGATTATCCATTTAGTTGTGTCCGACTCTTGGCAAGTCTATGGGACAGATCTCTCCACATCTTTTGATTTTGCACTGTTTCTTTGACTTTTTCTGTCGTTTGGTTGGTGTCAGCTTTGATGGTGTCCAGCCATCGTGTTCTTTGGTGGCCCGGTTCCCTTTTACTGCTAACTCTTCCCAACGTAATTGTTTTCTGAAGCGAATTCCCCCATGACCAAGCCAAAATAAGTGGGACAGATAGAAAAGAAGCAAACTCCAGATCCTGCCACCCCCCAAAAAAATAAAAGGCCAACCAATTTCTTCCCTCCGGTGACAATCATAATTTCATTTCCAGGTAGATCCTCGCTGGTTCTGGAAAGCCAAAAATAGAAAAAGGTGAAAAAGGTAGTACAGGCAGCCCTTAACTTATAACCACAATTGAGCCCAGAATTACATGCTTTAAGTTGTTTCTGTCATTAAGCAAGACACCTGTGTAATTACAAATGGTCATAAATTGAGGATTACTATATTCCACTATATACTGTATACACTAAATACTGTATGGTGTGTGCACTTCTCTGGCAGCAAACTGAGCCAAACCCAATGTTTCTGTGTAGCATTGAACTGTAATTCTCATTTCATTGCAGAAGAAATATTTCCAGTCCAGTGGCATGATTTGGTATCAATAAAATTAAATTGTACAACAGATAACTTAAAAAGAAGTCTGCTGGTGAGATAGCAAAAAGCTGGATTTTTTTTCCATAGATTTGTGATGAGTTCAGCAATGTACTTGCAAACTAATCATTAGGTAAACAGTTTGCATGTGGAAAGGCCAAGTCGTGCCAAGAAACATCAGAGATGTCCTTTTTTCCCAAGCTATCTACCAAATGAGACCTATTGCTGACACAAGAATTTATTCAATGTGATGTTAATGTGTCCATATCACACAAAGCCAGTCCAGCAGCATATTAATTTAGGTAATATGGAGCTGAAAAACAATTTGCTATAACAAGATGCAGACATAAGAAAGAAAGGAAAAATATCAGCTGAAGGCTTGTAAGTGAAGAATCAAAGAATATTTGCAAATGATTTCCCTCCTCCTCTCCCTTCCTATATATCCCCTTGTCCTTTGAGGAAGTACTTGAGTCTGAATAATATTTACAATTGTGCATAGTAAATTTGTACTGAACTTTTCTTTCAGGTAGAATATGAGCTGATTTCTCTATGCTTTTCAAAGTACATTATGCTGAGTTGAGATCATTCATGTTATTCTTTTAGTACAAGGATTACAGATTCAATTATACGTATGAATATTCTGATGAACATAATGCACTATTTTTCTGTGTCTCAGAATATATTCTTCATTGTGAAAGAGAGTGTATCTTCACAACAATAGCATTGATTCAATGAAGCTTTGAATCTGGATTTATTCCTTGAGCTATAACCGTGATGGCGAATCTATGGCACATGTGCCAGAAGCGTCATGCAGTGCTCTCTCTGCGGGCATGTGAGCTGTTCCCCCAGCTTAGCTCTATTACACATGCATGCACACTTCCTGCTGGCCAGCTGCTCTATGGGTCTCTGCCACACAAGCACAGGGGTGGGATGCATGTGCAGGGGATGGGCGCACATTGCAATTTGGGGTTTTGCATGTATGTGTGCTTTGGGCACTCAGTGCCAAAAAGATTAGCCATCACTGGGCTATAAGTTAATATAAAGTAAAGAACAGTTTCAATTTTGCACATTTTGGAAGCTAAACAGGAAGTCTTAGTTATTGTCCTGGTGGTGCAGTGGTTAGAACACAGTATTGCAGGGCTAACTCTGCCCACAGTCTAGAGTTCAATCCTGACAGAGCCTTCCATCCTTCTGAAGTCAGTAAAATGAGGGCCCATATTGTCAGGAGTAGTATGCTGACAGTATAAATCAACCAAAGAGTACTGTAAAGCAGTATGGGTCAGTATATGAGTCTAAGAGCTATTTCTATGGGAAAATTAGTGACAAATTAATTATTTTATTTTTGCTCTGATGTTTCTTTTCCAGATGAAATCCATCATTCTCTTAGGGTTCAGTTGATAATATTTGCTGATAGAACCTAGCCATCTGAATTTCATCAATTACCTTGCTAAGCAATCTTTAAACTTCATGCCAATAGATCAAATTCTTATATTTTTCAGATAAGCCTCTATTCAGTATAAAATCTCCAATAGACCCTGAGTAAAAATACTGTGGATGCTCAATGCCAATGGATTAGGCCTTCACCTATTGAATTTCTGTCTTAGGTAGGTAACTTCCTGATCCATAAAATAACATAGGGATGTCTGTACATAAGTCAAAGTAATAGCTCTCTAGAATGTCACAGCATATTTTTTCGACCTCACAAACTACAATTCAGCTAAAACATGCTCTTCTGGTATATTTGGACATTAGATGGAAGTCAGCAGATACAAGTGATAAATTTCCTGTAGTTTCTGACTTGCCCGTTGTCTCTTTTATCCTACTTCTGTGCTATCAACTCAAACCTGTCTAATAGTAGTGATACAAGTTTCATGAAAAGACTAACTCAAAATTCTCTGAATCCATTTCCATCAGTTTTATACTAAGCAATGGATCTAGAAATTGCTTCCTCACTCTGATTATCTGAGACATAAAAATTATAGAAGTAAATCCAACTATTTCTTCTATAATCATCCATAGTTTCCAAGATACTTTAGCCATAGTATGGAAATAGATGCGAACTGATGGTACTAATTCCAGAAGATCACACCCAAGGACTTAAATCACAATGCATATATTATTGTCCACAGTATGTATTGCATGTATTCTTAAACAATGGCATAAAATATGTAAATTCCAAAGTCTGAAAATGTGATATATTTATAGATCACAGTTGGTTTAAGGAAGAAAACAGTTAAATGGCTTTGAGATCAATTAGAAATGATATGGTGAAGATCAATCAGAGGTTTTCTCATTTTGAATATTGTGGTAATGAATTAAGGTTGTCATTCTTTTACATTCTTGATCAGCCATCTCGTACAGGTGAATTATTTTAGTTGGATTATAGATGAAGATGCAGAGCAGAAGAAGTGAAATTGATTTGATTTGATTTTTTTGAAGTAGGAGGCCCACTTTCACCAGCTACAAAAAGCTTGTTCTTTTATGGCAATAGGACAGTCCCAGGAACAAGATCTCATCACACAACTATTTCAAGAGAGTGGTATCAAAAAAAAACCCCAATATAGCTTTGTAAAGTTAGCATTTACATTATATACAAAAAGTATTTTGTTCTGTTCTTTTTAAAGACAAGCTAATAATTATATTATATAAGAACACTAAATATTGTATTTTATTGTGTGAAGATTTTGCCAGTCACTTGTGGATTCATGCATAAAAGTTTTTATTGATCTATATTCTCTGAAGAAAAATATTTTTAACAATTCAGAATCCCTTTCTCTTTTTATACCTATTTTTATGGAAAATTTATTTTATAAAAATTATAACAACAATAATTTTTTTGTTTTAGTTTTAGATATCTGGAGCCTTTGAGAAAGACAAATTCATGCATCCATGTGAAGAAAAGCATGACAAGATCTGTCATGCCCCAGCATATAACTTTTATATACTGTTGTTACTCTCTAGCCCAATCTAGTGGCAGGAGCAACAAATACTAAATATATTGTTTGAAGCTGACCCAACCCATTTTATCCATCAGTCTGCGCTCTCGAAACAAGTGCACACTGGAAAGCCAGACTCCATTTCCTTTAGCATTTGGAAAAGGCAGAAGCACAAAGAAGAATCCATCTTAATCTGTGGCACATGGTCATCCAAGGACAAACCCACATCCCATACACAGACCATCACTGGTGAGATTTAGATTGCTTATATTTATTAATTGTTATGTTCAGCAGTAACCCAATACTGCCTATCTTGTATTTGGTTCTCCTTGTATGTGTTCCTATTTTTCCCAGTTTCACCATATCCTGTTCTTTCAATAAAGCATTCAGATCTACACACACGGCCTGTTTTATTGGAGGATAGGTGGGTTTAGCTGCACATCAAGCTGCACACAGACTAACATGTAGTGAGGACAGAACAAGATCTAAAGCTAGAATATGCACAAGAGAAAGAATACGTTTTGTTTCAACAATACAAGAATCTATACTAAACCTACAATGATGGTTGTTTATTTAGATTTCTTTTGGGGATTTTTCCATGGTTGTTTTCTTTCAATGGATATTTTTTAACTGGGATGTTACTATCCTTTCTGGAATTAGCTCTGACATCTGAGACATCATGTCATGTTTCTTATCAGAGCCATTGGATGTTTGTTGTTCTCCCTGAGATCATTTTTCACTCCCCCTCCGCAAGAGCTCACAATATGATTGATGACTTGGCATGAATAATCAAATGGTCACATTTTTAAGCTCTGCAAGAAAACAGTAATTCTTTCAAATCACACTGTGCGGAGAAAGTAATTCCTTGTTCATTTACTGTTTCCTTTTTGCTAGGAAGAAAAGAAAAGAAGAAAGGAATTAAATATTATCTTAATTGAACTATACCATGATTCTGGCATTGAACCATAATAAAGCTTTAACAGGTCAACCAGGGAAAGAAATGGAAAGAGCAGCAGGTGTTCTTAAAAATAAATATATTGTTCATCACAGTCACTATTGGCTTTTCACTTGGGAATGAGATATGCAACATAGCATGTTAATAAATTTGACAAAACCTGAGATACAAACAAGACATAGGAAATGAGTCTTAGGCTTTGGATCCAGTGATTTCAAGATAATTTCCAATCTCTCACCCAAAATGCTCATTGAATCTACTATTGGTTAAGTTATCTTAATAGGATTTTCTATAGTCACTCTAAACCGCCAGGAGAAATTCTTCCCTGCTGCCAAAGATCCCTTCTTTACCTTCAGCCAAAGAATTCATTCATTGGAATTTTTTTTAGTTCTTAGAAAACAACAAGCAAAAGTATCAATTCTGCAAATAAAAAAAAATTGTGACAGTCAAAAAAAGAAGTATTAGATAAAGAAGACGTATTCTTTACGTATTGTTCCTTGCTAAACTAATTTAATACATGCAAGAATATTCTTGTCCAGAAGATAAGTTCAATCATTAGAGCTTACAATTTGAATAGGGACAACCTCAATAAAGGTTCTCTATCATCTATTTATCTATCTATCATCTATCTATCATCTAATCTATCTATCTATCCACCTACCTATCCTATCCTATCTACCTATCCATCCATCTATTCATTTATATAATGTGAGATTGAGTCAGAGCTGATTCTTGGCAACTGCCTGGACAATCCCAATTGCATGTGTCTGTGTGTATATATAGTAATAGCACTTAAAAATAACACTTAGACTTATATACTGCTTCATAGTGCTTTATAATATTCTCTAAGCCGTTTACAACATATTGCTCCCAACAATCTGAGTCTTCATTTTACTGATCTCAGAAGGATGGAAGCCTGAGTCAATCTTGAGCCAATGAGAATCGAACTCCTGGCAGTGAGCAGTGAGTTAGTCTGCAATACTCATTCCAGCCACTACACCATTGCGGCTCCTATATACATAAATACATACATACATACATACATACATACATACATACATACATACATACATGCATGCATGCATACACACAGAGAGAGAGAGAGAGCGAGAAAGAGAGAGAAAGAGAAAGAGAGAAAGAGAGTAATATTAATACAGATACTAGTTGCTATAAAACTTGTCCTAACCTACTAGCAGTCTGTTACCTGGAAGAGAAATCCAAACTTCAAAAGGAGAATTAAACTGCTTGGAAGTCTAACATATTAGTCTCCAGTCTCCAGAGGTAATGTTCTTGCAACCTCTAAAGGAGTTCATTATTATAGGCAGTTATCACTCATCTGCTTAATTTTTTTTTCTTATCCAGTGCTAACAATATTTTCAGAAAAGCCAGGATTCTGAATCAGAACTCACTGTCTAAGTTATTTCACACTACTGTACTGAATTCAAGCAAGCAAGAAAGAGTACGATGAACAACACTGATACAGCAAAAAAGGCAAATCAGTCAAAAAACGAGATCACAACTATTTGACAAATAATCTGTTAACAGCAGTTATATGTTAAGCAACATCTGAAGTTATTTCCAGAGTCCCATCCTTATTAAAGTATAATTTTAGTTCTTTCTTGTCTGGGATATTTTGGGATATTTTCAAATTTACAGCTATAGCTGTTATTAGATTTTCAGTAATTATGTTACATTGTTCCCAATGTAGCATAATTACTGCTCTTGTGCATAGGATGTTAGTGACAAACAAACCACCCAAAAGCAACTTACACAAAGAGGAACAACGACCCAGGAGATTATAGCACAAGACCCAGGATGTCACAACAATAGAATTCAGAAGGTCATCACACAGCCCATTACCCAGGTCATTACAATCCAGGAGATTACAGCACAAGACCCAGGATATCAAAACAATAGAACTCAGAAGGTCATCACACAGCCCATTACCCAGGTCGTTACAACACAGGAGGCTGATAGACACACAGCCAATACCTTAGCCATACATGTTCTTATGAAAAAGCCAACCAATCTGCAAACATTAATTCCATCAAGAAATGACAACACAGCCAACTTCCCAACCAGTATTTATAGAGAGACGGCAGCTCCGATCATGCTTTGCGTGCACAAGCACGAAGCTGAAAGCACCAGCCTGAAGATGGCGAGTGGGACCTCGTCTAAACGTCACCAAGATACTCTCAATCTTACACGGGAAAAGACCCGAACATGTCAAGACCTGCATATATATGATGCAGACGAACACAATACACAAGTCTGATAATGGCAGATGAGATTCTGCCGAAACGTCACTACAACTTTAAAAGCACAACTATAATGACATGGAAAATACCCAAACAAAGCTGAATACCATACATATAAATACCCACAGAAACTTAAGAAAACATATATATATGTGTGTGCAGGTCTTGGTGTGTTCAGGTCTTTTCCCGTGTAAGATTGAAACTTATATATATATTTATTTATGATGGAGAGAAACAGAATCAGATGTACTGGATATATCCAGTACATCTGATTCTGTTTTACTCCATCATAAATACATGGAGTCTACAAAACCCATGAGATTACTTTATGGCAAAGTAATAAATTGGCTGGGATTTATTTTCTTGAAAGAAATCAGCAAGGTGTAAATGAAAAATAGGTGTCTAAGTTGTCATGATAATGATGGAGGAGGAGGAGGAGGAGGAGGAGGAGGAGGAGGAGGAGGAGGAGAAGGAGGAGGAAGAGGAGGAGGAATAAAGGATTAGGCATTGTTAATATTTCTGTCTGCCTCGGGAAAGGGAGAACTATCAATCCTTACTACATGAGCATATATGAGCTTTTGTACTATGCAAGAACAGGAAAGAAATCACAATTTAGAATATAAATTGTGTATCTTATGTAAATATAATCACTGTTGGTTTTTATCAACATTGCATTTTCAAAAGCAGGGAATGTGACTTCAGTAACAGCTTTAAAGCAATACTGAAGCTAATGTGATGCTGTTTTAGAGCTGACCTGAGCAAATGCAGCTCCAGAAAAACTAAAGATTCAGAGATAAACTTATTACTAAATGGAATTTTACTGCCAGCATTGATTTAGCATTCTTAAATAAGTAGGCAGACCAACAAGAACAGTAATTGTATTGGACATTCAACCTCATCATTTGTACCACAAAAAAAAAAAAGTCACTTGATAACAAGGATTCTTCCAAATCACCTTGAAAAAGTCTAAATATTTTAAACTCCTTCAACTATAATTGATCTTTGCTTTATTTAGCTTAGAGTCAATAATTATCCACATACTTTTTAAGGTTTAAAAACAAAATTAATGCAGAAAGTATTAAAATGTCTCTGATGCTTTTTCTACTATTAATAATATTTTTCAGGGAACTTCCTTACAATTCTTCCTGCGATCAGAGAACAGAACAATGTCTTAACTATCAGGTCAGTTTTCCTATGTTTGATTTCAAATTAAAGCTAAAAATGTATAATTCTTAGTTTAGCTTTGGATTTCATACATTAGTACAACTCTATTTTGTTATTGCACATGAAGTTAGAAATTTCATTGCAGAAAAACCTCACTTTTCAACTTTCTGCGATAGCAATAGCTCAACACTACATAGTCCATTTAACTGCATTAGATCACTATACAGCCAGCGTAAGAAACATCTAATTTGAAAATATTAAAAAAAGAGGGAAAATATGGATTTTGTACCTTTGATAGTTTAAATAAGCAGAACAGATGTTTCCTAAAGTTTAGCCTATAGGAAGTGAATAGGAAATAAAGCCACCACATAGGAAAATGTAAATTTCTCTTTGTTTATCTAAAAGCAACTGAAATTAACAATGCGCAACTGTAAAAACTGATTAGGAAATCTATGCATTTAGAAAAATTAGAAAGGGAATCCTTCTGGCTATTTTTTTGTAATTAAAAGGTATGAAATAACTGTTCCAAATCAATGATGATTTCATCAGAGTAATATTTCCACAAAACTATGCAATCTTTGCTTATAGATTTCACATGCTGGTCTATTAAAGCACAGAAAAGTCAGAAGTGTGTTTTTTAAAAAAAAAAAAACTTTGGCCCAAAAATCAGCTAAGAAGCCTATGGAAAAAATACATAATAGATGGTAAAATTCCGAACATTTAAACCTCAAGAAATATACATTTTCTGGCCAAATAGGTAAAGCAACATAGTCAAGCTTTTTTATCAATTGCTCATGTAAACGATCTGGCATCTCCCTTTCCATGTCAAAGTGTTAATCTGTATTAAATGATCCTAAGCAATATTTTGCTGTCTTTATTGTTGAAGGATTTATTTATTTATTGTGCAATTGGTTAAATATCTTTTCTCTGATATTAGTATGCAATCTGACTTTTTCCAATCTGTGACATTCTCCTAGATTTGCTAATATATTTTGGTTAGAACTTTCACTGCATCCTCTTCTGTTGCTTGCCATATTTCTTTTCATATTCCTAGGATCTGCTGATTTGGGAATAACCAGATGCTGAAAAAACATCATTTTATAGTAGAAGAAGTAGAGTAGAGTACAATGCAATACAAGCAATTCAATATAACACAATACAACATTATTATTTGCCAAGTGTAATTGGACACACAAGGAATTTGTCCCCAGTGCATAAGCTCTCAGTGTATGTATAAACAGCAAGTAATAGGGCATACATCATAAATCATGGTTCTAATCATTAATCATAAATTACAAGCAACAATTGATAAATCATAAGAAACCAATAGGAGAAGATAGTAGGAAAGATGAGAAGATGAGGAAAGGTGAGAAATAATAGTATAAAATAGATATATAGAAAATATCTTCTAAGGCACCTTGCATGTTGATATCTCTACTGAACAGAGATTGAATAAATGCCTTTCATGTTTGTACTTCTTTGAATCAGTTACTATCTGCTCAATCATACTTTGAAGCTGGAGCCCCTTCTGCAGTTTGGATATCCTTGTTTTTCCATATCTGTTTCCATCTTTGATGTTTTTACAGAACAGAAATGCTGTTGAATATTGCTTTTTGTCTCTTCCAGCAGATTTCTGAAACACATTGATAAATTCCTTCCTAAGATCTTTGGCTTAACCTTTTCTTTTCTTTTGGCAACTTCTGCTCTGTGTTCTGACAACTCAGTCTACTTTCTTCTGTTTCTTGATCTTTAGCAGTGTCTTTTTACATTCATCCTTAACAATTTCCCTATCAATCATGCTCAGGACTTCCAGCGATTGTTGATGTTCTCCTTGTAAATTGTAAATAAGTACAAAAATGGGAGGTTCCCTATCATGAAAACTAGTTGGCTTTGTTCTTGTCCTTTGCTTGAATTGTTACTTGCAGATGAGCAGTTTGTGATCTGTTCCACAATAAATCCCTGTCTTTGTGGTTGTAACTGAGCTCTTTCACCCCCTTCTACTAATAATATAGTCAGTCTGATTTCTCTGTACTCCAGCTAGGTGATGTCTATGAATATAGGCATCATTTTGTTAGTCTGAAGACTGTATTGGCAGTGAAGAAATAATTGGGTTGACAGAAAATTATAAGTTGTTCTTCTGCTTCATTTCTGTTTCCTAGGCTACACAGTCCAACTACATTTTCATACTTAATATTTCCAGCTTTGCTGTTCCAGTCTTCAACCACAAGCAACACATCCTGCTTACATGTTTTTTTGGTTTCAGTTTGAACTTATAAATCTCTTCTTCTTTATCAGTGGTTGGAGCATTAACTTTATAATGGAATGAAGTGGCCTATAAATTTAATAAAATAAGTATTATAAGGTTGTTTGTGAAATCTGAGTAATATTATTTCATCACTGACTACATTATTCTTAAGTACCATCTTTCCTAAGAAAAGAATGATATTTAACTGGAAGTGTCCAATTCCAGTCCATTTCAATTCATTAATGCCTTCTTTATTTATCTGTATCGCATCTTTATTATTTTTAACCAATAACTCAAGGCAGCAAACATATACAACACAACTTCCTCTTCCTGTTTTCTCTGCAACAACCCTGTAAGGTGATTGTTCCAAAGTCACCCAGCTTATTATTATTTTTATTATGGTCTATCGCATAGTCAACCAGATGTTCAGACTGGATCCGACATTTTTATCCACCTATCTAGTCCTTCTCAGGGACCAAGAATAGGGAGATGATGATGTTTTATGCTGTTGGAGGAATTGTCAGAGGGTGGCAACTTTCCAAACAAAGCTGCAATTGATTGATGGTGAATTTGTCAAGCCAATAGTGTTCAAGTGATGCTCCAGTTGTTTCCTAGAGAACTTTACCTTCTTCATTTTCTATTTCTTCCTTTATGGTCCCACCAGTTCTTAGCTGCAGGCAAGTGGTATTTCTTACAGATCTTCCAATGCACCATGGTTGCTACTTTGTCATGCCATTGTTTGTAGTCAGTCTGTGCAATCTTCTTGCAGCAACCAACAAGGTAGTCCACTGTTTCTTCATCTTCTTTACAGAGGTGGCACTTGCTATCTATTTCTGTCTTCTCAATTCTGCCTTTGTTCATAAGGCTTGGCCCTTTGCAGCCAGCATGAGCTCCTCTCTTTCTTTCTTCAGCTTTCCTACTTGTTCCATATTCCATCTTACCTTTTAATACTCTATGCGAAAGATTTTGTTTTCCTGTATGGAAAAATCAGCACCCAAAGGCTTTAATCTAGTGGCTTCATAAACTTCATTCATATTATTAAATATCCCCAACTTTTCATCAGTATTATATTAAGTACTGTCCAACTTAAGGAATCCATCATCTGGCACTATATAATCAATCACTTTATATTGTTATACAACATAATTCTAAACATTCTTGTCCTGTCCCTCCCAGAAACACACACATATACACACACACACACTTTCTTGATGAGGCACAATATAGGACTTTATAAGATACCCCACGGAAATTAACTAGCCCAAGTAGAGCTATCAAGTCTACAAAATGTGGGGAAGATTTTTAGTTTTCTGTATTGGGATGTGTCCTGCTTAGTATGTTCTTGAATTATGTTATAATAGAATACTGGTGTTGACATGATTTTTTTTCCCCTTCAAGCATAAATTGGATGAAAATAAGGAAGCTGTAAGGATGGGCTCATGCTTTATTATTCTAGGAAAAACTGTCAAGTCATGAGTCTCATCTAAGCACGAAATATTTTTTAAAAAAATTGTTTGAGAACTCTGTAAGTGCATGTTTGTTAGTTTGCAGGTGTAGAGGTTAAGTAACTTGTTCAAGGGCATTAAGGGAGCTTTAAATCATTTTGGCTAAGCCTAACTGAACATATTTAGGTCTTTCCCCTCTTGTCTGAGAGATTAATCTTTGCCGCTTTTACACAGCCCAAGGTCATGACAACAACATTTTCAGAGACTTATTTAATGAATTGCAAATTGGGAACAATGTTGTGTATTCTCTTGCTCATTTATACCTGAAAGCACCAATAAGAACTTCATTTAAAAAAAGATTTAATCAGGTTTATTCTTTGACACCATGATATGTAAATTAATCTCAGTAGGGAACAGTCTTTGCAGCAACTCTTCTATAAAAGAAATAACAATTGAAAATAAACATGGCATTTGCTATGGTATGTATGCTTAAGCAATGCAGGAAAGATTAATCTAGAATGCTATACTTAATGTTTCTTCTGCATTTGTAAACTATTATCCTCCAATTTAACAGGAAAGAAATTCTTTTCAAAATAATTTTCAGAGGAAAACAATGGTAACATTCTTATGGTTATACCACAAAGTTCATGATTTAGTTATGAGATAAGAATGTTTTAGGATGCTTGCAATCTAGTTTCTATAACCTGGTCTTCAGTAGTTTGCAATCTCCCTGGCATCTTTCACTTTAATTAAATCCCATGTAATGGAAGACGAAAATATTAAGGCATCTATCCAGTGGTGGGATTCAATAATTTTACTACCGGTTCTGTGGCGTGGCTTAGTGGGCTTGGTGTGGCTTGGAGGCCATGGTAGGGGAAGGATACTGTAACTCCCCATTCCCTCCCCACTCCTGGGGAAGGTTAATGCAAAATCCCATTCCCTCCCCATTCCACTAACCTACTTTCCAGCTCTGCTCTCCTGTGCAGGGCAACGAAAGAAGATCCAGCTGATCAGCTGGGATTTGGGAGACAGAGAATAGATAGGACAGGGCCAGTCAGAGGTCCAGTTTTCTGAACTACTAAAAATTTCCACTACCAGTTCTCCAGAACTGGTCGGAACCTGCTGAATACCACCTCTACATCTATCCTTGATTTTTGCTCAGGTCAAAAACCCTAGGCATACAGGATTACAGATAATGATGTATGTAATAAGAAATACTAGTGTTAACATTCTCTCCCCGCCCCCCCCCCCCCCCCCAATCCCTAACAATTTCAAAAAGAATGTTGAAAACTCCCTGTCAATATGGAGCCCAAAACCAAAAGCCTCCTTCATGGGAGAAAACCTGTAAATTGGAACAGTATCTGGGAAGATACTGGAAAAATAATTTTAAAAAAAGATCTGTGAACATCTAGAAGCCAATAAAGGAGCCAGCATGGTTTTGTTAAAAACAGATCGTGCCGAACCAATCTTATTTCATTCTTTGACAGAATGACTAAATTAGTAGACCAGTGAAATGAGGTGGACAATGATATAGGATACTTAGACTTCAGCAAGGCATTCAACAAAGTAGACACAACCTACTTCTTGGTAAATTAGAGAAATGTGGCATAGACAGCATCACCAACAGGTAGATTTGTAACTGATTGATAAACCATATTCAATGAATGATCCTTAATAGTACTACATCTACATGGAAAGAAGGAAGCAGTGGGTATCACAAGATTCTGTCTTAGGCCCAGCACTCTTCATTATCTTCATAAATTACAGTACTTAGATGAGGGATCAGAAGGGGAACCCAGCAAATGTTCAGATGACACTAAGTTGGCAGGAGTAGCCACACACACACACACACACACACACACACACACACACACACACACACGGAAGACAAGCTCAAGATCTTGACAGACTTGAACAATGGGCCCTATCCAACAACATGAAATTTAATGTGGAAAAAAGCAAGGTTTTATACTAGGCAGGAAAACCAAAGGAACAAGTACAGATTAGGAGAAACCTGGCTCAAAAAAAGTAACTGTGAAAGGGACCTTGATCATTTAAACATGATCCAGCACTGTGCAGCAGCATCCCAAAAAAGCTAATACAATCCATGATTGTAAAAACAGAGGTATAGAATCAAAATCATATGAAGTATTAGTACCGCTTTATATGTCCTTAGTAACACCATACCTGGACTACTACATCCAGTTTTGATCACCACATTGCAAAAAAGATGTTGAGACTTTGGAAAAAGTGGAGGAATTTATTATGGCCAGTTTAGAGAAAAGAAGGACTAGGGATGATATGATAGCAGTATTCCAGTATTTGTGGCCTGCCACAAAGAAGAGGAGATCAATATATTATCCGAAGCACCAGAAGGCAAGACAAGAAACAATGGATGGAAACTAATCGAGAGAAGCAACTTGGAATTAAGGAGAAACTTCCTAACAGTGATGACAATTAATCAGTGGAACAGCTTGCCTTCAGAAGTTGTAGGTGCTTCTTCACCGGAGGTTTTTAAGAAAAAAACTGACAGCTACCTATCTGAAATGGTATAGAATCTCCTGCTTGAGCAGCAGGTTGGACTAGAATACCTCCAATGTCCTTTCCACCTCGATTCTGATTCTGATTCTGATATTGATTGATTAGCCTAGAAACATAGTAAACAAGAAACATAGGAAGCAAGGTAAGGGGGAAAAAAAGAGATTTAACCTGTAAAATGATAAAGAAGAATGAAACAAGAATGAACCTTACTATATGTTCCCTTTCTTCATTCTCTTTTTTATATTAGTTTCTGGCTTGACTGCCTTCTTTTTCTTCCCACTTTCCTATAGCACATAGAGTGGCAGGATTTTAAGCAAAAGGACAAGGGATCCACTATAAAGGATATTTTAATAGTGAATCTATTGGAGTTTTAATCCATTTTTCAGCACAATCTATAGCTGTATGCCAAATAAGTTCAGTACAATGGGTTTTACTAGGCGAAAATGCAAATGACATTGGTGGATTATAGATTTACTGACATATACATACATAGAACAATGTAAACACACCCACATTCCTTGATACAGGGATAACTGAAAACAAACAATAAATAATAGAATAATTCTCAAAAAATGTTATAAACCCAGCTCCAACTAAACTCTTTTAATGATCTTTTAAAAGGTAAATGAGGTGTGGGCTCCCAGTACCTTAGGTAGAAGATGTTCTGTAATTTGGAAACTATGATCAAATTGGGACACCTCCAAGCTCTAAACCTTCCATCTCATGAAAAATACAAAGCCTCAGTATCTTCTTCTCAGGGTAAATGAATATCATGAGCTTAAACTTAGAGGAGAAACAGTCTAGTAAGAGATAAAACCAGTTTCTTGAATTGGACCCAGAAGCTTATCAGCAGCCAATGTAATGTCCAAAGTGCTAGTGTAATGCTACAAAGCTCATTTGCCCCTCTAAGCAGTCTCATTATTGCACCATCTTGCACCAACTGCATCATTTAAATAATTTCCAAGGTCAGACCAACTAAAGCACGTTCTTCAATGTGCCTCTGGAGTACTTTTATGTTTTTATTGATGTGGTTGTTTTTAATTGGGACTGCAAAGTCTTGTTTCGTGTGGGTTTTTTTTAATTGATCTTAATTATATATTCATATATTGTAAACTGTCTAAAGTCTTCTAAAGTGATGGTAATGGGTCATAATAAATTTAAATAAATAATATAATTGTGACATAGTGAATGCAAGAATCCCTTTTGTAAAGTTTTTCTTGATCATGATTGTAACTGGCAGACCAGCCAAAGCAAGGTTCAAAAAGCTCACTTGTCCCTCTAAGCAGTAGGGACAAGTAAAGAATCTAGGCTCTGTGTGCTGCAATTTAGGAGAACCTCAGGTCATAGATATGTCCTTTCCACAGTCAGCTTCAGAATTGGGATGAAACCAGATCTAACAAGAGCAACAAATGTAATATCATGTCCAATTTTCAATGTCATATTTAAAAGAGATTTAACCCTTTTGAAATTACAATTTCTATTTTTCTAACTGATTGACAAGAAAAGACAACCTTAGTTCAGAAACTTTATTCATGATTCTCTGATCATTAGGTAGACAGACAGACAGACAGACAGACAGACAGACAGACAGACAGACAGACAGACAGACAGACAGACAGACAGATAGATAGATAGATAGATAGATAGATAGATGATAGACAGACAGACAAACAGACAGAGATATATGAATGAAGAGGTATGTCACATATGTTCCCCTTGGCTTCTGGGTGCTCATTAAGAAAGGATTTTTCCAAATGACCATCAGAGAGTTAGTATTTCATATATTATTATTAACACACTCTGATCCCCACCTGAAAACAAATCTGTTCCAAATGCAAAATACAAGCAGAGGAGAGGAGTTTCAGTTTCAGTTTTAGTTTCACAGCACCTGGCAGCTTTAGTACAGAACAGTTGAGCTAAGCCACGCCCAGACTCCTTGCTGTCTCCTTGCTGAAACAGCAAATACTGTTTCAGTTTCCATGTTTCAGTTTCCAAACAGCCCTCAACTTTCTCATACACTAACAGATGAATACCAATGGATGCTGGTAGGCAGAGGCACAATTTTTTCCCCTTATTTTCCTCCCAAAAAACTAAGCCTGATCACATAGTTTCATAGTGAAGCACGGGTATAGAGCTAGTTAATAGATATAGATGTAGATATGTTCTTTGCTTTTAAAGAGAGAGACAGAAGTCTATTCTCAAATGAACATATACAAATATAACATTCATTTGAATGCCTTTGCCATACTTAAAGTCAATCTTGAGGAGACTATATATCTTGTGCCATTTCAATACATACATTCATAAATGTATGGATGCTATATACTCAGACCCCCAAAACTTACTCTCTTTGTAATATCAAAATGATGTTACATGTACACATTTCAAACAACAGTTGCTTCAGTCTCTTCTACATAGTACCTTTGAGAGAAGGCAAATGAAAGATTGATACCATGGACAGCTCACAATGATGTTGGCAAAGTTATCCCAAGTGGCAGATTTCATGTACTGGCTTGAGAACTTGAAGAATGTTACAGCAAGTGATAGTCCTGCTTTAACACTAATTTGATCCCAAATTGCTATTACCATTCTTTGTACTAGAAAGTTTAAACCTCCCCAACTATAGTTTTTATGAAAATCATTAAAATGCTATGATTTTTTCTAGTTCCAACTTCTAAAACTATATATTCTCATGACATATAGATTATTAATATACATTTTAGAAGGCAAGGGTAGCAGATACAGGGTCTACAGAACCTTGGACAAAAAGAGGCAATTTATGGGAATCTTATTACTGTCTGAACTCTATAAATTCATTCATCATTCTGTCTGAGCATTCCTCCAAGAACTTGCAACAGAATTAAGGATTTTTCAAGCAGCAGGCCTCTGCCTAGGAGCCTAATACTCATTATTTCTCCATAGCTTTTTGCCAGGCACATTGGCATTTCAGGATTTTGAAATCGGGGGTGCAGATTTTGTGATACGAACTGCAACTCCTGTGGAGTTTGGATTAGAATTTCAAGTCTTGGAAACCTAACGATTTCTAATTGTACCTAGATGCTGACTGGACTTCAGTTTGAAGACACAGATTTCTTATTTTTCTGAATGGAATATTGATACTTTCTTTCTCCTTCTAAGGGAATGTCATATCAATCTTAAAGTGAGTTCTACCATACAATTTTTCTCTATAAAAGCTGTATGTATTGCTCAGTAACCATAACAAATTTCAGATAAAAGGATAAGCCATATAAAAATATATAGACCTTTCCTATTTGATATTTTTCAGCAGCAATATTATTTGCCATACTTCATGCTTGATTGGAAGGAAGGGAAAGCAGTGGTTTCAAATTTATGTAAAATTGCTATAAATGCATCAAAATAAATTGAAACATTTATCTTTCTATGGAATTGTGTCATGTTAACAGGCATAATTATAATAATACATTACCAAAATAATAATATCACTTCTGGAAATGAATCATTCTGTTCTTTTATTCTTTTCTGGTTTTATTCTTTTCTGGAAATTTGGTTATTTCTTATCTTATTAATACATATTCTACCCTTAAGGCTTAAGATCAATCATGAACATGCTGGATGTTACAGTAAATAATAAAATGTCAAATATCACATTTTTTCCAGGATAATCATAGTCATCATCATAGTCTTAAATTTTATAAATTTACCTTTTCTATAATAGGGACATCTCTGTTTTGCTTTAAATTTTGGGATATAAATTATGTTCCAGATTAGAAACCGTTGGTGTAAATAAAGTATGGTTCTATACATGCAACAATATGATTTGCAGATGTAGAATTTAATTTTATCAATATGTGTTTATAATTTACTATATACTTGAGAAAACCTAAGATATCATCAGAGGACAAGTATATCCTGTGAGGATATAATATTATTATAAAATAGATAATAATTAAGATTTTTAACATGTACAGTAAAATATTCTTACCACTTTTAAATATTGATAATCTTTCAGCTGAGGCATGTGGAATTGCTAGTCAACCATGTTAAATCTTAGATTGTTAAACTGGGTAGAATTTAACAATAAATTTGTGTAATGGATCATCCTGGGCTAGTGAGATTTAGATGCCTGATATTCCTCTACATCTCAAATGTCTCAACATCCATCCATCAACTCTGTAGGCAATATGCAAAACAAGCACTGACATTGCCAAGGGCAATATTAGGGTCTGAATGACTGAAAAACATTCTGCCACAATCTCACCAATCAGTACAAGGAAGTAAGTGTGATTGTGGACATAACATGTCAAAAGTCATATCCTCCTTGCTTATTTTTTTTCCCTACAGGAATACTTCATGTAGAATAAATCATTTAGACCAACTCTTACCAATTATGCTGTAACCAATTTTCAAAATCCTGAGTTGAATCTTTAGCAGACTCTGTAAGCCATGCCAAGGTCTACAATATCATATTTTCCTATACTGAAACAGAATACATTTCAAACTATAAATCCATAGTCTAATTTTTGAATGTGAGTTTGGGCCTGGGTGTATTGTTAAAAAGAGACACAATGGAACCACATCTATGCCAGTGGCTGTAAGTCTACTCCTTCACAACACAGATAATATTCATCCAAACAAGGAAAAACATTTTTCTTGTTTCATCAAGAAGAATATTGCTACAACAGAACAGAAAGAGTTCTCAAAGAGACAACAGAGTAGGGTGGACTTAAAGAAACTTTTCTTCTTCCATTTCACATTCAACACAAATTTTTCCTTGAAAATTTTTCAGTTCTGGCCCAAGAACTTTCATATTTATATAAAGTATATTTCCTATATGTCCTGTTATGAATGGGAGTTAAATCAAAACAAATTTTATCTACCATGAAAACTTAAGTAGCAAAATACAAACCCACCATTGGACCTGTTATATTAAGTTAAAGTAGAATTAAATTCATAGTAAAATTGCTTTTTGCATCCCGTACTATATATTCCTGCATCCCGTACTATATATATACTGTATACACATTACACACACATACGATGGAAAATATGTAGTTGCTAAGAGCTGACAACAATTTGAATGCAATTTAAAAAATACTTCTATTTTCATTCCTCACTAAAGTAGATACACTTTTATGTATTTTATATGCTAGTCAAACACAAGAAATAGGTAACCTACCTAATTCATGAATCCAATTCTCAGTCACTGCATTAAAATATGCATCACAGAATATAACCTGCCAGTTTGTTGTGCCAATGGAATGAAGGAATTAACTGAATGATAAAAATTATTTTCTTTACCAATAATTTTTGTACTTGAAGTAAAAGTGGAAATATTCTTTGTCTAATCTAAAAGCTGTAACAGCAACAACCTAATAATCCAGAAATGTTTAAAACAAAGTATTTTGCATTTTTTTAACCAACAATATTATAAAACATTTGATTATTCATCCATTTTATCAGCTGAAATGATGTCTTGAGAAATATGATGAAAATACTATTTCCTTCAGCTGAAATATTTTAGCTATGTATATATAGTGTGTAGATGAGAGATGAGAGAGAGAGAAAACAAGTGCTAATAATAATGCAAACAATAACAATTAAGACTTAAATTTAATTTAAACTATTATTGAAGGAAATATATACTTTAAAAACTACATAATACAAACTAAGAACCCAAATGGGGGGAGGGGGTGAAAAAAAGTACAGTTAAAAAAAAAGCTACAGAAGATATTAGAAAAAAAGAAATAAATAACAATACATTGGCACAATTCAATCCAAATGTTGAAATTTTTAAAATAATTCTGCTACTTTTCTAAAATATCTGAAAAATAGTATATTTTATTTACTATATTTACAAGCGTTATTCCAATGTTTTTAAACAATGAATTCAATCTAGATCCAATATCATCATATTTCTGATCTTTCTTCTTTGTTGATGTAAAAAAAATTAAAAGCTCACAGCTTAAAAGTGTCTAGAATTTGTTACACATATTTGTCCAAAAATGCAAAACCTCCTTTTCTACAATAGAGTAAGCTCCAGAGGTGATATTCAGCAGATTCTTGAGAACCAGTAGCGGAAATTTTGAGTAGTTTAGAATATCATCTCTGACTGCCCCTGCCCCCCTCTATTCTCTGCCTCCAGAGTCCCAGCTAATTGGCTGGGTCTTCTTTTGTTACCCTGCACAGGAGAACGGAGCTGGAAATCAGGCTAGGTGAGGTGGTGAGAGAATGGGGATTTTACAGTATCCTTCCCTGCCATACCTACCAAGCCAAGCCACGCTCACCACGCCGTGCCCACAGAACTGGTAGTAAAAAAATTTGAATCACATCACTGGTAAGCTCAATAAATCCATTGTTGTTGTTTATAATACTAGAATGCTGGTTTGCTATTTTCTTATATCAATTTTTTTTCAGCTTTCACCGTAGACAATAGCCCAGGAATCTGAGATCCCTCAGAGCCTTCTCAGAGCTGCCACCTTACTGAATGAAATAGATGCCCTGTTATAAATCCTCCATAGAAAGATACAAATTACTTCTAAAAATACACTGCGTCTCTTTCTTTTTGTCTTGAAAATTAAAGATTTACTTGCTCTATTCAAGCCTAATTGTTTCAGTCAGATTACTGTAATAGGTCCTTGTCTCAAAAATTATTTATTTTCCCCAGTGTGCAATGTTATTAAAATGCAGGGTTTTATTCTGTTTTAAATCAGATTTAAAGAGCTCTTAAGGCTTATCATAATATAATTTATAAACATTCATGCCAGAGGTTTCACATGGCAAATGAAGCAGACATGACTGAATTGGGGAAACAAATCCAACATTTTGTTTTTCTTCCTTTAGAAAAGCCTTGGGCAAGAGCACAGATTACAACAACTAACCTATGGAGTCCACTCAAACATTTTGTTAGGGGTTTCAGCATTGAGAAACTTTATTCATGTGCAAATCCTAAACTTAAAATGCTACACGCTGTTCAAAAAAAATTAAGTGTGTGTTGATGTAGAAAATATCTTAGGAATATCCCATCTGTATAAATGGTACCCCATAAAGAATCAGTTCTATACGGATAACCTGATACCATCCATCTATGCTATTTAACACACAAATGCTGATCTATTGATCTAAAACACCTTGCATAAGAATTCCCCAGTCTGTATACCCTACAGGGAGGGTCTGTTACAATTCGCCACAGCCAGCTCGCCATGACCAACCTGGCACAGCCAACTCACCAACTCACCATGGCCATTTTGCGACAGGACCACTTGCTGCGAGACAAGAGTTACACTAATATCAAAGAAATGGTGGAATAGAACCATTAAAGAAAGGAGGCAAAAGGAGAGACAGAATGAAACGTGAATGGCAAAAATTAAAATATTTTTATTTATTTTAAATAATTAAACAGAATTGTTAAATTGTCCTGCAATGAGTTGTCTTGCAGTAAGCTGGCCATGGCAAGTTTGTCCTCTGCAAGTTGGCTGTGGCACGTTGTCCCATTCCCCTCCAGCTATGTAGATATGAGCTCCCCAACTTGTTCAGCAATGGCTATATTAGCTTGTAAAGTCTGCAGGTTGAAATTCATGCTGTTAGAGAGAAACCATTCTTATATGGGATATGTAAAATCTTCCTTGGTGTTTCTTTAACATATTGGTCTTTACTTTGCACTCTGAGTTAATGGAAGGCTGCATTTCTCCATTGGCCCTGCTACACAACTGGAAGTTCTGTTCAGCCCCTAACATTTGGAGAATGTATTCAAGTTTTAACAACTGATGTGCAAGTTAATGCGTGACATGACATAAATTTCATAGTGTTAAAGAAATGGAGTGGTAGTAGTTGTGTCCTGTTTATCTCTATAAAATTGTATTTCTGTCAGGGTTCCGACAGATACTGTCAGCTGGTGCTCCATTCAATATCCAAGAAAGAAACACTTAAACTCCATTTTGTTAGAGTAAAGATATCTTTTACTGGAAATCAAAGTGGTAGCAACAAAAGAATTCTGAATCTGAGGAAATGAGCGCGAAAAACACATATACAAAGTGATGGCAACGTTCCCACCCCCAACAGTCCATATTGCTCCTCCAATGAGGAAATATGCATAGCATCATGTGGGCATCTTCAGGTGGTGATGAGGCCTCTGTCCGTTGACCTTGGCATAGTTTTGATAAGGAGTCGCAGTTGCGCATAGCAAGGAATAGAAAAGCAAGGAATAGAAACTTAAGTAAAATCTCCCCCTCCCCCTAGATATACAGTTTCGTTTCATACACACTCCAGCACGCTTCCCAAATATATCATAGCCCATTTCCCCCCTCCCGTTACTTATCCCATTTCCCCCCTCCCGTTACTTATGGCAGCCGAAAGATGCAAAGCAGAGAAAAAGAAATAAAGGAAGAAATTTTGAAGGCTGACATTCGGCCCTCCTGCAAAAAGACGTTAGTCCTAAAAAATATAAGAGTAAAAGACAAGATATTACAAACAAATAACAACAGCATATTTGTTCAGGGTTTATCAGGATACATGGTGCGGAACGCCTGCACCAGTCGGGGGGCTCTAACATCTCTCTCGTCTACCCATTCAGACTGGGAAGAAGGAAAATGCTTCCACGCCACCAAATATTGGATTCGACCCCGCTTCTTCCTAGAATCCAAAATTTCCTTAACTTCAAAATGTTGTTCACCTTCAATGAGCAATGGCACAGGGGGGGCTACCTGAGTAGGCCTCAGATCAGATGTACGTTCCGGTTTTAACAAACTAACATGGAAAACAGGATGGATCCGACGGAGAGTTTTTGGCAATGTCAATTGGACCGCCACAGGATTCACAACTCGTTCAACCGGAAAAGGTCCCACATACTTAGGGCCAAGCTTTTTCGATTTCTGTGTGGTCTGCAAAAATTTGGTAGATAAAAACACTTTATCACCAACTTGGTATGGTTCCTGTGGACGTCTCTTTTTATCTGCAAACTTTTTGTGAGCTTGATGAGCATCATCCAATGCCTTGCGGGCAACTGGCCAAGTCATCTGGAGATGCCTTATCCACTCATCCAGCGAGGGAATATTAGTTTCCTCTTGCGGAAGCTCGGGTATGGGTACAAAGTCTTGTCCCGAGGCCACTTTAAACGGAGTGAATCCGGTGCTGCTATGTACCGAATTATTGTATGCCACCTCAGCAAAAGGCAGTAAATCAGTCCAATCATCCTGTTGATAATTAATGTAACACCGCAGATACTGTTCCAGTACCGAGTTAGTTCTCTCGCAGGCCCCATTGGTTTGTGGATGATGGGCGGAGCTTAACCCCTGGGCGGAGCCTAGTAACTTCAGGAACTCTTTCCAGAAATTTGAGGTAAATTGGACACCCCTATCAGAGATTATGCGTTCAGGGACTCCATGTAGCCTGTAAATATGCAGAATAAACAACTTAGCTAACGTTTTCGCTGACGGGATCTTCGCGCAGGGTATAAAGTGTACCTGTTTGGAAAACAGATCTGTCACAACCCAAATGACTGTATTTCCTCCACTGTCAGGTAACTCTACAATAAAATCCATGGAGATTTCCTTCCATGGGGCCGTTGGTCTAGCCACGTTCTGCAATAAGCCTGCTGGTTTACCAGGCGGCCTCTTAGCCGAAACACAAATAGGGCAACTAGCGACATAGGTCTCAATGTCCTTTTTCAACGTGGGCCACCAAAATTGCCTTTTGACCAAGTGTAGGGTTTTCACGAACCCAAAATGTCCAGCAGGTTTAGAATCATGAGCTTGATGTAAAATTTCGTGCCTTAGCTTTCCCGGTACATATAATTTGGCCCCCACCCAGGCCAACCCATCTCTGATAGTACAGTCATTCGAGTGGGTCAGGAACCAATCATCCAGTTTTAGAGCTTCTTTCAATTGTGCCGATAAATCGTTTGACACATCAACCTCTTTTTTCTTCTGGGCTCTGGTAACCATTGGAGCTGCCAACTGTTCAGTTGGGATGATAGGTCTTATCACTTCCTGGCGGGCACTATTATACTGAGGTAATCTGGACAAAGCATCTGCCATGAAGTTTCTCCCCCCGGGAATGTACTTCAAAGAAAAATTGAACCGCTTAAAATATTGCGCCCAGCGAACTTGCTTGGGAGACAGTTTTCGAGGTGTTTTCAGAGCTTCCAGATTTTTGTGATCTGTCCAAACCTCAAAAGGGTGTTTGGCTCCTTCTAGGAAATGCCTCCACGTTAACAAAGCCCATCGAACTGCAAAAGCTTCTTTTTCCCAGATGGCCCATCTTCTCTCGGTTTCAGTTAGTTTACGGGAGGTATAGGCGCATGGTTGCAGATATCCCTTTTCATTTACCTGAAGTAGCACCGCCCCAACGGCTACGTCACTTGCATCAGCTTGGATTACAAATGGAACGTCCATGTCTGGGTGCTTAAGTACGGGTTCAGCAGCAAACAGACGTTTCAGTTTCTCAAAAGCAGCTTGACATTCCATGGACCACTTCAATGGCGTACTGGGCTTCGGTTTCACCTCCCCCTTGGTTTTAAGGAGATTCGTGATAGGCATCGCGATCTTCGCAAACGCAGGAATAAATTGACGGTAAAAATTTGCAAATCCCAAGAAGCTTTGCAGTTGTTTCCTGGTACGGGGAGGGGCCCATTCCAAAACCGCCTGCACCTTCCCCGGGTCCATTTCTATGCCGTCGTGCGATATGCGATAGCCCAAATAGTCAATTTTCTCCTGGTGAAATTCACACTTTGACAGCTTGGCATACAACTGGGCCGCTCGAAGTTTCTCCAGGACTGACCGCACTAGTTTCACATGCTCATCACGAGTCTCTGTGTAGATAAGAATGTCATCAAGATAAACTAACACTCCTTTGTACAAATGCTCTTGCAACACTTGGTTTATCATTTGCATGAATACCGCAGGCGCCCCCTGTAGGCCAAACGGCAGGACGTTGAATTGAAAACACCCCATCGGACAGTTGAAAGCAGTCTTCCATTCATCCCCTTCCTTGATTCGGATTCGGTAGTATGCCTCTCTCAGGTCGAGTTTTGAAAAAATCTTTCCTTTAGCGAGGTGGGCCAGCATGTCCTTCATCAGGGGAAGGGGGTACACATTCTCCACCGAGATAGCGTTCAGATTTCTGTAGTCTACCACCAAGCGTAAGGAACCATCTTTCTTTTCCCGGAACAATACTGGAGCCGCCACCCGGGGCCTAGCAGGTTGGATGAAACCACGTTCTAAATTTTTTTCAATGAACAACCGCAATTCCCCTAATTCCCGTGGGGTCATTGAATACAGTTTGGGTTTTGGGAGCTTCACTCCTGGCAAAAATTCGATACTGCAATCCGTCGAGCGGTGAGGGGGGAGCTCATCCGAGGCCTTCTCACTGAACACCTCCTTTAAGTCCCAGTATTCCTCTGGAATTTTCTCCTCCCCTTTCAGAGTCTCGGTGCCAGTAGAAGCCAACTCTATGGGAGCTTTGGGTCTCCGCTTGGATTTCCCTTCCTTTTCTGGGGGTTGGTCTGTGCGTATGCGTAGTAATCCCCTCCTCCAATTAACATGGGGGTTCCATTTCCGGAGCCAAGGCAAACCCAGTATTAAAGGGCGCTCCATCCCAGGGGCCACAATAAAACACAGAGTCTCTTTATGGTTCCCCATTGTCATCTCTACTGGCTCCGTTATAAAATGAGCAGGTCCACCCCCGGCTACCGATCCATCCAATTGGCAAAAAGCTATGGGCGTTTTCAGAGTCTTTAGCCTTAATCCCAGCTTCTCTACCATCTTTGCACTGATTACGCACCTTGTGCATCCAGAGTCTAACAAAGCCAACATGTCCCCTTCAGCCCCCGACGTGGATACCCTTAATCTCACTGGAATAGTCATAGGGCCCTGGTTCAGACTTACCAGGGCGTCGTCTTCCAGTTCGGATTCACTCCCTTCAGAAGAGGTTGGAGTTCCCAACCCCCCTCTTTTTAGAGGGGTGACCTCTACAACCTCTTCCGCTTTTAACGCCGATCCACGAGGCGTGGCTGGAGGCCTCTCAGACCTTCTCCCTCCTCCTGGCGCCCCTTTTGGTTCCAGCTTGGCATGGCAGTCTGCAGCCCAGTGGCCCTCCTTCCCACATCGGAAACACGCTCTGGTTCTGGGTTTTGCCGCTGGTCTTCCCTTCAGGGGTTTTAAGGTTTCTTGAGGCCTGGTAGGGGGGGGATTCCTCAAGACAAAACCCCCCCGGCGTCTGTTTCGGGTTAGGTCAATCTCCACCTCTGCTGCCAGCACGTACCACTGCTGCAGCTCCCCAGGGTCTCTTCTGGCCACGTAGCATTGATAAACATCTTCATTTAGCCCATCCTTAAAAGCCTCTATCAGGGCTCCCTGGGACCAGCCGCGGATATGGCACGCCAGCTCTCTAAACTCCTGGGTGTAATCAGCTACTGACCTTCGCCCCTGATTTATGGTTTTCATCCTGATTCTAGCCTTGCGTTCAGCTAGGGGATCTTCAAATCTAGTGCGCAATGCTGTCATGAACTGGTTATAGTTCAGCAGTTGAGGGGCATTATCATTATGCAAAGTTACCATCCACTTTGCAGCCGTTCCCTCCAAAGCCCTGGTCACACACCTGACTTTGGCTGCTTCTGAGGAAAAATCCTGCCTATACTCCTCCATGTGGCTCCAAACTTGTGCTAGGAAAAATCCCAATTCCTGGGGGTCCCCTCCATATTTTACTTCCAACGGAGGCACTCTTGCAGCTCTACACCTTCTGGCAATTATCCCCCCAGCCAGGGGGCCCTGTGCTGCTGCTGCTGCCTGTTGCGCTGGCCCGGGTTGATTTATGGGGGGGGCTGCCCTGATTCTTCTGCCTGGGGCTACCCCCCCTTCTTCCCCCTCGTACCTTTGATCAGCTGGAGCCTCTCTGGCAGCTTCATGTGAAAATTGCTCGGCTTGCATTAGTGAGAAGCCTCTCCGTTCCTTCTCCTGCCATGGCTCATCTTTCCCTCGGCGACGGGTTGTGGTCACTCCTGGAGGGGGCCTTTCCTCAGGATCCTTCCAACCGACACCCAGGGACCATTTAGGCTTCACAGCTGGGGTTTCGTCAAGACTTAGCTCTGCTAAGAAGTCAGTCTCTTCTGCTCCCTCCATCAGCAGGGATTCAGGTCCTCCAGTCGCTCCCTGGTCTTCTCGGTCGCTGGCTGGGCTAGACATTGTTTGTTAGCAAACCCCCTCGGAAGAAAATTTGGGTTTTCTCCGGGTGGGCTGGTAAAAGTGAGATTCAGAATAATGTCAGCTGGTGCTCCATTCAATATCCAAGAAAGAAACACTTAAACTCCATTTTGTTAGAGTAAAGATATCTTTTACTGGAAATCAAAGTGGTAGCAACAAAAGAATTCTGAATCTGAGGAAATGAGCGCGAAAAACACATATACAAAGTGATGGCAACGTTCCCACCCCCAACAGTCCATATTGCTCCTCCAATGAGGAAATATGCATAGCATCATGTGGGCATCTTCAGGTGGTGATGAGGCCTCTGTCCGTTGACCTTGGCATAGTTTTGATAAGGAGTCGCAGTTGCGCATAGCAAGGAATAGAAAAGCAAGGAATAGAAACTTAAGTAAAATCTCCCCCTCCCCCTAGATATACAGTTTCGTTTCATACACACTCCAGCACGCTTCCCAAATATATCATAGCCCATTTCCCCCCTCCCGTTACTTATCCCATTTCCCCCCTCCCATTACTTATGGCAGCCGAAAGATGCAAAGCAGAGAAAAAGAAATAAAGGAAGAAATCTTGAAGGCTGACAGATACTCTAATGAAATCAAGAGTCTCAAGTCAAGCTTCAAAAGAAATTCAGTTATTTATTAGGAGCTTCATGCCGGCATGGACCAGATGGAGCTAACTCTGACCTCAGTTAATTCGGGCTTTGCCTCTGACCCTGTTTCCTCCTCCCCCAATATGTATCATCAGTCACATTCCCCAACAAAGTAATTTTGCGGATTGAAAAAGTCCCTCCGTCTGGCCACTGTGGGTTTCCGTGGAGGTGACCTTGGTGTATTGGTTGGAATGTGCCTTGTTTTGACTGAGATTTCCAGCTCCTTGATGCAGCTGCGAAGTTCGCTTTCCACCCCCTTACCTATGGCAACTCAAGAGCAAGCCAGGGATGCTTTGTGAGTTGACAATTTCATTGTGTCACCCAAGTTTTGCTCCTTCTGCTACTAGCTAACTAATATAAGGTATTAATAGCATTACTTGCAAGCCATAACTCAGTCATATCTACTGTTATCCAGAAAGTAATATTTGTCAATATGTTCAGTCCAGCACCCACCAAAATCAGAGCTGAGAGGGATTTTCTTAGGAAAGAGGTTTGCCCATCAGAGGCAGAAATGCCACTTTTTCCACAATGGATATTCTTGATATACCAGAAAAATAAGTGTAGCACTTCCTTTTTAAAATGTTTAAATAGCTCAAGTCATAGTGAGGCTTTTCGTTCATTGATTCGATGCCATCTCTTTGTCATCCCTATTTCTACTTTAGGAGAGATGCAGGCAGAATATTTCAAAATTATACTGTGATGAAACCATTGAAGGCAACTTACTGAAGCCTGGGAGCAATAGTCTTTTCATCTCATTCTGCTAAAACATGAAGTGGCTGCAGGCATTTGGGGACTTCCATATTACCGTTTATGGATGATTATTTTCGTTCTGATCAAATTTCAAATCATGAAGAGAGTTAAATTGAATCCGCTTGTTCTTGATTCTTGACTCACAAATTGAATTGAATAATATATTGTCTTTGATTCTCTGCTTTGAATTGAATAAGGGCTGGTTTTTACAGCCCTTATTCAACTCACAACAGTGCACTTAGTGATTGAAGTTACAACTGCACTGAGTCACTATGGCCATTTTTCATACTTATGACTATTTTGGCATCTCCATGGTCATGTGATCAAAATTCAGACACTTGGCAACTGACGCATATTAATGATAGTTGCCATGTCCTGGAGTCATGTCACCTTTTGCGACATGACAAGCAAGGCAATAGGGAATCAAGATTCACCTAACAACCATGTTAATCTATATATATAAAAATGAAATACCATTCATGCATCATCACAAAATCTCCAGAACCATAAAGCCTACAAGTTTGAAATTTGGCTCATATGTTCCTCTTGGCTTCTAGGTGCTCACTAAGAAAGCATTTTTCCAAATGATCATCAGAGCATTAATATTTTGTATATTATTAGTAACATGCTCCGATGCTAAAGAGTTCTATTGTCCCTCCCCACCTGAAAACAAATCTGTTCCAAATGCAAAACACAAGCAGAGGAGAGGAGTTTCAGTTTCAGGTCCACAGCACCAAGCAGCTATAGTACAGAACAGTTGAGCTAATCCACGTGCAGGCTCCTTGCTGTCTCCATCTTGCTCACACAGCAAATACTGATTCAGTTTCCAAACAGCCCTCAATTCTCTCAAACACTGACAGGATGCTAGCCAGATCAATACCAATGGATACTGATAGGCAGAGGCAGATTTTTTTTTCTCCTTATTTTCCTCCCCAAAAACTAAACCTGATCACATAGTTTCGTAGTGAAGCAAAGGGTAGAGCTAGTAACTTAATAACTACAATCATTCACTTAACAACTGTGACAAGGAAGGTAGTAAAATGGGGCAAAATTCACTTAATAAATGTCTCACTTAGCAATAGAAATTTTGACTCTATTGTGACTGTAAGTTGAGGACTATCTGGTACAACCTACCAAATACCCTTTTCCCAGTTCTGTATGTTCATCGTCCAGTTTCTATTTGCACATTAAACTATTGCCTTGACATTTTGCTTCATGTTTTTCCTTTAGGAATGATATGCATACAGATTGATGTGATTAAAAGCTACTTGTAGCAGGATAATCCTGGATTAAATTATATCAGATTTCCTCATGCCCCATCAATGGGGATTTTACCAGTTATTACTCAATGTAGCCAAGCATTTTAAAGTTTGTAAAAGAAAGATATTCTTGCTCTGCATCACAGATGCTGTAAAATCTTTTTTTAAATAATTAAGCTCCCAGCCAAGTGAATATTTGATAAATAGATAAAGAAAGGACACTGAATGCCAGTTCTCTCTTCTGAATCTGATCTAGTATATGTGAAAGCTCTCCACATGCTTAACTCCAGTGGGAAGACTGTATAGAAGCCTATTTCCGTGTGTAGTTAGACTGAGAAATTGCATTATTTGCAATTTACATTTTGCAGAGTAGCATTAAGTGTTTTGTGCATATACAGTATTGTAACAATCAATATTTGAAATGCTTGATTATTCATGTATTTAATAGCAAATATTGAGTTTGTGGTGCACCCATTGCAACTAAATTTAATAGGACATTTAGGCTTTTACTTATCACAATACTATCTTTAGTAGTAGTAGCGTATGGCATTGTTCCATTAGCCAGGACACCACAGTGCTACTGCAGAGTAGTAATTTGGCTGCCATTTTCCAGCTGTTGCACACTTCCCAAGGGGAGCTAGAGAAGGATGAGGTGGCCTTGCACTAGAAAGAAAGACAACTGGCTCTTCCTGCAGTGTCATCCGAGAGCCACTCCCTTATCCCAAGCTGCCTCACAAATGGGTACCCAACCAGGAAGGAATCTGCCTGTATGGATCAACAATTCATCTCCCCACTAAAGTGGTGCCTATTATCTCATAGAACATGCTTTCAAATAGAAACTGAGGTAAGTGACATGAGCTCACCAGTGGTGAGATTCAAAAAAATTTACTACCGGTTCTGTGGGCGTGGCTAGGTGGGCATGGCCATGTGATTGGATAGGTGTGGCTTTTTTTGCAGCACCCCCCCATCCTTCCTTTTTGGGGGCCTTCCTGGCCTCAGAGAAGCCTCTGGGGGGGGGCATTTTTGCTCCCAGAAGGCTCCCCTGGGGCTCAGAAGAAAAAAACAGAGCATAAGAGGAGCACACAGCATCCCTCCATGCTCTGTTTTGAGGCCTTCCTGGCCTCAGAGGAGCCTCTAGGGTGGGAATTTTTGCTCCCAGGAAGCTTTCCTAGAGCCCAGGAAGGCAAAAAATGGAAGGGGCTGTGCCCTCCCCCCCAAGGAAGCCTCCTGGGAAAAGCAGTAAGAAGTGAGGGGAATCCCGGTACAGGAGGCTTAAAAAAAGAAATACCTTAAGGAGTAACTGGGCAGGTGAGCATCAGGTGGATTGGGTGAGTGAGCATTGGGCATCAGGTACGTGGGGCAAGCGAGCGAGTGGCAACCAAGTCACCAAGTTGAGGGCATGACCAGCCAGAAGTTACTACCGGTTTGGCGACCCATGCTAGCAAACCGGTGCGAACCAGCTAAATGCCTCTATTGGAGCTCACCCCACCACAGAGTGCTAGGACTTGAACTGCTGGAACAAAGATCATCTTTAGTATCATTAAGTTACTGAACTACCACACCTCTATCAAAGTACTAATATGCCCATATTACAAAACACAAGGACATCTATATTTAATTATATTAATGTCACTCATTCAGGAAAACCAAATAAACTAAATGTTATCAACATTTAGTCCCATAATTCAAATAATAAAAATAGAGTCAACCCAAATGTTCAATTTTGACATTCTCTGAATTTGAATGTGTGCAAACCAAGCCCATTCAAACTTCAGTTGTCTTATTCTTCTTCTTTTCTAAAAGGGTGTCAGATAAGTTTTTTCAGCAAGTGCATTCAGCAAGTGAATGTGGAGAACCATGCTGCAAAATGTGGATACAATCCAATGTAGTGGGTTTGACATAATGTATTTCAGTTACCAATTAAGGGAATAATATTAAGATCAGAATATTAATAGTATTATAGTAATTAGTAAGTACAGAAGGGCAGAATTCAAATATGTTCACTGCAAAGTATTTCCATATGAATTGATTTTTCTTCCAAAAGAGCAAGACATGAAAAGACATGCAATTTTAATATTTAATTAGCAAGTAAATTTGTCATAGCTACTGTTCCAAAATAAGCTAAAGACATTAAAATGTTATCCTACCATTTATTGTAAAGTAAGAGGAACAATGTATAATATGCTTCATCGTTTTAGAAAAAGAGAAAGGTATGTACTTATTTCTACTCATTTCATTTCATGCTTTTGAACATAAAATTGCACATAATTACAATATGTATCCTGATTAAGAATTCATTAAATATTTCTAGCAATAAGAAGAAGAAAAGAATACAGGATGGAATGGAATATAATTGGCACAAATTAATATTCACCAGCTGTAACCCCATAAAAACCATTGAACTAAATTATATTGACACAGTAAGTGTTAATGATGTATCCTAAGAGTATAGTGTCTCTTCAAGTGCCTTCAATTTAGAAAACATAAACATGGAAAACAAATGAGTTCAAAAATATTTATTTAATATGTCAGACATATCCCTGCACTAGAATTCAACAACTATAAATCATCTCCAACTCTAATTTTCCACAGAATAGAGGCATATTAGTATTTATACATTAAAAGAATGAGGCAATAATCATTTCAAATCCTATCCTTTAATTTTGTAAAGAATGGTTAACAGTTCAGAAATTTAATATTTTCCTTTGATGTATGATTAATTATAGATAGATAAATAGATAGATAGATAGATAGATAGATAGATAGATAGATAGATAGATAGATAGATAGATAGATAGAGATAGAGATATATAGATACAGCTGTTTTTTAGTCTAGTTAGACAATAAATTTAAAAATATGCAGTACTTTAAAATATCAAAACCAGGAGAGATTAAGGTCATGCTCATTTATAGATTTATAGATTTCTATAAATGAGATTATAAAGGGACATATTAGTCTTTGATTTGTATAATCCATGGCTTTATTAATATTAGTTTTATTCATCATTCTTTGTGGTAATTTTTTTTCTTGGACTTGGACTTACAATATATTTAAGCAACCAATTCTAATTTCCTTTCCGTAATTAAACCTTTTATAAAATATTTAACTAATTATATAACACAGGTTAAAAAAAGTTTAAAATACTTTGTACCAGATTAATATTGACTTATATATAAATAAAAAATACTGGAAAACCAATGTTATGAAGTGAAATATCTATCTTTGACACTATTTTCAGTTGTAAAAATGCTTCTGGAAGGTCTATTATATTTGGCCTGAATAAATCTGAATGATCCCTAGACAACAGCAGAGAGATAATGAACCTTTTTAATTCTTTCCTCCACTGAGTAGTTATCAGGATTTTTCCAGCCCTCGTGATTGGAATGCACGTGGGGGAAAAGGTGATTATCTGCAGAACAGCAAAATGAAAAATGTGAACTGAATCTGATAGGAAACATTTTGAAATGTCCTGGGGAAGTTGAAGCGAATAACGGAAAAGTCAAAAGGTTTGTGTTTGGAGGGAGTGGGGTTTTTTTGCCTGAAATGTGTCTATTTGGTGCCATTTTTTATTCAAAATGCATTTATTTGTTATCACAGTTAGAAAATAAAGGAATGTAGTATGTTACATAGAAATATCTGGAACCATATATCAGCAGTAACATAGTTATACATGTTTAATATCTCCTGCCCACTATCAGTTTGAAAGCTTGCAAATGCAAGTAGATAAATACAGTAGGTACCATTCTGGTGGGAAGATAATAGCATTCCATGTGCCTTGGGGTATAGTCATGCTGGCTACATGACCATGGAAGCATCTGACAACATTGGTTCCTTAGGCTAAGAAACAGAGATGAGCACCACCCTCTAGACCACCGGTGTCAAACTGATAGCCCATGGGCCAGATGCATCACATACAGGCCACGTCTACCCCAGGTCCGCGAAGGGAAAAAACATTGCAATACATCACATGACAGCAATGTGATGTGGTGAGTTTGACACCAATGCCCTAGAGTCAGACACAACTAGATAGTGGAAACCTTACCTTTATATTTAATATGGAAGCCTGCTAAGAATCTTGCTAGAATCTTCCTCTTCCTCATTTTTGGGAATTGAGGAAAGCTTTCTTCAATTGTTATTACGATATATTATTATTTTCGTAAATGTTTACCTGCCCCAACTCCCAGCAAATTGTTCCTTTCTAGATTCTCTTAAAATGCATCATTTTAAGAGAAAAAAACTTTATATCTCCATGTCCATAGCCTGAGTCCTGGAGTTGGAAAATCTTTGGGATACCCAGTTACTCAAAACTTATCAGGAGTTTATCTATCCCCTTGCTGCAGTGTTACTTCTTCTACATAGTCTTTCCAATATAACCATTACGCCCAGAACTGTGCACCGTACCCTAGATATATCAAGTTGGTTAAGTAAAGGATCCTCAAACAGATTTGCTTCTCAGATCCAAACGTCACAAAGTGAACGTTTAAAGTGAAGATGAGAAGGAAGACATGGCAGAAGAAAACTAAAAATAGATCTTGGCAGGGATAGAAGCAAATTTATACAATCTCATCAATGTCATCCTTGGTCAACGCTGATATAGTATTATCCATGGAGTGGCCCTTACTGCAAATCCCAGCTGACTAACCAGTGGAACATCTTATTAGCAATATTTTGTTTTAATTAGTTTCAGGCAAAATTAAAGGTGGTCTTTCCCATTTTCCTTCAAAGGCTAATAATATTAAAATAAGCATGGGGGGGGGGGAATCAAAGTAAATAAGAAATCTCTAGGAAAGTTGCCCAGATTTCAATGCTTATTTTGCTGTCTCTGCCATACATATCTTTATTTTACATCCTTTTGCTGTGATTTTCCTACAGAAAAGCTTCCAGAGTTTTGTAAAAGCCTCTTCTCTCAGGCTTGTAGAGAAAATAAATTACATAAATTATACATAATGGAAAAGAAAAAAAGGAAAGCTCAGGTGCCAAGTTCCTTAAAACAAAACAAATAAGTAACTGATATGGAATAGCTACTGCTACCTCAGGGAAAAATATCTGAATATAAAGTTTACAAGGGTTTGAGTAGAAATAGTTCATTTTTAGATTTGGTTGCATTTCTTTCCAATTTTACCATAAACCATACCAAAACAAGTGATGGTAGACTGGAGGAAAAATGAAATATTGAATAGCCCATTAGTGGTTTTTCTAATATGTTCCATGACATAAAATGAACAAGATCTGAAAAGATGAAAGGACAGAAAAATCAGAAAGCCTCTCAATGTTGAGAAGAGGAGAAGGAAAAATTTAGACATTACATATAAAAGTACATGAAATACTGTGAAAGCAAATCTTTAATATATATTTGGATCAAAAATGAAGTACCTAAATCTTTAATTTTCTAACACACTGGGAGGATGTTGTTTTAAATAAGCCTAAATTATTTATTCTCTATGTTTAAAAACTACGCATTTTGTCATATGTTGTGGGCTAAGGATAATTAGCTTGGTTTCAGGGACTAAACTAAAAACAACAGCTAGGTGTTTTAATAGTCCCTGCAGAGAATTTAATTTTCAAACTATTTGTTTTAGATAAAGGAGCTTTAAAATTGTTCTTCTTGCAAAGGTAGGTATGTTCCAAATTAGCAGAAATCTAATATCAAGGGTAAACGATTTGCTTAAATCTGCATACTCTTCTATTTCCAATCAACTTGCTAAAAGCTATGATTAAAACAAAGCAATATTTCAAAGAAAACAAATGTATGTTTTCAAATAAAATATTGAGCATATTTTTAAACTCCAGCAGGTAGAGTCAGTGCATTTTCAATGCCTTAATCCACAAAAAAGGCTTTTATAAATTTATTAGTCAACAGCCCCTCTTAGAGGGAAATGGGCAATTTAGAAATATGAAATAGAAATTAAAAATATATAAATAATAATCTGATGGTCAGTTAATATGGAACACAGTCCTTGTAAGTTTCTACAGCATGCCTCCAAAGCCATGCTAGCAAAAATACCAGAGAGTCTTATGGTATCTTCTTTTTATCTTCTTTTTATGATGAGTTAATGTTTCATGTTTCAACTGTAGCCCTATCACAAATTGAAAAAGGACTTGTTAGCATTGATTTTCATTTTCTTCTGGAGATATATATATATATATCGAGCAGTAATGAACCTGACAAAATCTGAAAGAACTTCAGGGATCATTATACTGAAATTAGATTCTCTCCCTTAATTTCCCATTTCTTAAATTGGGAAATACTCAATTTACATAGAGTAAAATTGTATTTCTTAGTTAAAAATTACTTTTCTTTCCAATGTACATTGCAAAATTTATTTACAACATAATGAATGAAGTTGAAGGCATTAGAATTGTGAGTCCATTTAGTAAAATTTTCAAATATGAATCATTAAATTTCTAGAAGACGAGCCATCTTAAGAAGCCAGTAAAACAACTTAAATAATAGCCTGATGTAGCAAAGAGAAAAGATGTGAGTGAAAAATGATCGTGTTCATATCAAATGGGAGTTGTTTCCCACATGGAGATGCAAGAAAGTGCAACGTAAGCAAGAAACTATAAACTCTCTGTTATCAATAAAAATACCCACTTCCTCATTATTTCTCTGGAATGTTGTTAGATAAAGTAGCAGAAAAACTTTACCCTGAAGTGCATGTGGATATATTGCTTCTAAATTGAAAATAGTAATTGCTAGAATTCTTCTAACTCCATCATTCACCTCAGTAAATCTTGCTAAACAGAACTCTGAGAATCCTGCTTTGGGGAAAAAGAAATCACTTTCAGTTTAAACATCTACCAAAAAGCCTGACACTAGAGGGCAGTTTTAGTGGCCTGGTTCAGTCATAGCATCTGTTCTTAACCACAATGATGTAAGAACACGTCTTGAGCATGCCATATTGATGACACCTGCATTAAAACAACAATACACTTAGTTAAGCATATGGAAGTGTTACAGGAATTTGTATTCAACTATCTGCTTCTCCAATTCATCTGGAAAATAAAATATTACTATATAACTGCTAGCCCTTCCCAGTTAGGTACAGAAACAGTAAAAATCATTTATTGGATGGAATTACTCTGGCAATATTTGGAACACTGCAGGTAATCTTCAAAATAAACACATATGCATATGTTCATTATAACACATATGCTGTTATCCTGTATGAGATGTACATTGAGGTTCCTAGGTCTTTATTAGCCTATGCCAAACTTGTTGGAGATAGTGTGCCATTCTACAATATTCATTCACCTCAAATACATTTTTATTGTATTTCTTTTACTGAGAAAGGTATGACATCAACATTTACAAAATCCATATTGTTCATTCAGGCAAAATTACAATGATTGGACTTTTGTGTTGTGTTAAGATGGGAATTTTCAATTTGCTGATGGCCCGACCATAAAATGATTGTCTATATTAAATGGAGAATTTGTAAAGATGGAATTGAAAAGGAATAATTAGACCGTCACAAAGCCTAAGGCAGAGGTTGCTCTTGTCATCTGTCATTCTTGGGGAAAAATACTACCAGGGACATTTGGCTACTGTACACTGTTAATATGTCAAGGAGAAATAGGAGGTGAAAATAGACAGGTTTTCACTGAATCAGTGTTGGTTGCTGTAAATTGAATACGAAGAGACTGAAAAGAAAAATAAAAGTCATAAGAAATCCATTAAGACAAGTAGGACTGAGTCCTTTAACCTCTCAAACATCCCCCAAAAAGTCCAATCCCATAAACTGCATTCACCAATAAGACTAAGAAAGTGTAGGTTAGAATCTGGCACAGCAAACGCAGAACCTGCAGGCATTTGTTTTTCTTGAAAAAGAAAGACTGAAGCTAGAATCAGGAAGCACCATCCACCCTGGCAGAAGCAGAAAAAGTTTGTCTTTACAAGAATGTAGTACAGCTGTGCCATTACAATTAGGATAGAATATAGAAGAATAACTCAGTGATTAAAAATTGAGAAAGGAATGGACCAAAGCTGCATATTAACCCTTTATTTATTTCATGGAATGCAGGATGTGTCATAATTTGTACCCAGTATGATATAATGAGAAATGCTGGACCGAAAGTAATACAACCAGGAATTCAAATCATGAGACGATATACCATGGCTTCAGATATGCTGTTGATATTGAGGGACTTAGAAGTTATATTGCAATAGAATTGCTTCCATTGTCCCATTTCTTGACTGACTGAGCAGATCCTGCCTGTTTAATGAAATCTATTGTATTGACTCTATGCCTTCAAACACAAAGAAAGTGTGACTCATTCCCTTGTTGCCAGTCATCAGACATGACAGAAATCAGAAGAATACAACAGGAAGCATCTCCAGGTGATAAAAATGCAGTGCTAAATGAAGGGGGCTGAGCAAGACTGAAAAATTATTAGGAAGGCATATTTCAGACTTTGTACAAGCACAAACCCAGCTATTTATTAAAGTGGTGCCTCTTTTAGGATGTGTTGCTAATATTTCATTTTGATTAGAATCACAAAGTATTCTCAACCACATGTGAACAGAACAGAATAGAACAGAATAAAAGAGTTGGAAGGGACCTTGGAGGTCTTCTACTCCAATCTCCCTGCTCAAACAGGAGACCCCATACCATTCCAGTGGCTGTCCAGTCTGTTCTTAAAAGCCTCTCGTGATGGAACACCCAGAACTTCTGAGGGAAAACTGTTCCAGTGATTAATGGTTCTCACTGTGAGGAACTTTCTCCTTAATTCCAGGTTGCTTCTCTCCTTGATTAATATCCATCCATTGTTTCTTGACTTGTCTTCAGGTGCTTTGGAAAATAGGTCTCCCCACTCTTCTTTGTGGCAACCCTTAAATATTGGAAGCCTGCTATCATGTCACCCCTATATGAAATGTTGTCTGCTCATTTTAAGTAGAAAATAAGGAAATCGCCAGAACAAATTTGCCATATCACTAAGGTACCAACGAACAAAACCAATTAGAGTCCATCATTTTTTAAACAAAACATTAAGGTATTTATAGGTATGGTTGTTTTAAAAAATCAAATATAAAGTTCCACTCAAGTCTCTGTACCATAATAAATCTATGAAGGACAATAGGTGTATAATTTTCAATAGTTTTAAATGAATGAAGAATTTCCAGGATAGTATCACAGACATAGTTCTATCCAGCATAGTACTAATTACAGTATATGCCAATTCCTGGTTTATTTCACTTCTCCAATGCTTATGGAAAGTTATAAACATATCCTAGGACATAGGCCTGTATGTATTATTTCTTTAAATACAATCTACAAGCAATTTCCCATAATGCAATACCCCAATTTCCCAAGTATATCCTCTCTCATCCGTTGTTTAGTAGTTGCAAATTGAAACATAAAATTAACAAAGGAACAGATATGATTTTAGTTTGCCCATAACTTCCAACAGTCTAAATACAACAAAGTACTTAAAATTGTGGATAAGCTACATATTCCCATTCCGAGGAAGAAAAAGAAAAAGGCACAGATCCTAGATTTTTATGCACATTTCAAAGATTCATGCGACCCCAAAGAAAACTAGGATAACTAAGCTTCAAAGCTCACAGATGCTGTCCAATAAAAACTGACTGGATCATTTGTATTTCTGTTTCCACAAGTAGGTGAAGATCTCATTCTCCTTTCCAATTACTATATGCCACAGGTATTTTCATTAAGGAATATATTCACAGAACATGAAGCAGAGTTCCCTTACATGCCCCATTTATGTAAGTCTGTCTCCTATTCAGTTTAATATCAGTCTATTCCAGTTTCTGCTGATGCACTGATATCCACATTTTGCCTATAAAATTTTAGAGGGGGGGGATTATAAAGTCTCTTGAGACAATTATCAAAGGACATTCCTGGAAATATGAAAGATCTGGAGGAAATGAACTGTAAGCAGCATTGAAGGCACCCTGGACTATAAATTTCCCCATTCTCAGACAGTTACTGTAACATTATTGGCACATATATAATAGTTATCCAAAAGGAAAGTGATCCATAATTTAAGATGATCCTGCCTGACAAATACAGAGGAGGTTGGAAAAAAATATAGTAGAAGAATCCTGCAATGTTCAGTTTCCCATTGCCAATATAAATTGGCAACTTCAGATGAGATAATTCTAACAAATTCCTCCATCTTCATAAACCTATATCAGTATGTGAGAAGTATGGAGATAACCTTGAAGAAAGCAATGCAAGAATGGTTAACGAAACATCAGCTTAGCCCCAAAACAGAGCAGGAGGTGAGAAAGAAAGTCAAAAGTATTCTGCCTTGATTATCTTGCTATCAGAAACGTGTCGGGCTTTTTAGAAATCTGACAAAGGGATATATATAGATGGAAAGCAAATTAATTTTATAAAATTTTGCATCAGTTTAATTTCAATCAACAATTGAAATGAACATCTTATTTTTCGTTCTCAACCTCTCTTTTTTAGAATGTAAATGCTGGCCAATGTATACAAATACGTCCTTTGACAGACTTCTCATACTCTTAGTCCTTCAAGGTAGCTGTTGCAATTTGGCTCACCTCGAACTGCTGAAACTATACCCCCACACAAACCATTTTCTTTCATATGCTCATTTTTCTCATTTTCTCTACACATTATATTCTCTGCTCTCCTTCCAGGAAAAAGAGAAAAGGAGAAAGATGATTTTTTTTTTAAAAAAATGATAGAGATAGGGATGGAAGAATTGAACTGAGAAAGTAAAGTATGGGAAGAAAATAAAACTAGATGGAAATAAGGTGATGAGAAGAGTTAACTGAGCAAGGAGAGAAAGAAAACACAAAAAGCTGTGCAGAGGCACTGGGAGAGAAAAAGAGAGAGATAATAATATGGACCACTTGAGGAACAAGGATAGCTTAAAGTTATCCATGCTTTCAGCAACAATGTCTGCAACACTGAGTTATTTTCCAGCTGACATAGTCTAGACTGAATATAGTTAGACTGTTTTCCCTCCATACGAAAAAAAATCGGTATCATGCAGGGAGGCTATTGCTTCTGCTATCCCATGCATGAACTCCAGACCTATCTTCTGCAATATTCATTTACAGTAAGCTGAAAGCAGTTTTATCTTTTCAAGAGCTTTCCCTTTCTATAGCATCTGTCTCTAGTCTGGGAGTATAAAGTTTCCCACTACATAAAATTTCCCCATTGCCATAGTGTATCTCAAATGCATTATTGAGAAAAAACTCATCTTTCTTTAGAATAAATATAGCAGTTAGAGAAACTAATTCTGGACTTCTAGAGAAGTGGAACATCTAAAGAGTTGGAGAGAGTAAAAGAATAACTGATTGGAAGGCACATTAGAGGTTTTCTAATCCAACCCCTTGCTCAGGAAGAAATCCTATATCATCTCAGACAAGTGGTTATCCAATCTCTTCTTAAAAACATCCAGTGTTGGAACATTCACAAATTCTGGAGGCAAGTCATTCCAGTGAGTAATTGCTCTAGCTGTCAGGAAATTTCTCCTTAAGTTGTTTCTCTCCTTGATTAATTTCCATCCACTGCTTCTTGTCCTGCCTTCCAGTGAGGAGAATAGGCAGCCCTTTAGATAATGGAACATTGCTATCATATCACCCTTAGCCTTCTTTTCATTAAAACAGACATACCCAATTCCTGCAACTGTTCTTCATATGTTTTAGCATCTAGTCCCCTTATCATCTTTATTGCACTTCTCTTCACTCTTTCTAGGGTCTCAACGTCTTTTTAATATCATGGCAGCCAAAACTGCATGCACTATTCCAAGTGTGGTCTTACGAAGGCATTATAAAGTGGCATTAACACAACATGATTTTGATTCTATCCCTCTGTTTATGCAGCCTAGGATTGTGTTAGAGCAGGGTGTCAAACTCGCATTGTTATGGCAGCATCATGTGATGTATTGGGATTTTTTTCCTCCTTTGCTAAACCACATGGGAGTGGGGCTATCTGTGACACATCTGGCCCACGGGCCATGAGTTTGACACCCCTGTTTTAGAGGTTTCTTTACGATGTTTTACTAGGTCTTCTTTATGTGTTCTCCTTGAACTTGCCTATCCTCCAGTAGTGTAGGAAAGGGTCATTATAGGCTAGCAATGAATTCTTCTCAGATGGAGGATTAAGAAATTATGAACAATTTCTTGACAAATAACAGCAAATATAAAAACATGAAATATATTGTCCAAGAGAGTTCTCTTGCTATGGAATAAATCTATCATATATTCTGCTGCATTCTGCTAAGAAAAAGAGTGAAAAGAGAAAATATCTTTTGATTTGTAAGGCCTGTTCCACCAAGACTAAAATTTAAGTTTTGAAAAGCGACTGGTCATCCTTTTGATAATTGGGTACTCGAAAAATAAACTCATAATTATGAAATATAAGCAAATAGCTTAGCACAGCTATAAAGATTTCTGACATGCTTTTTAAAATCTTAATGTTTCTTATTTTCATAAAGCTGCAGGTCAAGTATCCTCATTAAAAGACACAGAGAGAAAGAAAGACAGATGCATTCATATAGCTCCAATGCAGCAGATGTACCTTTAAATACTTTATATATTTTAAATCATTTTAATACAAGCTGAGCTAAACTATTCACAGCTTTCCAGATTGCAGACTGCAAATTCAGGGGCATAAGCTTTTCATCAAATGTTCTGTATCCAAATCTCCCCTTCCAATTTTTTTTTTGTCTGAGATTATTACTGAGATCAGTTGATCCACAAAGGGATACTTATCTGGCAAAGCTTAAGCCTCTGTGGGGCTTTGATCCAAAACTTCAGAGCTGCCAATAATATTGTTTTAGGCAGAATAAGGAACCAGATGTAGTTTAACTATAGGATCAGCAGCCCTGCTGAGTTGCTGGTACTTGAAGTCTGCTAACATCTGGAGGGCTATAGGTTCCTTGCCCCTGCTGAAGGGCTTGCTGAGAAATTGGTGAATCCAATCTGTTCCTTACAAATGATTTTCAATGTTTTTCCACAGATTGATACAAACCTTTTTCCTTTGCAAGGAAAAATGAAATCAACGGGATCAATATATTCTATTTAAATAGAAGCTCATATATAAACTTAGTATGGAAGTTGCAAGGTACTAGATCTTAGATTTCCTATTGTATATTTTCATATAATGTCATATTTCCAAAAAAAAAGAAGAGATGAAAAACAAATGTAAAAATAGCCTATGAGGATTAATAACTATAGTTTGCAGAAGCCAAAAATGGATGAATATATTTTATTATGGAATCAATTATCTCCCCTTCCCAGAAAATAATAAAACTAATAATCTCTCCTCAGATACCAAATTTAAAATTTCAAATTGTTTTAAGTATGCCAGTTAACCATGACTTTAAAAATGGTGGTTATGGAAGACTAAACCATACTATAGCTATATGTGTGCTTATCTTTTTTCGATTTAAATATGCTTTTTAAAGGACGAATTGTCTCAAAGTTTGTCAGTAGGCCATCTTATGTATACTTGTAGAGAATCTGTAATTTAGGGAGCCTAGCTTATATAGAATAGTGATCAAATGCTTTGAATCAAACTCAATTTAATCTTATTTGTGACCTATTGAGAAAAAATTGCCAAAACTAATTACTGCAGTATAACGTTATCCTGTTAGCGAAGAATGCTGATCTTGATAGAGTGAGAATCATTTTACAAAATAAATATATGAAGAAGGAATAAATGGATTGAAGAGAAAGGGAAGACTGAGAAAGTGAAGATTCAATGAGATCATCATAACAAGAAATGTGGGAAGTTTGAAGAACAATAGACAATGTGTGAGACAGTGTATGGTCTGGAGAAAGACAAAGAGATAACTTAATGTGAGTAGTGTAAAACAAATGTAGTTACCTTTTCTTTTCTTTCCTTTCTATTTCCTTGGCTTATTGTTTCTTATTACTTGTAATTCCCACCTAATTGGGGGTGGGTGATGGAATATGTTCGAATAGAAGAAGATACAGAAAATATTTTAAATGAATAGTTTGCAGGAAGAATAGAACATGTCACATTAAGTTTTTCCTGTTGTAGTTTTAAAAGCAATTGCAAACACAATAAAATAAACAAAACAAAGGATCTAGGAAATTTGAGTTTTTGTAATGAAAATAGAATAGAATATATTGGGCCTGTGTGCTTTTAAATCTCTTTGGGATTATCCTTTAGGAGAATTGTACTTGGAGAACTCCTTGTATCTGACACAGAAAGGCTGAGCTTCAGGAATCTGCAACAACTGGACATGAATGAAAAAAACAATCGTAGCATATTCATATTACATTTCACATCCACAAAGAGGCGGTTAAAGCCATCTTTGTAAATTACATTTTATTTTGCCTTGCTTCTAACAAATATGCTGCAAAACTGACCCTGAAAATCCTATAGCCTTGACTATATAACATTTTAATACAGCATGTTTCTTTCTTTTTTCTTTTTATAGACTCCTGGGAGATAAGAAATGTGCTTATCCATTTTCATAGAGAAAGAGACGAGTATAACTTATCAAAATCTAGGGAATCCAATTTTTAAAAAAGGAGCATGTATGCAGTTTCTGAATAGCATTTTCATAATATGCCACGAAGGTGGCACAAAGCCACAAAGATAGAATGGTGTTCACTATGTCTCTATAACATCAACCAACCTTATATACAAATGCTTGTTTGAAAGTGTGGTATGAGGTTAATGGAGCCCTGATTAACAGGATCCATACGAGCAAAGAAGTAAGGCAAGGGTACATTTTAGCCCCATTACTATTTAATTTATACATCAATGACTTGTCAGGATTAATGAAAGACCCTATGATCCAGAAGCCAATAATCCTAAATAGAAATTGTAATAGCTTGCTCTAGGCTGATGATATGATCCTATTATCATACTTACAAGTAGGATTGCATAGGCTACTAAGGTTTATGTAGGCTACTGTCAGGATAACTCTCTAATTATTAGCAAATCCAAATAAAAATTATGATGTTTGGTAAACAAAATCAGAGACATAGATGGCACCTTTGTATACTTAGCCATAACTTTTTCCAAGACTGGATCTTGGGTTTGTAATCACCAATGGAGCACGCTTACAACACACTTTCTTCCCATTATTCCCTGTACTTTTCCTTTGGTTTCCTATATAGAGATACCTTCACATGCAAATACATACTGTCCTTCCAACTTCATGTTCTTTGACACTAATATACACCGCTTCTATTTTTTTCGCTTCTCTTACAGTATGAGTCACCATGGGTGAATAGGCAGCAATAATAATAATAATAATAATAATAATAATAATAATAATAATAACCTTAACAGTTCCTAGGTCCTTGAGCTGTTGAGCTACCAACCAGCCCCAAAGGCTGTGAATCTCACCAAAGATTAACAACAACAACAACAACAACAAGAATAATAGATCAACTGAAGCTTTATAGCAAAGAAAAACTGAGAATTGTGCTTTGTAGAAGCAAAGTAGTAATGTTCCTACTTGGGCAATTTAAAAGAAAAGGACATTGTTGGAAGGGAAGGGAAGCCATTCTGAAGGGTTCAAGATAGTTTGGGTTGGAAAAAGTAGTTGTGAATTGAATCTGGAAAGCATAAGATGGGGGAGACAGTTTTTGCAATGCTTTGGAATGGAAGAATTTCATCACTGAAGAAGTGGTAAGAAGTCTTATATACCAGTGGGCCATGCAGAAAGTGTGCACCTGTCTTAACATTGTTGCTGAATTTGATGTGGATTAAGCTTCAGATTTACCTAGAAACCTTTATAGACATTTCAATGTAATATAGAAATATAGACATTTCTTACTCTTTTTGTTAATATTTCTTTTCTGCTGCTACTAGCAGCTGCCTTTATGTCCAGTGTTCCTCTGGGAAAGCATTTGCTTTCAGGGGGAGCCTGGATCCCTACAGAACACATCCCTGGGGGGTGGATTGGCACTCCCACCTAGTATGGTTTGTGCTGTAATGGGGGGTTGAAGGGAATCAAATAACCATGGACCAACAGGTCTGTGAGTGGCGACTGGCTCATCAGTATTAACTAAAGGCGGGAGGCCATATTGGTCAGAACAGATTCAGAAGAACAGCATATGGTGTGGTGGCAATCACTTCAACAGCGTATGCACAGCAGTATAGAAAGCAAAGGGAAGACTACTACACTATATATTTCTCAGGAAAATCATGATAATGGCAGCAAAATATGATCACCAATATAATCACCAATATCCGATGACAGCTATGGCACAAAAAGAAGAAGAGATGTCCAGTATTCAAGCAGAAGCCCTGTGGCTTAAGTAATGAAAGAAGTATCATCTAGACAGATTAAAGGGATTCAGAAATATTGAGAAATGTTTAGGGGAGGAAATGTCCCTCACAAAAAAATGTTAGTGAAGTCTTAGTGCATCAGGACCAAGTTATTTATTTATTTATAAAATGTATAGGCCGTCCATTTTACCTCAAGATGATCATCGCTAGTGGAATGGATTGGACAATAGTCCATGCTGCAATAATTTGTTTTTTCCCCATTCTATTACTATTACTATTCAATTAAGCAGTACATTTAGAACTTTATGTGCATACTCCATAATAATTCTCATTCATTTCAGATAATAATGTATTCCTAGTAAGGACATTTGCAAAATAACCCTTAATGTTTAAAGTGCTTTCAACCTTTGTTTACTTGTTTGTGTTGATGGATTATTTTGGAGGAAGAACATTCCCTCTGGCTTTTCCTCCACATACTAATTTCAAAAGCAGAACTATTGCATTTGTTGAAGCTTACTAAAACTGCACCATTCTTTCTCTATTTCAGATAAATATATCTGGATTAGAAAAACAAAATCTTGCTACCAAGAAAAGCTAAATGCAACTATAAACGGAATTCTTTCACAACTTGCTATCTCTTCCCCAACCCCACCCCTGAAGACATTGTCCTTGTATTTGCTAATTTTTCTCCTCACTTGGCCCCTCCTATTTAATGGCTACAATGATTAAAATAAAACCAGTTCTGTTAAAAGCCTTAACAGGGATGTGAAAATCTTAAAATATGCTCTATGTTACATTTTGTGAGGCAGTATTTTGGTTTGGTGTTTTTTTATAGTTTAATTGACTGATGGGTGGATGGAATCATTATAACAATCAACTGGAATGGAATGGAATGGAATGGAATGGAACGGAACGGAACGGAACAGAACAGAGCAGAATAGAGGTTTAGGTTTAGGTTTAGAGTGACATGACATTTCTGAGACGGTGTATTACAATGCCTCAAAGAGTGAAGATGATGCATGAAAAATGCATCAGGTTACCTGCAAAACAGCTGTGACAAATAAGTGAATTCAATTCTGGTGGAATGCAATGACTAGTAAAGAGAAGGGAGCAGTGTTGTTTTTTTGGTTTCTGAGAATATCATCATCTCATATTAGTTTATGTAAGTTTCCTACTGATGGGTCAAAGTCAAAACAGAATGGAGTTGTTTTTTTCTTCCCTCCACTAGGTGGTCAGGACAAATCATGAAAGGATATCTAGATTCACTTCTATTCAAGAAAACTGAGTTTCCTCATAAAAATTGGGAATTTTTCCCATATATGCAGCTACCCGTGTATTCCCCATTTCTTCATTTTGCTCTTTTCCAGAAGCGCCTGTAGAAATTCCCTGTGCATTTACCAGCACCATGATGACAGAAGCTCAGAGGTGACCAAACCAGTTGTATTTGTTTCAGTTTGGAAGAGATCCAATCTCCTACACATGGCTCCATTATATTAAACATTAAGGACTCAGACTCAGAATACATACGCCATATGGATCAAGCTCAAGTTTGGCTCCACTCCAAACTTCAAACTTTAATAAAATGGGCATTATGCAAGATAAACTATATTAAAATATCTCCAAAGAATTTAAAGACTTTATGAACATTTTAAAGCCACGGGATCTCTGGCCACATTTCAGCACCTTCCTTCTGCTCTTGGCACCATCTGTGACTTTCAGCTAGGGAAAGGTCAAAGTTAATTGTAACTTGAGGGAACTTCACTCTGTAATTGCATTACTTAGCATCTCACTTCCCATTATTGAGATGCAGCAAAAGTTCTGCATGAGCTAAAATCAATATAAATTTAAGTAAACTTTAGTGCTTAGTTATTTGTATTTAAATGTATCTTTCAATACAAACAGGAGTTACCTGCCAGCATTCCTATCAAGATTTATTACTACTTTAAGCATATGAAATTTCCTGCGCATTAAATGTATATAGTCACTCCTTAAATTTAGATTGATATTTACATATTAAGCACACATTTGTACCAACAGAGTGGATCAGAAGAAAGCCAATAGTCTAATCATTTCAATCAGGCTTGCAACATGATGAAGTAGCATTTTTGTGTGATCTAAAATATGATAAAATAATGGCTGATGCACTTTTGAGGTCTTATCTTCTTTTAAAATTTTGATCTTATGGAACACATTCAAGAGTTTGAACATCTTTGATGATGTAGGATTATATAAAATATACTGAGTCAGACCTGTCATGGAGAGGAGAAATCTAAGGCAATTTTGCTGGAATTTTGCTAAGCCAGGACAAAGCTACAAAGGTTAAACAGTCATACTCCTTGAACCCATATTTAATTGCCACAACTGCCACAGAACGCTATTTCTTTTAACTCAGCCTTATTTTAAACTTAGCAACTATATAATGTATGGACTTCAACTCCCAGAATTTCCCAGCTAGCATGCCGGCTGGGGAATCCTGGGAATTGAAATCTACACATCTTAATGTTGCCAAGTTTGAAAAACACTATTCTGAATTCATTGTAATACCTCATTAAAGGTTTTCTGATGACTGATTAATTTATGGAGAGATGTGACAATTTTGGAAAAATTAAATGAGAGGCTTGGGGTTAGAGCCTCTAACTCAGCGTTTCTAGAGATATACAAAAATGTAAGGTGAAGTCTTTAAGATAGATTTAACTCCTGATGATTTTATAAACATGGCCATGGCATTTTATTGGGGGAAAAATTGGAAGTGGCTCGCCCTTACCACCTTCTGCCATTTTTCTTTAAATTTCCAGTATTCAAGTTTAAAGGCTGACATTACTTGGTAGAATCCTATCCAAGGAGTAACAAGACCCAACCCTGCTTAGCTTTGAAACTCACAGAAATTCAGCCACCTATTGCCATCTGCTGATCTTATTTGTATATACACTGATACTATTCCAAACCATGGGAAATTGTCATTATTTCTAGTTTCTCCTGCAGTAAAAACACTGGGAGGGGGTTTTCTTTAAGCATCTTTACTAACTTTTGCAATGACCTTTAGATTCATTCTGTTATCAGCAATGAAATTCTTGGCAGAACTTCATTTTAAAATATATTTTCTAAAAATGCATCAATAAGACCTTTTTGGTTTAATACTAATAAAGGACAGATTCCTACACCTACCTTATATTGTGATGTAATCAAAGCTATTTAATATCAATTGTGATGTTGTGTTCGTGTCTGCTGAAACAAAGGAAAGGATGCAATATTGTAATAGGAGTGGAGGTCTGATTGAACTCTATGTTTGTGTCAATTGTGACCTCTAAATTAAAAGGTTGATCATCATGCGCTATATAGTCTTACTCCACTAAGCCCATGTCTTACTGAAATTCAGGCTAAAAGAAATGCTTGAAGGCTTCTGCCATTCACACTTTTTTCTTCTTTAAAAAAAACAGACAATTGTGCAAAATCTCTTAATACATAATTTCTAAAGTGCTACATAAACAAAGTCAGGCAACATAATTATTAAAATATATGTAAACTCTCCATCCTTCCATCTGGGAGTTGTTAGTCTTTTAACTGATTGCTTGCTCTAAATGTCTTTCTATATTCTTACACCTCAGATCCTCCTCCTGAAAGTTTGCTGTACATACTTAATGAAATTTCTTCTTCTACTTTTTTTTGGGGGGGGAAAAATAATATCCAATATGGAAATTTCCAGATGGGTTGCACTATCTTCTCCTCCTATTTCAAAGTCAAACAACTGGATACCCTTTTGCATTATTCTGATAGATGTTGACTTGTTACCATATTTGATCAAGCAGTTGTGTGCAGATGCAAAGGGTTGGTATATCTTAATTGTTATTTCATGATCAAACCTTTCCTGTCCTTTTCTTTGTTATTTAACATCAAGCTATAGTCATGCAAGTAATTGTTTGAATGAATAAAAACTACCTATTATTTACCAAGCAACCGTTTTATATTCCCTTGATACATTATTTCCAACCTAATCTTCTCTCCCACTGATAGCTTCATAGTTATATCCGATGTGAGAATAACAACACTGTGGTCTTCAGATGATTTGCTATAAAGTTGGATTACCCCATACTGTGATACAGCAAAAGTCAGGGCTAATTTCCTATTTCATGAGGTGTAAGATCAGTGGAGTTGTAGGAGGATATTTCTCAGTTGTGGCCTCCACCCTATCTAAATGGTTATCCCAGAGTTTGGGTCAATAACAACCTTGGCATCATTTCAAATGGATGTCAAGTTTCAGTTATAGCACAAAGCTGTTGAAGATTGAAGTTGCTTTGAATTGGAGGTACCATTTGGTAGCTGAAATGATCTCTGCACTGTTTTATGTTTTTCTGCTTGTAAAAAAATTCCTGACGCCTTTGAGATCTGGTAGTACATAAAGAAAATAAATAATCGGAAAAGTCTAAGTGAATTTTAAGTGTTCGTTACTGTACAAAACAGGAACATAATTAATCATGCAAGTCAGCTCTGAACTTGTGATTTCTAATTCAGCATAACTTTCTCATGAATACACAAAGCACAATATCTTAAATTGCTGATGTTTAAAGAACGCATTGCACTCAGCAGTGAACTGCAAGAATGAAATGTAAAGCTCAAGCAGCAAATACCAAGCACTAGTGATTTCCATCCCTAAAGGATCTTGGAATATATGCATGAAATGTAGATTTGATGTGATGAAAAGAGAAGAGGAAGAAGGGAGATGTAGAGTCCAAAGTATCCAAAGAGCTGTATAATTTAATAGAAAGTTAGACCCAGGTCTCTTTGATCTAATTTATCACAGTAATTCATTGTTCACTTAAAAATAAATTATACCATTTATTTGAGGAGAACTCTAATTATACAATCAGGTAGATATTGCTTACGATAAGCTTAGCTCACCCATCCTCAAACTTTAACCATATACATTAAGAAATTGAAATTAATGAGGTGATAATATCTATGTACTTACGAAGTTAGATTCAGCTCATCATTCCCACAAAATAAAACCGAATGGAGAATGTTGGAGAAAGTCATCAGTATCATTATCCATTTTAAAGATAACTTGGTTAGACACTATTAGAAACAGAACTGTGGACCAGATGAATTACTTATGAATAGTTCATTCAAAAAGATGTTTTAAGGTGACCTTCACTGGACTTCCATTGTCAATATGAAATAGTCTTAATGGTACCCTTCATCACATTGTCCTTGATTGTCGCTTCTCTTCCTTTTCCACGGTATTGATATAATCAAACAATAATAACAACTCAAAAATAGGTGGCAATTGCTACAGCTTTAATCTCCAAACTGTCATTCATTCATGCATTCAGTGCAGACAGCAACAAAAAGTGAGCTAGAAAATGACATTGGTGAGGAGTATTTTGAAAATGTGCATCAATCCAAAACATATGGAGATCTCAAGTGCTGTTGTTGCTTTTCTTAAATGATACAACAGAACATCCAAGGAAATAGTAGTAAAGTATCAAAGAGCATGACCTGTAATCTGCAACTCTTACACTGCAAAAACATATGGACTACACAACTCAATCAGGGCAAAGCAATAGACGCAATCTATATAGACTTCTGTAAAGCCTTTGATTCAGTGGTACACGACAAACTACTCCTAAAACTAAAATCTTGCAGTATCTCTGGACACCTGCATAACTGGATAGAAGCATTCCTGTCAGACAACAAATGGTCAAAATTCTGTACCTGTCAACAGTGGTGTCCCCCAAGGCAGTGTTCTAGGACCAAGTCTTTTCATACTCTACGTAAATGACCTCTGTGATCATATTAAGAGCAATTGCGTTCTCTTCGCTGATGATATAAAGCTATTCAACACCACAGACAATACTGCCACCCTTCAAAAAGACCATGACTATGTATCAGAATGGTCAAACAAATGGCAACTTCAAATCTCAACAAATAAATGCTCTTACATATTGGCAAAAAAAATCAGAAAATAAGGCTGAATAATTAAGACTGTGTTGATGATCCAAACTTTGTCAAGGATCTTGGAATACTCATCTCTAATGATCTAAGTGCTAGAGCCCACTGTAACTACATAGCCAAAAAGGTGTTAAGAGTTGATAACCTAATCTTCCATAGCTTTTTCTCTGGTAATATTACACTAATAACTAGAGCATATAAAACATTTGCTATACCAATACTCAAATACAGCTCATCAGTCTGGAACCCATATTACGTATCTGATATTAACACAGTTGAGAAAGTCCAGAAATATTTCACAAGAAGAGTTCTCCACTCCTCTACTCGTTGCAGAATGCCTTATGCCACCAGACTTGAAATTCTAGACCTAGAAAACCTAGAACTATGCCGCCTTTGGTCCGATCTAAATACAGTATATAAAATCATACATTGCAATGTCCTACCTGTCAATGAATACTTTAGCTTCAACCATAACAATACAAGAGCAAACAATAGATACAAACTCAAGGTTAATCACACCAAGCTTGATTGCAGGAAATACGATTTCAGCAACAGAGTGGTCAATGTCTGGAATACTCTACCTGACTCTGTGGTTTCTTCCCCAAAGCCCAAAAACTTTAACCTTAGACTGTTTACTATTGACCTAACCCCTTTCCTAAGAGGTCTATAGGGGGTGTGCATAAGCATACCAATATGCCTATCATCCCTATCCTATTCTTTCCTTTATTTTTTTATTTTTCTTATATGTATCCATGTATTCATAGCTATGTTTTTACTTATACCTATTATCTTGTAAGCAATTGACAAACCAAATAAAAAATAAATTAAAAAAAACAATATGAAACAACATTGCTCACACTGGATTATGTGGCTGGAGATTGATTGATAGAAAAAAGAAGCTAGTCCGTGCATTTTTAAGAAATCATTCCTCCTGTATATTCAGTAGCTGCTCCCGCATAAAACAAATAACTTGAGCATTCTGAATAAGATCAAGATTCAGAAGGAATATTTTCCCAAGTCACGGTAACATTGTCAATCTTTAAATTTTGTATTACAAACGTTGATGAAGTCCTGTCATTGCTCTTCAAACATTTTTAAAAATATATATTTTAGAGGCTAAAAATAAAATATTATTATGATTCTATGGAAAAGGGCAATTGCCAAAATAAAAAAAAAATAGTGCTTAGTTACCTTGAAAAACCTTTACAGGGTGGGTTTTGCAATTGTGAGAGCTCTTATATTTATATCTTGCCTTTCCCCCCGCCCAAAAAAAAAGTTGCTTAAGCAAGGCGTAAAATAGGCCTTCGCCTATTTTATTTATAGCAAACTTATGAAAGTGATCAAGCTAACCACTGACCCTCAAAATTCAGTATGGCTGTGTGGTTGTTGCAAAGAGCAATAGGAGGAAGAGGAAAGAAAATTCTGTAGGAAAGTTCAGCTCTGTTGTAAGACCACTGTTGTTTTTAAGTCAAGAAAGCTGGAAGATGCTTTCTGAATTAGAAGAAAAGTATCACCACTATCAGCAGCAAACTTTCTACAGTTTTTTTTAAGGTAGGCAAAGGGGGTGGGGGACAAAATTCATTCTCCCACATTATTCTCTACAAACAAACAAACAAACAAAAATCATTCTTAAAGATGATCTTAGAATTCTTTTAAGTCCCTGTTGTATTTTAACAGTTTTATGCATTTCTCAACATTGGCCATAACAACTAAGAAGAAGACTTGCCAGCATTGCTATAGGGGGGGTTGGAAGAAGAAAATAACATATGTAGGATTAATAGTCTTGTAGTGATCAACATGGCTCTTCCCTCCCTAATTTTGCATCCGGCAAATAGAAGAAAGTTGCATTTTGTCTTATACAGATGGGATCCTTCCGTTAAGACAAAGAAACCCAAAAGAAGCATTTTCTCAAAACCTGCACAATTAGATCTTGAAGTATTGCTCCCCTTATAGAATTAATAGGGAAATTTTATTTGACCATAGCCATGAGACATTTTGAAATAATTTGATTTGAATGTAAGAAAAGGATCTTATATCATTCAACCAGAACTCCTTTTGCCTCTCTCTCTATATGATCAGGAACATTAATAATCTACAGCTTCTATTCAATCAGTGTCAGACAAAACTGTTTAATTTAATAACATTCAGATTCCTAAAAAGATGGGTCACATTTAAGCCTTTTTATTCAAGATGAGCAAGGAGCTGGTGTTAATGAGAATGCACAGGGCACAGAAATAAAAGAATATCTGTAGAAATCTAAGTGCCTGTTCAGTTTGAATGTCAAAAGGTTTAGCCCAAGTCATCTGGAACTTGTTTCATTTCATACATAATTCTCTTTCATCCTACGGTGTTTGATAGTTTCTATAAAAGCTTCAGCCTTACTTTTACTTGAGCATATAAAACATGCAGCGCTTGAATAGTAGGACTCAAATCTTGTTCCTCAGCATATTTTGGGCTGTCCATGGAGGTGTCGAAAAAGTTAAGATGGCAATAATCAAATCTCATCCACTTTTTATTTATCAAATTTCTAAACTGCCCATCATACTTGCATGGCTCTGAGCAGTTTACAAATAACATAATAAATTACATAAAACCTATAGTCAAAAACAAAATTAATAACCAGATTAAAACAAAGTTAAAAAAGAACAACTGCAAAGCTAAAAGATAAAGGAAGCACTATCAGCCCACCAACCACTTCCAGGATTGTATGGCACTCTTGGACCTCCCCCAGGTCAAAGCCAGGTCTTAACCCTGGGAGTCTATCTCACCATCAGGGGCAAGCTGTTCCATAGAGTTGGAGCAGCAGCAGAGAAAACTCTCTTCCTAGACATCACCAGTTGAAATTCTTCAGTTTTATGGGGTCCATAACATGCCTTCCCTGGCTTCCCAGGTAGAATGGGTTAATGAAATTGGGACAAGGTGGCTCCTCAGATAACCTTGGTCACATGCCGTTATATTGTCACATACATCTAAAAAGTGGTGGGGTTTAGATTACATAATCATGACCTTCATCTTGACATTTTTTTTATGCCTCCAGCAGACATCATTGCTGGGAAATTATTTTTCTCTTCTCTGATCAACCGATTCTTATGCCCACAACAGACACATAGTCAAACCACTATTCCCAGTTCACTCTTGCAGTCTGTTCTGCTGGGCTAGGTTCTTTTCCTAGATGCTTTTACTTTCAAGCTGGTTTTCTCTGAGATAAGAAAGACCATATTGTTCTAATGTTAGTGTTACTCCCATGCAAATGTACTTCTAGCAACTACAAAGGATAAATAAAGCCTTAAGGATTTCATTTTTTTTTAATCATTGCACATGAAGATCATCTGAAGGACTCCATCTCCAGTGGCCACTGGTTCACCTAGTGTCAACTCAGATTATCCTCTTCTGTATGAATTTTGGAAAACATTTCCTCTGAGAAAAGATGGTCTTGGCAGCCTTTCAGAGGGCCTTGACATCACATTTCAATAGCTAAGTTCTTGCCAGTCACTTTAACAGCTTTTAGGTCAGCTGTTTTGATACTTTGAACTGATTTATTTATATGATTTATATTTATGTGCTTTCAAATTTTGCTTGTAAACAGAATAGGAAGACAAGTGACAATGGCATAGAAATATAACAAGTAAAAAAATGAGGCATGCTATTAACATGTATGAGGGTGAAGGTTCATGCTCTGAGCTTGTGGGATGGTTTCTGAATGTTTCGTTACCAGGCTAGGTAACAACTTCAGAGGAGTTTAGGGGATGTCAGTGTCAGTGTACTTCAGTTTGTAAGGGCTTCAGGTGTGGCTGTGTCAAGTGACAGTCTTGTGATGGGTCAGGTGCAAGCCATTAATGAGCCTTGTGTTGCTCTTGTGATAAAAAGATTGTATAAGGACAAGGTCATTGGCAGATGAACTGTTGGTGGGGGTTGCGTGGGTTGGTTGAAGGTTATTGCTGTCTCTGGTTGGCTGTGTGGTTGATTTGGATTCTGAAGAGTTCATAGGCTGGTTGTAGGACAGCACCGACCCTCAACCAACCCATTCATATTATTATTATTATTATTATTATTATTATTATTATTATTATTATTATTATTATTATTATTATTACTATTATTACTATTATTACTATTATTACTATTATTACTATTATTACCATCACCATCACATTATTATTATTATTATTATTATTATTATTATTATTATTATTATTATCTGAATAATTCAACCTGAACTGATGTAATCTCCTTATCCGCAAATAAGAGCAAGGGAAGGAATTAAACACTGAGATTTGCTCTTAAAACTGCCAGAAGATAGATTTTCATAGAAGAGGCAAGCTTAGCAAGGGTTTTCCTATGTCTGTATCAATGGTGGCATTCAATTTTTTCTACTACCAGTTCTGTGGGCATGGCGTGGTGTGAGTGGCAGGGGAAGGATACTGTAAAATCCCCAGTCAGAGGTGATATTTGCCGGTTCTCTGAACTACTCAACATTTCCACTACCGGTTCACCAGAACCTGCTGAATACTACCTCTGGCCTGTATATTCATAGAATCTCAATGGGTACATCACATGTCTACTTGATGTTTTGTTCTTTGTTTAATGAGAGGGTAAGGGTTAGGGATACAGTCAAGAATGAGTGAGGTAGTAATACCACTCTATAAAGCCTTAGTAAGATCACACCTAGAATACTGCATCCGGTTTTGGTCAAAACACTATAAAAAAGATGTTGAGATATTAGAAAAAGTACAGAGAAGAGCAACCAGGATGATTAGGGGACTGGAGACTAAAACATATGAAGAATGGTTACAGGAACTGGGCATGGCTAGTCTAGTGAAGAGAAGGACGAGAGGAGATATGATAGCAGTGTTCCAATATTTGAGGGGCTGCCACAAAGAGAAGAGAGTCAACCTATTTTCCAAGGCACCTGAAGGTCAGACGAATAATGGATAGAAACTGATCAAGGAGGGATTCAACCTAGAAATTAGGATAAATTTTCTGACAGTGAGAACAATCAACCTATAGAACAGCTTGCCTAGCTTGCCTTGTGGGAGCTTCATCACTGAAGGCTTTCAAGAGGAGATTGGACTGCTATTTGTCGGGGATGTGTAGGGTTTCGTGCTTGGGCAGGAGATTGGGCTAGATGACCTACAAAGTCCATTCCAACTCTGTTAATCTGTGTTAACGTTAAAGAGGGACAAAAATGTATCCTAGTAGTTCAAGGATCAAAGTATCACTAGCATAGTCTAAATTCTAAATACTTCTAAATGTTCCATTGTTCAGATTATGAAAAAATAGTTCATGAATCAAAAGTGATTTGTGCTTCGCTTAACTGAGCCATGCCATGAAGCTATCATTTATTTATTCTTAGACACACATTTGATTTACCTATATTCCACCTTTTTATCCTCACAAATCCTTACATTCTTACATACACTACTCAGATCAGTTACCCAACAATGCAACTTATGGTATATTTATTAAACATGAATGAACTTGGAAAATACTTGTTGCAAAGTGGACCTAAAAGCAGATGAAACGGTCTTAAAAACAATATAAAATAATAATAAAACTTATATTGTTTTTGACATCCAATGGAGACACTCAAGGCTAGTCCCTACTATTTTGCTGATCACTATTCTAGGAACAGGGTTTTTTTTATGACCACTACTGTTTGTCAAATAAAGACAGTATGATCAAAGTTATTGCAATATAAATTCACATATTTAACTTTAGAGCCAGAAAAAAGACCCAATTCAATGACTGGCCACTGGCTATTAAAGGGAACTGAAAAGAGCTCCACTTGCTAGCAAAATATCATTTTGAAATGGTGGAGGAAGTTGTCTTCCTACCATTCTTGAAAGTCCTACTAGATTCAATTAAGTTCTAGAAAACATAACTGAAGGAAATAGATACACTGCAGCAAGAAACTTAAAATCATTATTTCAAAGAGTTTCAACCATAGAAATATCTTAAATTCCCTTAACAATTTATATTCATCACCAATTTTTCAGCCTAATTAGGATGATTACAAATGTTTAAAAAAATGAAATCGAGCAATTTAACTTAGAAGTATTTGAAAAAACTCAAGGTATCTGTTGAGGTTATATTTGGTGTATTACCTGTGCCTATCTTTTCATTCAGAGGCACAGATTTTCTTTTCATGAATAGTAAAATATATTCTTGTTTTATTTGGCAAACAAATAAGTCCTCATAAAATATATTCACCCTATCTTCTAATCTAGAGAGATTTGCTCTAATTAATACAGTGATGATCCATCCTGCCCTCAGGATATATTATGTTCACAATTATATAACATGTTTTACATAATTGGGGCACAGCCATTTTTAATTTTTCATTCAGGATCTTAGTAATCTCTGATCAGTTTTGTGGAACATTATATCTTAAGGAAGTTTTACTACCATTAGCCATAAAAAGAGTCAGCAATCCAACATTATATCTAACATAATTACAAATGCATAACCTCAATGGTCATTTGCTTTGATGACAGCGTGGCTATATCTGAAGGCCATCTGCTTGTGAGTGGTGATCTTCCTTTTGCAATTGGTTGGCCACTGTGGGACTAGGAAGCTGCTTACATTCTTATCCATGATGCATCTTTAAGCTCCTTTTCTTATACTTAGTTTGAGTATAAGTTAGTTTAAGAAAGTTTTTTATCAGTAATGAGATATTTTGGTGGTACAGTTGCATATCATTTACTTCCCTGAGAGCAGATCTCTCTCTGTCTCTCTCTCTCTCTCCTCCTTCCCTGTCTCCCTCTCCCCATCTCCATTCCCATCCCCATCCCCATCCCTATCCCTATCCCTATCCTTATCCTTATCCTTATCTAAAAATGACGGAATGGTGCAAAAGCTGATTGTTAACAGGGCGGTTATTATAATCATTAGGTTATTTATTTATTTATTTTATTTATTTGTTTAAATTTCTATACCGCCCCCTCTCCCAAAAAAGGGACTCGGGGCAGTGTACAGCCTACTAAAACATACAAAATATACAATAAATACAGTTAAAAATAAATTAAATAATTTAATCCGGCTGTCTAATTTAGATTTAATTTAAAAGTTAAAAACTAAAAACCCCAATTAAAATTTAATTAAAAACCTAAAACACAGTTACTGGGCCAGGCCGGCCTGATTAAAAAATAAAGTTTTCACCGCGCGCCGGAAGGTCAGGATATCCGTCATAGACCGTATCTCCGGGGGAAGATCATTCCATAGGGAGGGAGCCCCCACAGAGAAAGCCCGAACTCTCGGGGCCGTCAGCCGACAACGGCCAGGTGGCGGTACCCCAAGCAGGGCAACCCTGTGGGAGCGTACTGGGCGGCGGGAGGATTGATGATGGCAGCAGGCGGTCCCGTAAGTAAGGTTAGTATAGCAATACAAGTAACGATGTAGATGTTAGAGACCATTATAACTATTGAAAACAGTTTAAGACAGGGCTGTCAAACTTTCAGCCTATGGGCCGGATGCATTAAGTGCTGACCACACCCACGTCTGGTTTAGAGAAGGGGGGGAAATCCTGATATATCGCATGATGCTGCCATGACAATGTGACACCACTGGTTTAAGAGATATTCATGTCTTTATGAAGGAACCAGTGAATTACTGGGAGTAACTGGAAATGAAATATAGTACGCCAGCCAAAATAGCTAACAGTATTTGAGGTGATATAAAGGGGAGAAGAATATATCAAGACCAGAACAGGAAAATACACCCAGAGATTGCATGTGTAATGGCAGGTACATTATCCAAGTAAATATGCATAGAATTATTCTTGACTCTTTAAAATTACCAAGCATCATTACAATTTAAAGTATGATACTTTCATCTTTGTCACCTTTCATCTCTGATAAAAATGATAGTAAATTGGAAGGTAAACAGATGCTGCTTGGAAAAAAAAATCCAGCCAACACTAGTGAGCAGTAAAAATTTTCAAAGCCCAAATATAGTACCCCTAATAAATTTTACTTTTAATCTTAGAATCATTTTAGTTATCTTCCTGTCCAATTGGTTTTCTTCTTCTTTTTTTTCTTTCTAAACCAAAGCAGCTGTTTGAATGCATTCCTTGGCAGAGTCGCTGTAAATCTCTTGAAACAAAGATGGTGTGCTCCTGGTTTTACTATGCTGCTGAGGTAATGGCCAAGACACATGTCAAAATAACTTTTGGTTCATTTAGGAAGGAAGGGAGGAATGCTTCCAACTCCTCTCCCCACTCCAGAGTAAGCCGAAGTTCCTACAGTATTGATTATTTCTTTTTTTATCATTTGTTCTACATAGCAAATTATGTTGTATCATAAAGAATACAACAAGGCACATAAGAACTATTCCAGGCAATATGCTGTGGTGTAATTGCTATTAAGTGTCAGTTAAGAGACAGCAGGGTGAAAATGGGGCAGTTTGACTAGTCTTCAGTAGAACTGGGCAATCTTCCAGTAGTCCAGGCCAGAGTTTCCCAACTTCAGCTATTTTAAGATGTGTGGAACTTCAACTCCCAGAATTCCCCTGGCTGGGGGATTCTGTGAGTTGAAGTCCACACATTTTAAAACAGCTGAGGTTGGGAAACAGTGGTCTAGAGCAGCGGTCGCCAACCGGTGGGCCGCGGTCCAGTGGTGGGCCGTGACAAAATTTTGGTGGGCCACAGAGAAATCTCACTCCCAGAGCACCCCCCCAAAGTGATTAATCCAGGCTGCACAGAAACACAAGGCTGCTCAGCTCACATGGCCCACAGGAATCCTCCCCGCCCACTCACTCCTTACCTGGCAAACATGTCTGCTAAGTTGCTATTTTTCTTTTTTCCAACCATCATCTGTTCTGCTGCGCCGGGAATTTTAGATTAGCTAGGAAGCAAGAAATGGTTGGATTTCTTGCTTTCTAGCTAAACACAGCCAAACCTCCCTTAGACTGAAGGTTTGTTGCAAACAAATTCAGTGCAGACTCACAGCAAGCAAATTTGAGAGACTGAGCTAGCTGATGGTAGATAGATCACTGAATGATTCTGTGAGCAACTCAATCTGCCTGCTTTGCCTGATTTTGGGTAAAAGTTGCTTTTTTAAAATAAAAAATTCAATATTTACATACATGGTGTGTTGTGAGTTAATTTTGTGAGTTTGCTTGCTAGCAAATTTTATGAGTTTGCTTGCAATCAAATTTATGTGACAGGCTGAGCTAGCCAATGACAGAGAGATAAATTTCTGAATGAATCTGTGATTCTGTGAGCAACTCAATCTTCCTGCTTGCTTTGCCTGATTTTGGGTAAAAGTTCCTCTTTTTTATTAAAAATTCAATATTTATATAAATATTTGTAATATTTACATAAAAGCCATGCCCAGCCAGTCACATAACCACCAAGCCACACCCACAAATTAGGCCACACCCACAGAACCACTTAGTGGTCCCTGGGATTCTAAAATTATGAGTTTGGTGGTCCCTGAGGTCCAAAAGGTCCCTGGTCTAGAGCAGTATTTAATAGGGAGCCAGAAAGAATGACATGATGATATAAAGTTGGCAGGGTTAGATCACACATGTCAATGTCTGGTTCTGATCCTGGTTGTTGCTTTTTTTTTATGAAAATTCAGAGGTTCAGACTCTGAATTTTCCATCATCCCCATTTCAACATAGAGAATAAGTGTTGCTCAAATGTATGGCGATGGTAATTGGCAGGTTTAAAAAAATCATTTGGAAGCCGCATATAACCCTGCAGCCCTCGGGCCCAAATATTAATCCAAAATCCCCCACATGGAAGGAAGCGTGAGCTAAGCTTTTCTCTTTCCCTTGATTTCTAGATGAAGCCCTGCAGCTGTTGTTAGGCAATGCAAATCCAGCTCTCTCTCTCTTTTTTTAAAAAAAACTATTTGGTCCTTCTTGTCATACTCATTCCTCTTTTTGTAAAAGCTGAGCAATTCTCTTGATGTGCCTTAATTTCTTTGGCAAAGGCTCGGCATTAGCATGTGTGTCAGCCAGCTTTCCATTATTTTCCCCAAAGCTAGTTGCACAGTGAACTCTCCCAATGTGCCTATGATTGTCCAGAAACTTTTACAAGCCTCATTACCCAGGGCTCCTTTAAAACTGTCTAATACAAGGTTAAATTCAGCCTCACTGCTGCAGTCATTCTCATTTAAGCAGCCTTAGTGTTATTACATTTGTCTTGCTATGAGACTGGCCTCATTTGCCCCCTTAAAATTAAACCTGAAGCTGTGGTTTCCCTTAGTGGATCCTACGGTGAATACATTGACATTGGTCCAGAAATCAGCTTTGTAATTCTTAGCTGAAGAATCGTGTGAGCTTTCATTAGCCAAAGGAAAGAGGGGAAAAACAGAATAGTAAAAGATGATATGCCACAAACACAATATTTTGCCTTCTCTTTATGCTCATCCTCCCTGCCATGTGTGCATCTCATCCATATCCACAACCATTAACTGCAAATAAGATATAGTAGAAATAAGAATAAATCCTGAATAATAAGGGGGAAATGAAAACATATTTTTCTGCTAGACAGCATGGGTATGTAATTTTCTCTGCTTACTATTTATATTTGAGGATGAAATGCTTTTTTAGAACATCTATATGGAAGTACACTCACTAAATCATAATTTACACATACAGAAATGGATTCAGCAACGAACATATTTTTGCCAGAAAAGTGGCAGATTTATGCAGAATCCTTCAGCAAAGAAGTGAATGACATGTAAACTTCAAAACATTGCTCATACAAACATTACATATTTTATGTTTCATACACACACACACACAAACACGTATAAATGTTTTAAATTATAAAGGAGGGCAGAACAAGGAGCAATGGATGGAAACTAATCAAGGAGAGAAGCAACCTAGAACTAAGAAGAAATTTCCTGACAGTTAGAACAATTAATCAGTGGAACAACTTCTCTCCAGAAGTTGTAAATGCTCCAACACTGGAAGTTTTTAAGAAGAGATTGGATAGCCATTTGTCTGAAATGGTACAGGGTTTCCTACCTGAGCATCTTCAAGGTCCCTTCCAATTCTGTTATTCTATTTTATTCCTTTCCATTCAATTCCACTCCACTCCACTCCACTCCACTCCATTCCATTCCATTCCATTCCATTCCATTCCATTCCATTCCATTCTATTCTATTCTATTCTATTCTATTCTATTCTATTCTGTTCTAAATGAGAAATCTTCTATTTGGAGTTGTAAACACAAATATATTTCAATATATTACTAATCTGGTCATTGTCTTTTAGATTAAAAACCAATAAAGGAGAATATTTGAAATGGAGGGTCCCTGGTGCTCTCTGAGTGTCATCGTTTTCATGCAGATATTTTATTACCCAAACTAGGTAACATCATGTAAGTTAAAAACCCACATTGATCTTCATGAATAAAATTTTGTAAAATTATTTTCAACCTTCAATTCAAAATGGTGATAAGTAGTCTATAATCATTATCCAATAGGACTATTGGTTGACACTTTTCTTTTTTGCTAAACTCACATCTTATCCATCTTTAGGTATTAATGTTATATTAGCCTCATTCCAACTATTAGGAATCTTTATATTTTACAAAATAATCATCATCATTAGTTGTAAAAATTGTAACAAAACATTTATTGTAAGATGCTGGTAATCTATCTGGACTAAGTGCCTTTCCCGTTGTAGTCTTTTTGATAGCCTTACACAGTACTCTTACTTTTATAGGCTCATTCCAAATTTGTCTCTGATTGTCAATAATCTTCAATTAATAACACCAACCCTTTAAATGCAAAATGTTCCTGGATAATATCAGACCAATCACTTTGTATTTGGCAGACCTATTTCCTAGGGTAATAATGAAGATAAAAGGATGGGAAAGAGCATATTTGCTTGTTTTACTTGAAGGAAAGTTGAGGTATAGCTATAATAAATAAAGATGAAGCTGTAAACTAATAAAGCAATAATTAAGATTTAGAAAGACTGCCCGTGCAGTGTTCTGAAATCATCCACTGACAATGTAAATCCTATTCATTTAATTACCTGATAGGGAAAGTACAGTCTAAATGTGCTGATCACACATGGCACTGGCCCATGTCCATGACCTAAGCAGACATTTCCATTGAAAAAGTTGGCATTTAAAAGTGATGATAAAATGCTACATATAACAATAGAAGGGAATTCCCCAGTGCAATCTAAATGCCTCATTTTCTAAGCTTTATACAAAAAGAACAACAGTGAGTTTATGTCCTCTAGAATTGCTTTAGGCAAAAGAAAGGACAATTCAATTTTATCAGTCTAGCCAAATTTTCTCGTTTCTAACATCAGTCAGTAATACTATGAAAAAGAGGGTTTGCTTCAGGTTGTAAAATAGCCCTTATATTTATTTATAAACTTAACGGACCACTCCAAAACATAATTGAGGGATCTTAAAAGAAGGCAAAAATCTGCTTAAAATTTAGTAACAATGAAGCAAAAACAACAACCTTAAACCCCTTAAAGATACATTTTAAAATTTGAAGCTATCATAGTTCAATGAAGATCAGAACAAATTATTTTCTCCTAAATTGGTGAACAGCTCTACGATTAGAGTGCAATTTGCCATCTTACTGTGAACAAGACATAAAAAATAAGTGCATTAAAATGCATTTATCAAATTTATATGGTTGCTTATCTCACATAAAAGTGACTCTGGGTGGGTTACAACAGGACTTTAAAAGAGTTAATATATAAAAAATAATTGTGATATTTAAAGAAATGAAAAACTATTTTTTAAAAATTATAAAGGGTAAATAGAGAACAGCATATGTTAATAACAATGGAGCCACCTTATCTCACTGGTCACCTGACCCCAGATCTGATGGCCAACCAGGTTTTGAGGGACTTCCAGAAAATCAATAGGGATAGAACCAGCTTCACTTTGGAGGATGGATATTCCATAAGCACTATCCTCTGGGACCTGCTAAATGTAGCTCTTCTGACAGATCCCATAGAGTGGGTAAATACAATCAGGTAGTCCCTCAAATATCCCAGCCCCATTCCATGCAGAATTTTAGAGGTAAAAACTAGCGTCTTGAATTGGACCTGAAAGTAGATTGGCATGCTGTGCATTCATGGAACAGAGATATAACTTCTAGAGGCACACACAACTGCTCACACCACTGCATTTTGAGCCAGCTGAAGCTTCTGGGTAATCTTCAAGGGCAGCCCATGTAGATTGCAATGAAGAAATCCAAACAGGAGGTGACTAGGACATGAGTAATTGTGAGCAGAGCCTCCACCCCACCCCCGGATCTAGGAACAGGTGCAACTGGCACACAAACGAAACCCTCCTAGCCACAACTGCCATCTGCATAAGCAAAAGTTGTGGGTCCACCAAACCATCAAAATAATTTGGTGCCAGGTGGGGTACGCAACAATTGCTCCATACCCCACCTGGCACCAAACATGGTGCAATTCTGGTCCCAGCATGTCCAAATCTAAAGTCTTGCCAGGGTTCAGATGAAGCCCAAACCCTAACCTCCTAACTCCTTTTAGTGTTCAGACATTGGGATAAGATATCAATGGCATTCTATGCCAAGGACAGAGATTAATTAGGCACACCAAAAACACTAAATCTTGTGATAACCTATACAGTAGGGGTCAAGAGCAGGACCTATCAATCCTGTCCTCACTAGAAATTATTCAGAATCATGATTAGTGTCATTTCTGTCCCATACCTGGGTCTCTATTCTGATTGAAAGATTCCACAATCCACTTTAAAAGAAAAAAACTCACAAAAGCAGAGGGGGAGGACATTTTAATATATATTTTAGTAATGATTTTCATTCATTTCTTATGACCTTTGATATACCAAAAAAAGGTTAAAAACAAACCCAACTTTGGCTGAAAAAGAGCTCTCCCCTAATTAAATAGACTAGTGGCTTTAAGGGGCAATATATTATTTGTGTCCACAGACCATATGTCTCCCTGCAAGAGAATCATGAAATGACAGAATGACAGGTGCAGGTTGTATCAACCAAAAGGTTGCGAAGATCTCTAAGGTAATTTTTTGCTTTTAGAAACCTTGAAAAGACATCTTTGGAAGCTACTTCATGAAACTATGAGGCAACCTCACCTCACTTGCTTTTAAAAAATAAATTAGCTATGTCTTGCGATCTTTGTTTGTTCACTTATTACATGTATATGCTATCCACTCAACATACAACTCTTGATGGCTAACATTAAAAATAAACAATAATAAGAGAAACAAATTAAAACAATTTAAACACAACACAATACATTATGACCAATTCAACCAACATAATCTGGATCCTGGGCTAGTAGCAGGAGGAAGGAGACAACAAAGGTCAGCTGTGGATAGCAATGGGCAGCAGCAAAGAGAGGCAGCAGAGGCATGTGGAAGCAAGAACTCTCCCCCCCCCAAAAAAAAAATAGAGCAAATATGGGGAGAAATAGTAGTACTCCTATGATCATAAGAGTGGTTGGGCCTGGATTTTGATCACATGACTGTGGGAGAACTACAATAGCCATAACCTTGGAGACTCATCTTTCAGTCCATTTTTCCTAATGGTTGCTGAACAAAAGGTTGTAAGTCAAGAAGGCACCAATGCTACTTATATAATCAAAACAGTGTGACAGGCTGTTTTTGATTAGGTCCAAAACATGGGGCTAAGTTTGGAAGAATTCAAGACCTGATGAAAGACCAGCCAAAATTGACAAAGTATACAAAGTTAGTTAAGAAAGGTTGCAAAATTACAGCCGCACTTTCTGGCACTTGAGATAGCTGAAGAGGTTTCTGTGTATAAAGAGAACCTCTTGCACCATTGGATAAAGCTGCAAGGAGCTGCAAAGGATTCTGGAAGAAAAAGAATTTAGCTTCAACTTCCCATCAATGCTCACAGCCAGTGGTGGGATTCAAAAAATTTTACTACCGGTTCTGTGGGTGTGGCTTGGTGGGCATGGTGTGGCTTGGTGGGCATGGTGTGGCTTGGTGGGCGTGCAGGGGAAGGATACTGTAAAATCTCCATTCCCTCCCCATTCCTGGGGGGAAGGTTACTGCAAAATCCCATTCCCTCCCCACCTCACTAACTTGCTTTCTAGCTCCGTTCTCCTGTGCAGGGCAACAAAAGAAGACCCAGCCAATCAGCTGGGACTTGGGAGAGGGAGAATAGATGGGGGCAGGGCCAGTCAGAGGTGGTATTTGCCGTTTCTCCAAAGTACTCAAAATTTCCACGACCAGTTCTCCAGAACTGGTCAGAACCTGCTGAATACCACCTCTGTTCACTGGGGATAATTAGTTTCTGTTAACTAACTACATAGAAGTCTTGTGGGAATAAAGTGAAGCAAGTTCTTTCTGTTGCCTCACTCTGTTTAGTATGCTACTGAACTGTTAAAATAAAATACATAAACTAAAGAAAATAAGTAAGAAATAGCATTGGTGCCTTTGACCAATAGTAATCAGAGGAGATTGAGATACATTTCAAAGGCTGCATATAATCCTGGTAGGTTGCACATTCTAGAGCAACAGCAAAAATAACATCACTCCCTCATCTGTGTGATGGTCATTCATCTAGATATGATAAGCGTGTAGTTTTTTTAATGCCTTGTAAATAAATTATCTTTATGAGTTAGACATGATTCTTAAGTCTTCTCTCTCCCAGTATTTTTAAGCATGTCATAGTTCCACTAGTTTCCAAGATTATATTATGCAAATTTAGGCTCGTTCATTGTATGTTCTTTTGAGATACAACTTTTTTTTTGCTAAGTGTTTAATATTTATTAGACTGTCACATTATGTCTTAATGTGCAGTAGCCAAAATATACGGCATCACGCTGGTTTTCCATACTGGTTGTATTTTACAAAACTGAGCATGAAATATTGGGACAGAATAAGATGCAGGTTTTTAGTCAGTGATGTTCAACAGTCTACATTGTTGTTGCTCCCATTTTGAAAATAATTCAGGAAAAATGGTTCAGATCCTGTGTGAGGACACAACTTCTCACTGTGAATTAAAGAAGCCTATGTTTTTTTCAGGTATCCACATCAGCCTGAAAAAAAGATGGAATCGGTTTAACTTTAATGTAATATGCATATCACAGATGGAACTCAGAAGCAATCTGAGAACAAGGTAAAGTCTTTGAAACACTATGTCTTTAAAAATTTTAACCTTTTAAGCTTGTCTAGAGAAGAAAAACAGCCAGGAACATCAATATTACCTTTACTGTAAGGTTACATTAAACAGAATCTTACAAAATTGAAAGTGTTTCTCTCTGAAAGCTAGGGAGGTCTCTTCCAATAACCTTCCCAAGAAATCCAAGAAGAAACCAGCATGGCTGCATAAAGATCTCTGGCAAATGAAAGAAAAAAAGGACAAGTACAAAAAATGGAAAGAGGGACATACAACTAAGGCAGAATAGTAAATAGTAAAAATAGTAAGTCAGGATAGCAAAGGCTCAGAACGAACAAAGACTAGCAACAAAAGTCAAAGATAATTTAAAAAAGTTTCTTCCAACATATAAATAACAAGAAAAAATAAAGGAAACAGTCGGTCCACCAAAGAGAGAAGATGGCAAGGAAGTAACAGCAACAGAGAGAAAGCAGAACTGCTTAACTCATTCTTTGCATCCATCTTCACGCAAAAAGAAACTATAGCTCAACCCACCAAAAACATAACTGTAAAAGACAGACCAGAAATAAAAGTTAAAATAAGCAAAAAAATAGTAAGAGAACATCTGTCTGATCTTGATGAAAACAAATCACCGGGGCCTGATGGATTACACCCCAGAGTTTTAAAGGAGCTGGCAGAGGTCATCTCAGAACCACTGTACCATATCTTTCAAAAATCCTGGAGCACCGGGGAACTACCAGAGGACTGGAAAAGAGCTGATGTGGTTCCCATCTTCAAAAAAGGAAAAAAACAGACCTAGGAAACTATAGACCAATCAGTCTAATATCAATACCCGGGAAGATACTGGAAAAGATAATAAAAAAACAGATCGGCCAAAATCTAGAAACAAGTAAAGTAATAACTAGCAATCAGCATGGGTTTGTTAAGAACAGATCATGCCAAACCAATCTTATTTCATTCTTCAACACAGTGACTAAATTAGTAGACCAGCAAAATACTGTGGACATAATATATTTAGATTTCAGCAAGGCATTCGACAGAGTAGACCACAACCTACTTCTTAGTAAGCTAGAAAAAAGTGGAATAGATAGCACCACCACTAGATGGACTCGCAACTAGCTGGCAAACTGTACTCAACAAGTAGTCCTTAAGGGGGCTAAGTCTACATGGAGAGAAGCAAGCACTGGGGTGTCACAAGGTTCCGTCTTAGGCCTAGTACTCTTCAATATCTTCATTAATGACTTAGATGAGGGAATAGAAGGGGAATTTACCAAATTTGCAGATGATACTAAGCTGGCAGGAATAGCTAACACCCAAGAAGGTAGGCTCAAGATTCAGATGGATCTTGACATACTAAAACAATGGGCCGTATCTAACAAAATGAAATTCAATGTAGAGAAAAGTAAAGTCCTACACTTAGGCAAGAAAAACCAAAAGTAGACATATAGACAGGGTGAAACCAGGGTCAATAGCAATAACTGTGAGAGGGATCTTGGAGTTTTAGTAGACAACCAGCTAAATATGACCCAGAAGTGTGCATCAGCAGCCAAAAAAGCTAATGCAATCTTAAGTTGCATTAACAGAGGGATATAATCGAGATCAAGTGAGGTACTAATACCACTGTATAAAGCCTTAGTAAAACCACACCTAGAGAACTGCATCCAATTTTGGTCACCACATTATAAAAAAGATGTTGAGACTCTAGAAAAAGTACGAAGAACAACCAGGATGATTAGGGGACTGGAGGCTAAAACATACAACGAACGGTTGCAGGAACTGGAAATGGCTAGTCTAGTAAAGAGAAGGACCAGGGGAGACATGATAGTGGTCTTCCAATATTTGAAGGGCTGCCACAGGGAGGAAGGGGTCAAGCTATTTTCTAAAGCACCAGTAGGCCAGACAAGGAATAATGGATGGAAACTGAACAAGGAGAAATTTAACCTGGAAATGAGGAGAAACTTTCTGACAGTGAGAACAATCAACCAATGGAACAGCTTGCACTCGGAAGTTGTGGGAGAGCCATTACTTGAGATTTTCAAGAAGAGATTGGACTGCCATTTGTCAGAAATGGTATAGGGTCTCCCACTTGGGCGGGGGGGTTGGACTAGATGACCTACAAGATCCCTTCCAACTCTGATTATCTGTTATCTGTTATCTACTTTTTCCCCTAACTAGGGAATGTGCTTCCTTTTATCAGACCATTGCCTAGGCTTCAAATGTCCTCCTATCTTCCAAGGTCATGTCCACATATCATCATAAAAATTATCTGTGAAATGATACCTGTCTGTAAACATACATCTCCTTCTTGAAGAAACCAAATGGACTTTTGATTTCTATCATAGTAGGACCCAGGTTCCATGATACGCCAATTCGGTGGGACAAAATATAGGACAGACTGTGAAAAAGATGCTCTGCTTTAAGTAACAAAAGTAAATTAGACCTTAACATTTCTGGCAGGATGTCCATTATGTAAACCTGCAAGAATATTAAATCACACTCAACTATCAAAACAAATCTAGTCTAGTAAAGAGAAGGACCAGGGGAGACATGATAGTGGTCTTCCAATATTTGAAGGGCTGCCACAGGGAGGAAGGGGTCAAGCTATTTTCTAAAGCACCAGTAGGCCAGACAAGGAATAATGGATGGAAACTGAACAAGGAGAAATTTAACCTGGAAATGAGGAGAAACTTTCTGACAGTGAGAACAATCAACCAATGGAACAGCTTGCACTCGGAAGTTGTGGGAGAGCCATTACTTGAGATTTTCAAGAAGAGATTGGACTGCCATTTGTCAGAAATGGTATAGGGTCTCCCACTTGGGCGGGGGGGTTGGACTAGATGACCTACAAGATCCCTTCCAACTCTGATTATCTGTTATCTGTTATCTACTTTTTCCCCTAACTAGGGAATGTGCTTCCTTTTATCAGACCATTGCCTAGGCTTCAAATGTCCTCCTATCTTCCAAGGTCATGTCCACATATCATCATAAAAATTATCTGTGAAATGATACCTGTCTGTAAACATACATCTCCTTCTTGAAGAAACCAAATGGACTTTTGATTTCTATCATAGTAGGACCCAGGTTCCATGATACGCCAATTCGGTGGGACAAAATATAGGACAGACTGTGAAAAAGATGCTCTGCTTTAAGTAACAAAAGTAAATTAGACCTTAACATTTCTGGCAGGATGTCCATTATGTAAATCTGCAAGAATATTAAATCACACTCAACTATCAAAACAAATAGTAGGCATATGGAGGGAAAGACTTTGGTAAAGGACGAAGAGAATTCAAGAACACATACCTTCTTTTATGTCTGTAAAACAAGGATTAAGGACCTCGCATTGGTCTTCAATTGATCACATTAGGAGTTGCATATGAATGACTGCCTAAATCAACAACCAGAGAATCTATTAAATTGTTGTATAAGGTGGTAGGGTAAAATGCCCACATGACAGATCAATATTTGGTTTTGTAAAACATAAGCATAATCCCTGTGATTTGAACAGACATTAACAATTATAGCAATAAGAAAAGGCCTGTGGCCTTCCAAGTATTGTTGTATTTCTACTGAGTTATGCTTACAACTTTCCCTATTAGCCACAAATAGTTGGAGTTGTACTTCAATACTGTGGGGGAGACTTCATATTTCCTCACCTTGAATTACATCAATGGTTTCTTGTGCTGCAATAGCAATAGCACTTAGACTTAAATACCACTTTACAGTGCTTTGAAGCCCTCTCTAAGCAGTTTACAGAGTCAACATATTGCCTCCAACAATCTGGATTCTCATTTTACCGACCTCGGAAGGATGAAGGCTGAGTCAACCTTGAGACTGGTGAGAATCGAATTGCCAAATTGCAGGCAGCTGGCAGTCAGCAGAAATAGTCTGCAGTACTGCATTCTAACCACTGCGCTACCTCGGCTTGGTCTAAAATAGTGGTTCTCAAAGTGGGCAGTACTGCCCCCTGGGGGGGATGCCTTAGGGGGGCGCTAAGAGGCAAGGGAGCCAGCAGAGGGGTGCTAAGAGGTGGCAGGGGGGCGTTCGAGGCACCAGCCCTGTAGGTTCACTCATTGACTATAGCACCGCTGTGGAGCTGGTGCCTCCAAGGCGGATGCGGTGGCACGTTATGTGCTGCTGCGGCCGTGTTCGATGTGCCGCCTCCCTGCCGCCTCCTAGCACCCATCTGCTGGCCCCCTTGGGGATGCTAAGAGGTGGCAGGGGGGCATTCGAGGCGCCAGCTCCGGAGCAGTGCTACAGTCAATGGATGAACCTGCAGGGCTGGCCGGCGCCTCGAACGCCCACCTGCCATCTCTTAGCATCCCCAAGGGGTCCAGCAGAGGGGCGCTAAGAGATGGCAGGGGGGAAGCACATTGAACGTGGCCGCAGCGGCACATAACATGCCACCGCTTCCACATTGGAGGTGCTAGCTCCGGAGCGGTGCTAGTCGATGGGTGAGCCTGCAGTGCCAGCCAGTGCCTCGAATGCCCCCCAGCAGCCTCTTAGCACCCCTCTGCCAGTCCCCCAGGGGATGCTAAGAGGTGGCAGGGGGCATTCGAGGCGCCGGCCCTGCAGGTTCACCCATTGACTGTAGTAATGCTCCAGAACTGGTGCCTCGAATGCGGCAGCACTTTGGGAAAAGCCTCCGCCATTGCTTTCCCAAAGTGTCACCACTGTCACATTCTGTCTATCTGTCCGTCCATCCATCCATTCAAAAGGTCTGTCTGTTTGCCTGCCTGCCTGCCTGCCTGCCTGCCTGTCTCTCTCTTTATCCATCTATCCATCCATGTTCGAAGCGCCGGCCCCGCAGGCACATCGGGAAAGTAGAGCAAAGCCAAGGGAGGGAGGGAAGGAGGGAGGGAAGGAGGGAGGGAGGGAGACAGAAAGAGAGAAAGAGAGAGAGACTTGTTGCATCAGATTGAATGAGGCCTAGTTTAGACTGAGGCCCTTTTCCACATTGAAACATCTTTGCCAGCACATTGAAACATCTTTGGCTTCTATTAAAGGTTTTGTGGATGAAACATGGTCAAGACTATCAGGAAGCTCCCACATTTTGTTGAGGTTTTAAACAGGATCCATTGGACCAGATCTCCACTCTAAAAATTAATTTTCCCCAATGTATTACAGTGCCAATTCTGAAGAAGGCAAAACCAAAATGTACTGGTAAATTACAAGAAGAATACACACACACACACTCCCTTCTAACCGTGCTGGAGCAGGTGATTGGACTAGAATAGATATCTCATTATCTTTCTCCTCCCTCTCTCCCTCCTTTATTTCTTTTTCTTTCTGTCCCTTCCTTCCATCCTCCCTTCTTTGTCTGTCCCTTTTTCTTTCTTTCCCTTTTCTCTTTCTTTTCTTCCTCTCTCTCTCTCTCTCTTTCTCTCTCTCTCTTTCCTCTCTCTCTTTCCGTCTCTCAGGCTTACCCCTTTAGATCAGGGGTCGCCAAACTTTTGGATCTCAGGGACCACCAAACTCATAATTTTAAATCCCGGAGACCACTAATGTGAATTTTGATTGACGGTGGCTTTCTGGTGTTGGTGGGAGAGAGAGAGAGAAAGATCTGGTCCAACCTCTCTCTCTCCCTCTCTCTCACACACACAGGCAGGGGTGGGATTTAGACCCCTGATCTAAAGCTGTCAAAACTCCAAAAACAGGTCAAGTAACTCTGGGAAGGCCAGGCATAAATTAGAACACTTGCTAAACAACTGGCCATTAAGTGAGGACCACTTGTATTTGGTTTGCCAGTCACCTGGCCACACTCACCCAGTCATGTGACCAGCAAGTCACACCTTCAAATTAGGCCACGCCCACAGAAATTTGAATCCCACCCCTGGATGGGGGGCACCGAGGATGAGTTTATAGCACCAATGGGTGGTGGACCGAAAAAGTTTGGGAACCATTGGTCTAAAAGAAGGAAAAGGGTAACGTTGAAATCCACTGTTTGAACCCCCCACCTTTTCACGTCTGCAAATTGAAGAGCTGAATGCTGAACAATCTCATGCTGACTTTTTCTTAACAACATGACATCTGAGTTTGTGTGTGTGTGTGTGTGTGTGTGTCTTTGTGTGTGCATTTATCAGCATATTCAGATGCTCACATTCTTATATCTATGACCAATCTACAAAATAGTAAGCATAATGTAAGCATATTTAACCAGAGCTGTATTCACCCATCTTGTTAAGATAAAACAGAGTTTTTATTCATTTATTCAGAGTACAGATAAACCACCAAAAGTCACCGAAGGAACTGGTTTTGCTTACAAATCAACAATGTACCTTGTGCACATACAAATTTTATATTTTATTTTATACCTGGAAAGCTATTATCTAAATATGTTTTACATTAAAACATATTTTACTTAGTTTCTCAGAGCTGACTATTTTATGATACTGGTAAGTATATATTTTTATATAGTAATAACCCTATTCCTCAATTGTATCATTACTGCCCAAATGCCAGTTGCAACTCATTATGGTTGGATAGGATTGTTCTAATGATGCTATGTGGAATGCTCAGGAAGAAATGCACCATTGATAGCAATATATGGTAAATACGAAAGTAAAAACAAGAATGCAAACTAGTTGATACAAATTATAGAAAGACTATTGCACAGACTAAAATCACAATTTTCTAAATTCTTTCTCTGGAGGATATCCAGTTGACACCAAATAATCTGAACATTGGCTCTGAAGGAATACTTTAAATCAAATCAGTTTTTTCCCAATCTCAGCAAGCTGTGTGGACCTCAACTCCCAGAATTCCCTAGCCATCCATGAAACAGCAGGCACCCAATGAAATGTCTGCAAACTGTTGGGCACATTGTTTGCCAAGTGCCATGATCGTTTGCAAATTATGGGGCATCATTCTAAGCCCTGTAAGGAATTAGTCCCAGAATATTAAAAACAGACTTTCAGCGTAATCCACAATCAACTGCTACATATTTATTTATTTAGCATATTGCAAACTGATGTATAGAGCTGACAAAATTCCAGGATAGAAAAACTATGTTTCATCTTTTCTTTTCTTAGAAAAAAATGTTATTGGATAAATTTGCTTACCATAAGCAAAATGAAACTCTGATGAATAGGATATAAAGTAGGCCTTGGTCTTCAAAATTGAGAACATTAAGTAATCCTGACAGCTCAGTTTTCAATAATAATTTTAGGGGCAAAGTGGGGTTGGGCCAAGGAACAAAAGTCTCCTTCCCACCACTTTCAAAATTGCAGGTATCGAAGCTTTAACCTCCATTATAGGACAGCTTGCCATTTCCCTACTGATTTAGTGAGCAAAATCACTAATATATTTTTGAACAGGGCAGATTCAGCAGAAAGCTGATTACGTGACAGTTCTGGAGCTCTTTTCTAATATTCAAGGATGTTATCTAACCATGTACTGTATCTACTTGCACTTTTTAGTCAATAATGATCAAAAGTAGGGAAGACATTTTCTCATCATTTGGAGCATCACTTTATTTATTCATCTATTCATCCATTCAACTTATATGGCTGCCCCTATTATGAGCCATAACTCATCGCAATATGATAAAAAACAAGCAATGATTTTTTTTTAAAAAAAATGAATGATCAAAACTTTAGTTTAGATTGTACAGTATGGGACTGACTTAGTACTTCTAGTACAGGTAGTTCTCAACTTACAACAGTTCATTTAGTGACTGTTCAAAGTTACAACAGCACTGACAAATGTCACTTATGACTGTTTTTCACAGTTATGACCTTTGCAGCATCCCCATGAACATGTGATCAAAATTCAGATGCTTGGCAACTGGTTCATACTTATGACTGTTGCAATGTCCCAAGATCATGTGATCACTTTTGCAACCTTCTGACAAGCAAAGCAGAGGTGCTATTCAACCGGTTCTCACCTATTCGGGAGAACTGGTAGCGGTGATTTGCCATGGGTCGCAGAACTGGTAGCAACCCCTGGCTGCCACGCCTCTGAACTGGGTCACCCAGTCGCCCGCTTGTCCTGTTCACTCTCCTGGCTTTCCCAACCATGTGGTGCCATGGCACAGCTCAGGCGGATGTCCCAGGGCTGCTGCACATGCGCACTGTGTGTGCAGCTGCTACGCATGTGCAACAGCCCCGGGACATCCACCTACCTGCCTGCCCTCCCTACCGACTGACACGCTTCTTCCAGCCAAGCCTGGCTCAGCCAGCCAACAGGTGGGTGGGCGGATGTCCCGGGGCTTCTCTTTGTCCCGATATGCCTGCAGTGGCTAGTCCTCCTGCCTCTCACCCTTCCCTCCCTCGCCTGGCCTGAGAAGGTAAGGGTGACGGCAGGACATAGCGAAGCGGCTGGGTCCCTATCTTCCCCTCTCTCCCCCCTACTCTGTGTGTGTGTGTGTTTGTGTGTCTGTCTGTCTATCTGTCTGTCTGTCTGTCTGTCTGTCTCCCTCAAAGCCACGGCTGGGCTTTCCTTGGTGCTCCTTGCTATTTTCATTTCTTCTTTTTGGAATCCAGACTGGCTGAACAAGGATCGCCAGCTGGCTGGAACCGTCTCTTCGGTCGACTGATCTCCCCCTCCTCCTCCTCTCGCAACTGGCAGTTGTGGCAGGGCCGGGAGGATGGCGTGCACATACACCCGAGGAGAAGGAGGAGGAGATGGGTCAGCCGAAGCGATGCTTCCAGCATGGCTGGCGATCCTTGTTCAACCAGTCTTGATTCCAAAAAGAAAAAAGAAAAAGGAAAGCCCAGCCGCGGCTTTGTGGGGGAGACACACACACACACACACAAACACACACACACACACAGAGTGGGGGAGAGAAGGGGAAGATAGGGAAGAGCACTTGGCCAGCCATGGCTTTGAGAGAGAGAGGGAAAAAGAGGGAAAGAGAAAAAGAGGGAATGAGAGAGAAAGGTCTTCTAGTCCAAACCTTCTGCTCAGGCAGGAAAACTGAGGATGCCAAGTCTGAGTGGAGGGCCAGGCAAAGGTGTCAGAATAATCTTTGGAGGGACCCTATAACCAGGGGTCTCCAACCTTAGCATCTTTAAGACTTCTGGACTTCAACTCCCAGAATTCCCCCCAGAATTTTGGGAGTTAAAGTCTACAAGTCTTAAAGTTGCCAAGGTTGCCTGCCCTATACCATTTCAGAGAAATGATTGTCCTGTCTCTTCTTGAAAACCTCCAGTGTTGGAGCGTCCACAACTTCTGGAGACAAGCAGTTCCACTGGTTAATTGTTCTCACTGTCAGGAATTTTCTCCTTAGTTTTAGGTTGCTTCTTCTTTGTTCAATTTCGATCCATTGCTTCTTGTTTTGCCTTCTGCTGCTTTGGAAAATACATTGCCCCGCCCCCCACTTCTTTGTGGCAATCCCTCAAAACCCTGTTTTGTGACCTGCCTATCACACTCTTGGACAAAGCATGTGAGCCATTTCCTCCTTTCAGTGGTCCATAAAAGTACATCTATAATATGTGGATGCAGATAATAAAGTCGAAAAAAGGTGATTTTTTTTTAACAGAACAATAGATACATTGAGGCTGAGGGTAACAAGGAGTGGCTGGGAAGGAAGGAACTGGGCGAAATGCCCCTTGACATGAGTGATGGCGGGTTAGCCACGCCCACCAAGCCACATGACACCAAGCCATGCCCACCCAGTCAGATGACCACCAAGCCACACCCACCAAATAAGCCACGCCCACAGAACCGGTAGTAAAAAAAATTGAATTCCACCACTGAAGCAAAGTCAATGGGGAAGCCAGATTCACTTAACAACCGGGTTATTAACTTGTCAATTGAGGCAAGAGAGGTTGTAAAATGGGGCAAAAATCACTCAATAAATGTCACACTTAACAACAGAAATTTTGGGCTCAATTGTGCTTGTAAGTTGAGGACTACCCGTAATTTCTTTTGGTGTTTCTTTTTTTTAATCCTCTACTTTTTCCATAATACTATTAGAATTATCTTAGAATGATGTTTAATGTTCCAATGTTTTAGGTTCTAATGTTATAGGTGTTAATGTTAATGTTCTAATTTTAATGTTATAGGTGTACAGAGTATGTACACACAGACACACCAAACATATACTATCTTGCCACATATTGATGTAATTATTTTCTATTGGGAAACTCAGCAATAACTTAAGCAAAGAAGGAAAAGAAGAATTCAAGAGCTTTCAATGTGCATTAAAACTGAGGTCTGGGGCCAGACCGGGGGTCACACGTGACCGGGAGGTCTTGGGATCAAGGATGGTCGGATTGAGGATGGGGGTTTCTTTCTGGGAGGAGGAGGGGATTGGCACGATCGGCGGGAGAGGCAGGTATGGCGTTGACAGGGGGCCTTATCATGTTGTGGGAGCTCGCCCCTGCTGTTTACAGGCGGTGGCGTGCTCTGACCCCCAGGTTATGTCCTGTTCCCTGGGTTGTTCGAATGATCCGGCCTCGGGCCTTCGGCTGATGTTATGCAATGCCAGGTCCGTAGTTAATAAAGCCCCCCTCATTTATGATTTAATTGAGGAGGGGGGAGCGGACCTGGTGGGCATTACTGAGACCTGGCTGGGACAGGAGTGGGGTGTTCCCCTGGTGGAGATGTGCCCAGCCGGGTTTCGGGTTTTTCATCAGCCGAGGGCCCAGGGGAGGGGTGGGGTGATTGCGATGATTATTCGGGAGGACCTAGGTCCTAGGGAATCCACTCTTCCTCAGATGACCAGATGTGAATCTCTCTTTGTAAAGTGTGGTTCCGGGGTTCAGATGGGCCTATTGATCACATACCTGGCTCCCTGCTATGTGGCATCGGCCCTGCCTGAGCTCCTCGAGGTTATAGCCAGCCTGGCGGTTGGTCATGGGGGATTTCAACTTGCCTTCGGCTGGCAGGACCTTGGGGATTGCTCAGGAGTTCTTGGCTTCCATGACAGCCTTGGGCCTGATGCAACTAATTAGGGACCCCACTCACACTGGAGGTCACATCTTGGATCTGGTTTTTGTCTCTGGACAGTGGCAGGATGATCTAGGTATAGGGGACGTTGTTATTGAGCCCCTGTCATGGTCTGATCATTCGTTCCTTAGACTGGACTTCCAGGCCGCACCCCCTTGTCGAAGGGAGCCGATACGATGGTTCCGCCCCAGGTGCCTGATGGACCCGGATAGGTTCCTGATGGAGCTTGGGCCATTTCCCGGTGTTCAAACACATGACTCGGTTGAGGACCTGGTGGTCACCTGGGATAGGGTGGTGGCTGGGGCCCTTGACCGAGTCGTGCCCTTGCGGCCTCTGACCCGATGCTGCTCTCGCTCGGCTCCATGATTCTCTGAGGAGCTGAGGGAGATGAAGCGCCAGAAAAGATGCCTAAAGAGTGGTTGGAGGGCCACCTGCTCCGGATCTGACCGAACATTATTGCGGTCCTATATTAGGACCTATTTAGTGGCGATAGAGGCGGCAAAGCGTTCTTACTTTTCCGCCCTTATCGCATCTGCAGGAAATCGCCCAGTCACCCTTTTTAGGGTGATCCGCTCCCTCTTAGAAGTGGGAGCGTGGGAGGATCCTCTGCAGGGATAGGCTGAGGATTTTTGAATTTCCTGCTGGACAAAATCACTCAGATCTGGGATGGATTGGACTCTGACTGGGCAACTCTGGATGGGGGGTCGGGGGTGGAATTGGGGGAGGTCATCTGGGGAGAGTTTGACCCTGTGACCCCCGAGGACGTGGACAGGATGCTGGGTGGGCTTAATGCTACCACCTGTTTACTGGATCCGTGTCCCTCCTGGCTGGTATTGGCCACTCGGGAGGTGACACGAGGTTGGTTCCAGGGTATTATTAACACTTTCTTGAGTGAGGGGTTTCTGCCTGCCACCTTGAAAGAGGCGGTAGTGAGACTCCTCCTCAAGAAACTGTCCCTGGACCCAACTTTGTTATCTAATTATCGTCCGGTCTCCAACCTTCGCTTTGTGGCGAAGGCTGTTGAGGATGTGGTGGCACGACAGCTTCCCCAGCACCTGAATGAAGCTGTCTATTTAGATCCACACCAATCAGGCTTCAGGCCCAGATACAGCACGGAGATGGCGTTGGTGGCGTTGGTGGATAATCTCTGGAGGGCCCGTGACAGAGGTTATTCCTCTGTCCTGGTCCTGTTAGATCTCTCAGCGACTTTCGATACTGTCGACCACAGTATCTTATTGCGGCGGCTGGGGGGGGTTGGGAATGGGGGGCACTGTTTTGCAGTGGTTCTCCTCCTTCCTCTCTGACCGTTCGCAATTTGTGTTGGCAGTGGGGCAGAGATCGACCCCGAGGCCCCTGATCTGTGGGGTTCCTCAGGGGTCGGTGCTCTCATCCCTGCTGTTCAACATTTATATGAAGCCGCTGGGTGAGATCATCCGTGGCTTTGGGGTAGAGTTTCATCAGTACGCTGATGATACTCAGCTGTACATTTCTACTCCAGGCCACCCCAACGAAGCTGTTGAAGTGATGACCCGGTGCCTGGAGGCTGTGCGGGGTTGAATGGGGCGGAACAGGCTTCAGCTCAACCCAGCTAAGACCGAATGGCTGTGCTTTCCGGCACCCCGATACAGCCAGCTAGTTCCATCACTGGCTGTGGGGGGGAAATTCTTGCCCCCACAGACAGGGCGCGCAATCTGGGTGTCCTCCTGGATGTATGGCTGTCATTAGAAGAACATATAGCGGCCGTCGCCAGGGGGGGCTTTTTATCAGGTCCGTAGGATCTACCAGTTGTGGCCCTTTCTGGATCGGGATGCGCTTCGCACAGTCACATCCGCTCTCGTTATCTCCCACTTAGACTATGCCAATGCTCTCTACATGGGGCTCCTCTTGAAGAGCATCCGAGGGCTTCAACTGGTGCAGAATGCAGCCGCGCAGGTAGTTTTGGGGGCTTCTCGGAGCTCTCATTTACGCCACTCTTGCGCAAGCTGCATTGGCTCCCGGTGGTCTTTCGGGTGCGTTTCAAGATGTTAGTTACCATCTTTAAAGCGCTCCATGGCTTGGAACCTGGGTATTTACGGGACCGCCTACTGCCACCATCGATCTCCCGTCAGCCAGTGCGCTCCCATAGAGTGGGTCTCCTTGGGATGCCACTGGCTGGATGGCTGGCGACCTCGAGGGTGCGGGCCTTCTCTTTGGGGACACTCTCCCTCTGGAACGAATTATCCCCGGAGATGAGGATCATCCCTGACCTTCCGGCGTGCGTTGAAAACTTATTTATTTCATCAAGCCGGTCTGGCCTAGGGTTTTATGGGGTTTTAAATTCGGTTTTAATTGGTTTTAGTCCTTATTTTTAAACCTTTGTCTCATTTTTATTATTCAGCCACGATATTTAATCTTTTTTAATTTTTTTTAATTATTGTGTTATTATTGTATTTTTTAATGGCTGTACACCGCCACGAGTCCCACAGGGAGAGGGGTGCAGTATATAAATTTTGTAAATAAATAAATAAATAAATTTCCAGATGCAGGCAGTGAGTATGCAGCCAACGGACAGCAACACCAGGAAGAAAGAGTATTAGAAGCTGGAGAAGTAGCAAAGCCTGAAAGAGGAACTAGAGATAATGTGGAAAGTAAAGGCCCTAGTAATCCCAGTAGTGGTAGCAACAATCATGGTTGTGACTCCTAAACTAAGAGAGTGGTTCCATCAGAGCTCTCTGTTCCTGTGCTAAGATATTTTGCAGAACTCTCAAACTCTAAGAAGATCCAGGATTGCGACATGCACATAACACCTATAGGAGTAAGAAGGGATTTTAAAAAAATATTGAAGACTTTAATCACAGTATACAGTAATAAACCTAGTACCGTAATGGCGAACCTATCACACGTGTGCCAGAAGTGGCATGCAGAGCCACTTCTGCCAGCAAGTGAGAGGTCGCTCGGAAGAGCCCCACTGCGCATGCACGCATGCTGCCCACCGAACAGCTGATTCTCGGGTTTCTGGCGCGCATGCATGAGGGCGGGTGTGTGTGGGAGATGCTCAGAGATGTGCAGCATGCATAGGTGGATTATACATGCATGTGCAGTAATGCATGGTACATGCAGGAGTCTTGCGCGCGCATGTGCAGAGGTCATAGGGATGCCCTGCACACGTTGCCTTCTGGGTGCTGGCACGCACACGCGCACAATTTTCACCATGGGAACCCAAAAAGATTAGCCACCACTGACCTAGTACAAACTAAAGTGAGAGAAAGTAATGTAAAAACAGACCATAAAAAATGCAAACGAAGAAGGAAAAAAGAAAAAGGGAGAAAGGAAATAAAGGAAGGAAGAAATATAGAATGAAGTTATTTCCAAACTTCATCACAAGAAGTATAAACAAGTTTGATAGCGCCTCAAACTCTTTAAGATTAGAAACAAATTATTTCATTCCAAAATCCATACCTTATTTATAAGAAATTCACAAGAGATCAACTTTTTAATCCTGGTGTTCATGAAAACAAACCCTGTAAAGGACTTCCATAAATTTCATAAAACATGATTTATTTAAACAAACTTTATATTTCTTCCTTTTACTTCTGAAAATTTTAATCTTCAATTCATTCAAATATTTTCATAGGACTTGATCTTTCTTCAATACTTCTATGTCCCATTGCATAAAGTTCTATGAGACTTTAACAAGATTTATGTTTTGTAAATCCAACAAAAAGACATTCTGAAGGTCATTCTCTTGGCTTATCATTTATATTTCCCCTTTCATTTTTAAAACTTCAGCCAGCTTCTTTTGTATATCCACTAGAATCTTTGTCTGGGTCATTCTCTTGGCCTATCGCTTACATTTACACTTTAAATACTTTCTCTGACTTGTAATTACACTTATACTTAAATCCAATTTTCCTCATATTAATATTTCTGCATCAAGCAAGATTTGTTTCATTAACATCCTTTAGACCAGGGGTGTCAAACTCACGTCACAACGGCATCATCACATGATTTATTAGGACTTTTTTCCCCTTCACTAAACCAGGCATGGGCATGGCCAGTGTCTGAAGCATTTGACCCATGGGCCAGGAGTTTGACAGCCCTATTTTAGACATAGTCTGTCCAGAGAAGCAGTCATCATTACTAATATTGTTCATAATGTGGCTATTAATTTCTGCCCCCATTTCTTTAAGAACTTGTTTAGCTTTTTTTCACTTTATTGAAAATTCTTTACATTGTTAAACTTATAGTTAATTTTTCTTTTGTTTAGAAATGAAGATAGATTCACCAGGTGGCTTTTCAGACTTGCTATTCTGAAGATCTCTAAAAAATTTAAGCAATTACCAAAAACTATCAGCAGCAACAATAGCAAACTTAATGTTTTTTAAAAGGCTCTCCTATGGTTGTGAACCTGATGATTGCTCCCTTCATCTCCCAGCAATCAAACTCATGGGAGATTGTTGCCCTACAATCTCTGCACAATTTCTCAGACTCTCCTTGTCCATAGAGATTCTTGTTCAATCAACTCACTAGTCCTTTGTCCCTGCTGCTGTCATTGTCTCTACTTTCCAGGTCTCCACTAGAAACTATTAGATTTCCCATTGGCATCTCTCTGGTTAGAGTAGAAACATAATGATAGGCAAAGGAAAACCTGCAGGTTTTCCTATATTGCCCAATAATTATATTCCAGCTGGATATACTCTGATAATTTCTAAATCATCCTATAGATAAGCTTGCTAATTTGTCCAAAACATTAAAGCAACATTCAGTATTTATCCTAATGCTAATTATCCTAGCCTCGGTCTTTAGATAGTAAGTACAATTGCATGGAATCAGTATTCTTTTGCTGGAATGATTGACTAGTTCTTGCCACAAGGTTGCCAAATCTCAATACAATTGCATAGCTTGCCAGCTATAGTGATCATTCATAATGACTCCTGAATGCTTAACCTCATGCATAATTTCATGAAGATGTTAATCCTATTGAATGTTAAAAAAGGATACTTATGAAAAAAAAAGTGAAGTGCCATTTATATGTGGGGAAAACTCAGCTATTCTTATCATTTCTTTAATCTAAAAAACAAGAGAGCGAAACCAGAACAGACAACAAGAGATCAAGCATATAAACAGAGCATTCTGTTTTACTCTTACTTGACCACAGCTAATTTTCTATTTCATTTGAAATCTTTTATTTATTTTCAAATAAATGATACCAATGATTTCTGGGCCAATTGCCTACACTTTTGTGACTGCATTTCTTATGTTAGGGATATATTATAGAGCTGTAAGAGAAGAAAATCAAATAGTTCCTGTTTTGGTGAGGCAAAATTCTGATTATAAACATCAAGTACTGTACACAGTAGCGCTGAAAAGTCTAGCTGATATGAAAATGATCACACGAAGGAAGATTTTACATGCAGAAAGTCCCTAAGGGGACTTACTTTTTCTGTATAACATTTTTGCCCTGCTCTTCAGCTGCCAATGTTCTCAAAATAGCTAACACAAAATCAATAACGGCAAGTTGTTACAATCTATAAAACATGGCACCAAATTAAAAAAAAAAGAAAGAAATGCCTGGTGGGGAGTGAGAAAGGAAACACCATTTAATTATACAACAGTTTTGTACAAGGAGCAAAGATGGATGAATGGGCTTATTTGATTAGATCAGAACTTGAAAGTTGATATATACTGAGTGGCTGACTTCATACACCACACGTAGCAAATTATATAAAAATATACCAAGCAAATCCCCCAAAATTGGACATTTTAGGGTCTGGATCAGGACTTAAATAATGTCAAAAGTACAATTTAATTGTGTAATGTCCTCTGTTCTGATTTCATATGAAGCATGGCGTTGTAAGCAAAGTCTTGGTGATTTTTTTTCTAGGCAGATGATGTCTATGTTGCATTTTTGCCATCACCATCAGCCATAGATATCAAAGCAGGCTAAGATAGGAATAGAAATGCTGTGAGCAGGCTCTGCAATGGCACTTGGTCTGATCAAATACCTGCCAGGTGGATTCGCCTAGACCAGACCTAAAAAACCTCAGTGAAAGATTAGAGCTACTTTTATTGAATTTGCCTATAATAACAGAAGGCTGATTGTATCTCCTACCCCTTCTTATTCCTTAGTGAATCAGGGAGCGTCTACCTGAGCTGCCTCCAAATAAGATTCTCGGGACTTTAAAAAAAAATGTTCCAGGCCTCATTTGCTTAGATAACTATTCTTCCATATTTCCATGAAGAGACAGGCAGTTGTCAACCTATGATCACAATTGCGCCCAGAATTGTGGTTGTAAGTCATTGCGGTCAAGTCACCCCCAGACTGAACTTTAAAACCTTTTTTTGATTCTGGTCATCAAACAGGTCACTGCACTTGTAAAACAAATCACATTATAAGTTTGGATCCAGTTTATCCGATGTGCATTTTTGGTTGAAAAATGGCCCAAAAAAAATTCACAAAACATGATTGTGTGACCACAGGATGCTGGAAAAGATCATAAATGTGATCCAATTCCCACTGTGGCAGTTGTAACTTCAAAGACAGATCATAAGTTTTTTTTAGTACAACATAACTTCAAATGGTCATTAAGTAACCAATAGTAAGTCAAGGACAACCTATAATCTTCTTAACTTTCCATATCAGGTTACCACAAAGATGTATATGCATATGTATATATGTTCATTAAATTGTGAGGCTTGGATGTCATCCAACATGATCCTTTCACTATGGCTGGAAAGATATTCCTTTCCTGTATTATCTATTGCCAAATCCAGTTAGATTATGACAAGGACAGCAGTTTTTTTCTGGATATGTATACATAATAACTTATGTATATCTATCTATAAGTATTTGGACTTAAAAAGACATCTGATTGGAAAAACAAAGAGCATAATTTAAATATATATTGGTTTATTTTAAAGCCTTCATAGTACTATTACTATAATATGTTACTCAATTATTTTCTATTGTGTTAAAATGGCTTGCATGAACAAAAGATTTAAATAAGATCCAATAGTAAACTTGATTTTAAGATTACTTCATTTAACTTAACTGCTTTGCATATTTTCTTTTCTTTTCTTACCCAGCTATAAGTAATTGCATAAAGGAGATGAAAACACACTTTCTATTAGTTGCATAATTCCCTGAAATCTCAACAGAAGAGGTCCATGATTGCTCTAGCACAGGCCTGTCAAACAGTGACCCAGAGGCCAGATCCCAGCTCCAGAAAAAAAACATCACGATACATCATGTGATGTAATCGAATTTGACACCCCTGGTCTAGTTGAACAACCTTGTCAAGAAAAATCAAGGTTAAAAAATGGGCTGGATCAGTTCAGGGGTTTTGAAGAAAGACATTCAGAAAAAAAAAATCCCCATTCATTCTTATGAAGGAGGCAGTTGGAGAAGGGCTCAAAAGGCAGTGAATTCTCAGTTCTAAGTTCTCCTCACTTCTAATCACACAAGTCCGGCCAAAAAACATGCAGTCTGTCCTGTGTTTCTCAGGGCACACATACACAAATATAGAAACCCAACAGAAGTCCAAAGACACACTCGTGCAAATAAAACACATAAGCTCCCACCTGATGGGACTGTCACCCAAATATGCACACATACACAGAGGAAACAGGTGCACATCATTTTGATTAGAAATTATTTATATACACAGAGAAAGATTGCAACATGTTATTTCATTTCACAGAAGAAAATAAAAATTCGTCTAATGGCCAATGCTGATAAAGCGGTTGGAAATTGGAAATAATTCCAAAAGCCATGCCCTGCAGACTTTCCCTCCAAAGAGAGAGAGAAAGAGAGGGAAGGAGAGGGAAGGAGGAAGAGAGAAAAACAAAGAGAGACAAAGAGAGACAGAGACAGAGAGACAGAGAATTATCAGATTGACTCAAATGTGGGAATAGCAGATTATTTCTTTTCCTAGAAAAGTGTACAATACAGTATGTTATCCTCTAACCTTTCTTACAGCCATGAAGTGGTTCTATTTCCTTTTCCCCGGAGAAAAAGAAATATATAATATTGTAATATTAATGTAATATTCCTAATAAAAATGTAAATGTGCAACAAAGGCAAATATTTGGGCAACAGATGGAAGAAGATTGGCCATCTTGTAATACAAAAACAAAAATGGGGATAATCAAAACTTACCCATAGCAATAAAAAAGGTATCCACTTTTAAAGAAAATATGTCTATTTGAGGCATTTTGACTTTCTTGGTACCAAAATGTCATTGTTCAGGCACACTAAGTAAGCTATTAGTTGTTTTCTGAGGGCTTGGCGTAACACTATATGTAAACCAAACTACTCTAATTTTATTAATAATCCATAGTTTACAAAATCTTAGCTTGTATCAAATAGTTGAGAAAGAAAATGGCAATTTATTTTCCATATGAGCATTAAAGCTGGCACCTGAGTTAGATACCATTAGGGAACACAATGGATAGGGACAATGTAAACTGATCCTTGCAAATTTTGTTTGTTTGTTAAATTTATTTGCCCCCCATCTCACAGGCAACTCTGAGGCAATTCTGTGGAGCTTGAATCGGTTAATTCCTAACAAATCTACACTACAGACATTGTTTCTTTGAGTTGACAAAATATCATATGGTTTGTTTGTTATTATTTCTGATTAAGTGCTAGAGCACTGAGAGTAGGCACAACTTCAAATCCATTTTAAAGTGAAAATTTTTAAGACCCTCCAGATCAGGGCTGTTAAACTCGTGGCCCGCGGGCCAGATGTATCATGTGCTGGCCATGCCCACACCCGGTTTAGCGAAGGGGGAAAAGTCACGATAAGTCACATGACACCAGCATGATCACAAGTTTGACACCCCTGCTCCAGATGAATGGGAATATTAGGGTAGAGCTTGTGTGCACAGCTAGACGTTTCCATGCTTTGTGTGTTTCAGGCAGTCATCTGCATAGAGTTTTAATGACACTGGTGTGCCTATTTGTGTATCTTTATGATTATATTTATATACAATTATTTAGAGGGATGTGTTGCTATTTAAGTAACTGCATATTCCTGCAGGCAGGGACTAGAAAAGATTGTTATACAGTGATTCCCTGAAGAGCACAAATCAAGCCGTCAGAATAAACTATTGTACTTCCATTAAATTCTAGTTTTAAAATGTCTGATTATATATTGTTATGTCAAGAAAGACCAGCATGGCATATCTCAGCTTCTGAGGGAGTGAAAGAGTTTATCCAAAGCAAAGCTTGATTGAATCCTTACACAAAAGAGAAAAGGTGATTTGTTGGACTCTCTCATCAGCTCAATAAGGATGATAACCAAGCTACAATGTGGAAAGCAAGTTATTTGGTGGCAAAAAGAAAGAGAAAGATATAGTTATTTATCTTACTTAAAAAATAGGGTCACGGTTAAGGGTAAAATTTATATATAATTATTTTATAAAGATTCATTTTCATAGAATTTTTAACAAACAGTGAAAAGCTATCACCCCTTCCCTGTAGATTTGTGTCACTTGCCAAATCCCAGAGGGTAAAATATAGCTTGTGATGATTTAGAATAAAATAGCATGAAACAGTGTAGTAAACCTCGAGAGTCCTCTTGACATAAGGCCGTAAGAATGACCTTCTCAAGTTAGGAATTGCATGATAAGCTCAGCTTGGCACGACACGTAGGCAAATAGTTACAGGAACTAGCTGACCACAAATATCTTGTTAATAGATAATCATGCTATCTTAGCACACAACAGTGGTCGCATCCTGCCATGGCGCCATTAGAATTATACTTCCTTGCTCCTCTTCACATATGTCTCGCTCCCCCCGCCCTGATAAAACTGCAAAATAAAAGAGGGTGGTGCGTTGCAATCGGGGGACTTCTTCATCTACCCCGGGCACAATGTGCTCTCTCACCTTGAGAAACTATGGTGTCTGTGTCAATTATTGATTCTAGTACTTAAGTACTCACCCTCGCGAGGGTCCCTCTAAATTTCACCCCTGCGGGGGCTCTACGGGCTGATCAGAGAACCTAAGGACAACGAGCAAACCACGACAACGCGACAAAACAGTAAATATATTCCTTTTCTTCCTACTCAAGCAAAGTGGGAGAATCCTGGGCATGTAGCAAGCCAGCCATCCATATTCCACAATCACAATTTACTATGGTTTAAATCTGTAGTTTCTCATTCCTAATATCCAAACTCCTAATATCCAAGGAGATGGGTATTAAAAAGCCCTAAACATGCTAAGGGAATGTACACACATGTGCACATTCTCACAGATACCTCCATCTCCATCTCTCTCCCTTAACCACTGAACAGTGACAGAAAAGATTTGACTAGGCGGTAGCTATGGCAACAATACTCTGTGTAATCAGGGGTGTTTGCAGTTGTTTGGTATCCTGTAACTATTACACAGTTGAATTCAATTGCAATAACTCTTCAGAGCTACCCATGTAAATAATCATCATGTAGGTCAGAAGGAATAGAACATGATGCCTTAATCAATAGACCAGACTCTCTTTCTCTCTCTCTTTCTCTCTCTCTCTCCCTCTGTACAAATTGCCTACTATTTCATAATCCTATCCTAATTAATATATAAAATTGCTTCATCCAATAAATGAGATGAGGTTAAAAACATTTTCTTTACAAGTTACAGTCATCTATATACATCTATATTTACTTAGCCTTCAACAATCCATCAGTTTGCAGATATATTGGATTTTAACTTTCATAACTGCTAATGAAATATTCCTCCTTCAGGTGATGACCTTAGGCTAGTCACTTATTTTTAAGCAAACAAAATGACTGGTATCTTAAATCAAGTCTAAAAAAAGGTATGGTCTTTATCCTCATAATAAACATTAATATTTCATATGGATATTGTTGATATTTGATATTAATTTTATATTATAATTAATATTAATACAATTAATGTTAGTGTCAAAATTCCAAATAACAGCCCAGATGAAATCAAAACTCCAAGGCCAGAGGCTTTCTCAAAATACAGATTTATTAGGCATGTCATATTGGCATGGTAGGTGAAAACCCGACTCTGAATCTCCCCAGATTTTCCCCATCCAACTCAACCTCCAAAGCTTTCCCCCAACCCTAACTCACTATACACAATCATCACATGCCCCAATCAGGTCACAGTCTCAAACCCAGATAACTCTTATCCACGCCCCTCCAGGTGCTGGTGAGAGTGTCCTTGGTTCCCAGAAGAAATAATGTTATTTTGGCTACATGCTCCCCCAGCTATCTCTATTCCCCCCTCCTTTTCCCACAGTTCTATCCAGCCTCACTGTGGCAACCGTGAAGACATTCCAAGATGGGTCCAGAATTGACAGTTAATATATTATTAACGTAATCTCAAAGCAGATCATCTATCACATAAATTCTGGGCCTCACAGAATTCTGTAATCTATTAAGAAATAGATTTTAAAACTAGACTTTTAAAAACAGGGCTATTTGCAGGAAACATTTTCTTTAAATAAGATCATCAGAAAGATATACTATAACACTACTTTACATATAGTTTTCTTTAAAATACGTTCTGTGTAATCCTGAAAGGCACATTTTTTTAAATTTTACTTCATTCCCATTCTCCATAATGAAATCATTTTGATCAAGTTCCAAGTCCATATTTAGATCTCACAGAGATAGCAGTTTACTTGAAGCAAATATTAAAGCAAAGGTTTGCTATTTTAAATAAATGATGGTAAGAATTTTTCATGGATGTGATTGAACTTGCAATGGAAGAAAGGATTTGTTTTTGCATTTCAAATAAAGAGTAAAGAATATTGATTTCCCTTTCTTAAGCCTTTTGCTGAATGTGATGGTGCTAATCAGGACTACATCATTATGTTCTCAGCTGAGATGTTGAATTGCAAAAGTATAGTAAGGCAGAAAATCAAAGCTCAGATTTCTATTTACATTAGACAGTTCAACTAAAATTCATCAATGTGGCATACTAGCTAATAATTTCTAATTAGTCTGTTTTTTTATAACACAGTACACAGTTCAGAATACTTATTGCTCTGATTAATTTTTTCCCCTGTTTTAAACACCTGCTGTAGAAAGTTAGCAATCCCGCCCCCCAGAAGAATGGAATATTTTGGGAAATATTAAAAAAGGCAGAATATTATATTTCCCTAAAGGAGAAACATGCTTTTGGAAAGCAGTCCCATCGTTCTTAATAGCCCCAGCAAGACTGGGCCAGACTATCTACAGGACAAAAGACCTTCAGATCCAGGGTGATGGGATTAAGAAATAATCCTTCAGGATATAATAAGATTAGCCCTCTACCATCTAGCAGCAGAGCTCATCACATGGCACAACAAGCCCCTTCACTGCATCACTACAATGATGTACTTGGTGGTACAGTGGTTAGAGCACAGTTCTGCAAGCTATTTCTGCTGCAGCCAGCTGCCTGTAATTTGGCAGATCAAATCTCACCAGGCTCAAGGTTGAGTCAGCCTTCCATCCTTCCAGGGTGGGTAAAATGAGGACCCAAATTGTTGGGGGCAATATGCTGACTCTGTAAACCACTTAGAGAGGACTGTAAAGCACTATGAAGTGGTATATAAGTCTAGGTGCTATTGCTATCACCCAGCAAGCTTCAACCAAGCCTGAGACTCAGACAGCCTACAAAGTTAGCAGTGACCCTACAACAACCAATAGAATACATTTCTTGCACAGAAACTGGAAGCTTAAGGGCAAGGCCCAAGAAAGGGTATAAATAACCCTCACACTCCACTCCATGTGATCAGCTACCCAGGTCCTCAAACCCATGTGGTCCTGAATCCATCTTTCTAATCAGCCTCCAAGTTTCCAGTGTCTTTCTCTCCACTTGGAATTGGACCAGATAAATATTTCTTTCAACAATACTATTAACCATTCATTAATTTAACTAGATAGATCAGGAATTACCAATATTTTAATGGACATGGACTATGCTGTCATTCCCCTTTCTTCCAGTTTCTGAGGGTCATATTGTAATGTGGTGGTATAACACACATCACTTCAGTGGGATCAGACTGGAGTGCTTTTTGTTATAGTTTTAGAGCACAAGGGTGGTTTAAGTGAAAAAAATGTGTGATGAGATTAATTGAAGCTTTGCTGATCTTGGGAAGCTTGAAAGCAAACAAGAACTGAACAAAGGAGTTCAACAGCAAGAAGAAACAAGGAAGAAAGGAGAATGTTCAAAGTTGTGTAGTCTCAAGCATTGTGTGCTGAATTGTGAGGAGTGAAATGATTGTCTCCTGAATAGCTGCTGATTACAAGGGTATGTACTAAGAGCTGCTAATTGCTTGTATTGGGGAGATAGAACTTCTTATGCTCAGTAAGCAGAGACTGTAAGAAGAATATAAGTCAGCCAGATTTCAAGGCTAAAGCTTACTGAGCAAGTAAACAGAGAGAAGAAATAAAATGTCTACCATGGGAGTTTTGTTGGAGAATTCAAGAGGGATCCATAACAAGTTTTCTACTTAAATGGACAATGTATAGTTGAGCAACTTATACAAGGAGCCTGAGAAGGGCATTTAAAGAAATAAGGATTTCCCCCTGGTTGAAGTTTAAAGGAAAATGAAGATGAACAAAGAGCAGTCTGCAATCCTGACCTTGTATAACTTATGGTATGCTTTTGTTTCTATCTGAAATGCATATCGTATTTAACGTTTAATGGTGCAAAGCAATTGCCTTACTTAAAAAATAGCAACATAATGCCACAAATTTGATATTCATAATAATCTCCATTGCACTTTTTTGTAACTCCTAAAGAAAAATAAATAAATCTATCTGAAAACTACTTGCATAGAATAGAATAGAATAGAATAGAATAGAATAGAATAGAATAGAATAGCTGAAAGGGACTTTGAAGGTCTTCTAGTCAACTATCTGCTCAGGCAGGAAACCATATACCATTGCAGACAAATGATTATCCAATCTCTTCTTTAAAGCTTCCAATGTTGGACATTCACAACTTCTGGAAGCAATTTCTTCCACTCATTAATTGTTCTAACTGTCAGGTAATTTCTCCTTAGTTCTAGGTTGCTTCTCTCCTTGATTAGTTTCCACCCATTGCTTCTTATCCTACCCTCAGGTGCTTTGGAAAATAGCTTGACTCCCTCTTCTTTGTGACAGTCCCTGAAATATCGGAACACTGCTATCATGTCACCCCTAGTTCTTCTTTTCATCGAACTTAACATACCCAATCCCAGCAACCATTCTTTATATGTTTTAGCCTCCAGGCCCTTATCATCTTTATTGCTGTTCTCTATACTCTTTCTAGAGTCTTAACATCCTTTTTACATCATGAATATATTATTTAACTTTTAATGGTGCAAAGTAATTGCCTTACTAGAAAAAACACCAACATAATGCCACAAATTTGATATTCATAATAATCTCCACTGCACTATTCAGTAACTACTAAAGAAAAAAAATCATCTTATTAATCAAATTAAAATATCAGTCCTTCTAAGGACTATTTCATTCTTTTCAAATTTGAGTTGAGCCATAATGTTAATTTATCATAATTATAAACATCAAATAAGTGTTGGCGTATTATTGAATCCCAGTCTCTCTAATAGGATAGAGAATTTCACCATTTAAATTGAAGTGGAAGCCAACTAACAACTTCCAACTTCAGAGTATCAAATATGCCAATTAAAAGATCTCCTGTATAGGCAGGTTTAGAGGAGAAAAGCACAGAAGGGGTAATCTAGGTATAGGGTCCTAGCGTTACTTTTCAAAAGACTGGTTTGTCGTTTTTTCTCCTACTCCAATGGATTTTCATTGGAAAGACAGAAAGCATGGTGAGAAAACACAGGACAATGATAAATTAGGATATTAGCATCTGCTTTCCTGAAATTCTGTGGTTATACAAGGTACTTGTCATCTAGAAATACCTTGTGGCAAATAAAATGAAAGAAGGGAAAATGAAAACCAGGGAAGACCCAATACACATCTCATCTGCTGCAAAGTCTCCATTTTATATTGGAATTTGAAGCAAAGCAAATCATTTTCCATATTGAACTTTAGGTTCCAAATTAAGCACACCAAAGACATTGTATATATCAATTCACCCATCAATACCAGTGGATTTTTTATTATTATTATCATGATTTTGCTAAGAAAATGTATACAAGATTAGTGAGAAATCAAAAGACTATTGATAGAATAAAACTGAGTCTGAATTTATTGTGCAAATCCATTAGGGGTAAGATTGTAGTACATTATCCTCTTGGTCTGGAAGCACCATAGATATTTGACATTGTAAAGCAAATGCAACACACACATACACACACACCACAGGTGGTATTCAGCAGGTTCTGACCAGTTCTGGAGAACTGGTAGTGAAAATTTTGAGTAGTTTGGAGAACCAGCAAATACCACCTGGAGATTTTACAGTATCCTTCCCCTGCCACGCCCACCAAGCCATGCCCACAGAACCAGTAGTAAAAAAAATTGAAACCCACCACTGACACACACATAAAAATTACATCCAATTACTTGTGCTCAAACTCCACCTTGTGGTGCCAGACTGGGTCTTAGCTCCTGCTGTTCAGATGGCTTTTTAAGATGACCAGCTTTCTTAACCTAACTGAATGCCTACAATGATATAAAATATATGATCAACGAAATTCATCATAACCCATAGAACAATTATGGGCATGCAAACAAGATGAATATCCACACACCATCATATTAAGGTTGGTCTTCTGAAGAAGCAGTTTTTCTATCTAAAACAGTGGTCCCCAACCTTTATGGCTTGGCAGCCCAGTTGGGGGGGGGAAGGGAGAGGGGAACTGGCTTGTGTGCACGCCAGATCACCGCTTGCACGAGTTGAGGTGTGCGTGCACACACAGCCTGCTACTCGTACTTGTAGAGAGGCACGCACACATGCTAATCTACTGTTCACGCAACCCAATTCTGAACCAGCCATGGCCTGGTAGTGCCTGGTACTGATCTAAAGGATGGAATGAAATGCACCTGCAATTAACTGATTGAAACAATTCATCATTAACTGATAATCTGTTTCATAAAATTTAACCCATGGTTAATAATATATTTATTTATACAAAAATAATATCATGCATCACCAATATTTTCATGATTGGATGCTTCTAAGGCAGTCATTGGCTTTCTGATATTGCTCCTCTTTTCTACTTCTAAAGAAATAGTGTAGTTATTTCAACCTACTGTACAGAAATTCAATGTACAGAGTGATAATCAAGCAAAAATAAATCATTCCTGTGAAAGTTTCATGCACCCACCACCAGCTGCACCTCCCCCAATTTAAACCATTGAGGTTCAATATAGCAGTGACTTTTCACCACAAGCATTACTTCCATCCCTCTTTTCCTTCTTCCTTCAAGATTATTAGAACAAGACTAAAAGAAAGAAAACACATTTTCCTTCCTCTTAAATGAAGGAAAAAACAAAGACAATTTAAGCACAGCAGTGGTATTTTGTAGAGGCCTCAGTTATCCAAGATTACAACACTGGCACCAAAATGTCACTTTGAAGTAGCATTTGCTTGATTAGAAAACACAACAGTGCAGATGAGTGTAGGCTTACAGAAAAACTGTAGGATTCAAAGAATAAGTCAGTACAAAATAAGTTATCCAAAATGGACATTGAGCCTCAGGGAAAACAATTGCCAAAATGAATTGAGCAAGTCCTTTTTAAGCATCTCCAGAACAAAAAAATAAAAATGGACTAAAACACTATATTTACTGTTATTGGAAGACTTCGTGAATTTTTTTTTCAAGTCCTGAAAAAATGTCACTTTGCAATCCAGAAAAAGCACTGTCTTCTTTCCCACCAGTCAATCCTACTTCTGGGAAGAACTGATGACCAAAAGCTTCTAGACCCAAAGTTTTTTTGTGGTAGTAGAGGGTGAAAGGGATAACTTACAGAACTTGCATCATAACATTGTGACACAAACCACCTGACTTATGTACTTCAGTCAGATGTCAGACTGAGATTTGCATTGTGATATTGCAACTGCATTTGCCCTGCAATTGTTATCAGACCCCAATGGCTAGCAAGTTCTTTCCTGGCTAGTTAACCTCTTAAGTGACATGTATTACTATCTAGATCCAACTTGCGGCCCAAGGGCCAGATGCTTCATACACTGGCCACACCCATGCCCAGTTTAGCGAAGGGGAAAAAAGTCATGACACGTGACATTACACCACTGTGATGATACGAGTTTGACACCCCTAGTCTAGAGGAACAGAGACAGATTCTACAACAGATTTCTACATTTTGGTGGACTTGTAAAAAAGCTAAAAAGTTCTGGACTCAATTGAAGATATTAACTCAGAAAATGTTGAAAGTCAATATACAATTAAAACCAGAGACATTTCTTCCAGGTCTGATGGATAAAAAAATTGGAAAAATTACATGGCATTTTGTTCCTGTACTTGATAATGGCAGTAAGTCTTTTATATTCCCACAGGTAAAAAGGCTAAATAATAGTTACAGTGGAAAAATGGTTGGGAACACTGATGGAATTGCCTGAGATGGTGAAACTGGTAGATTTGATTAGAGGAAAGATATTAACTTGGAAGTTTCTTCTGGATTTTTTGTGTGAAACAGAAAAAGATGAAATTGTGATATATGGACTTAGGGGCTAATAATATTCATAGATTATAAAAGAAATGGATGTTATGTTGTAATCACAGAGCAGGAGTTGAATGTAAGTTTTATTTATATCTGCTATAAAAGGAGTCATAAGTCATTATTTTTGTTGTTGTTTTTGTTCCTTTCAATATTTTTTATTGTGCTACACTTCTGTGTGCTATTTCTTTCTTCTCTGTTCTCCTTTTTTATTTTCTTTCTTGATTAGTAGATATCTTGTTAGTTTTTATCTTACCATTTTTAAGTTTTTATTAAAAAATTATGTCAGGAGAAAAAAAAATCCCAGAAGGAAATTGAGAGTTACTTTTTTATATTGCCAAGAAAACTATATGGATTATCCATGAAGTCATTTGGAGTCAGCTCTATTCAAAGGAACCTTGACTGTGTTATGTATTTTCAAAGAAAATTAAATAGTTCTATTTATTACCGTGTTTATGCCTTTGATCACTGAAAATTCAGCACTGTGAAATCAATTCCAATCTTTTAATAATACATGAAAAAAAATCTCACTTTTCATTTTCACATAACAAATCAAATAAGCCCAATATGTATAATTATTATTAAACACATGTTTCACATAAATATGCTGTTTTATGTACAGCATTTAAATGCTCTGAATCAGTTTGCTCATATTAACTTGCTTTTCCTATCTCAGTCAATAGAAGTGTGGGAGTCCAGTCTAGAGAAGGGAGACTTAATATCAGTAATTAAGGTGCAATTCTATGCAAATTAATTTGAACATCAGCAAAAATGAATATACAGAGCATTGAGGCAGGCTGAGGGGAAGAAAGGGTTTAGAATTGCATTCCATGTCATCAGTACAGTTCCAAAGAAGTGTCTTCTGTCCTACAATTCAGTCAGTTGGCTTAGACCTCTTAGACCAATGGCCCCAAACCTTTTGGGCACCAGGGATCAGTTCCATGGAGAGAAGTTCAAACAAGTGAACCTCTATCCGTGGAATGCAGGCAGCACATAAAGCCATGCCCCCTCTGGTCCATGGAAAAACCTCTCTCCATGGATCGGAGGGGACGTGGCCTCATATGCTTCCTGCATTCTGTCGATAGAGGTTCACTTCTTTGCATGGTCCAGTTTCTGGCATGCTATGGGCCAGTGCTGGTCCACAGACCAGGGGTTGGGACTCCTGTGTTAAAGAGAAAGAGAAAATATTCTGTCCATAAAAAGTCCCACAGATCAAATTACTATCCTCTAGCCTTTTTTCACTCATTGAGATACAGAAACCTGCATTTCCTCTATCATCTATTCCCATTTGGGTAAAGGAAGCAATAAACATAACTGGAAAGGAAAGAGCTAAAATGGTCCTTCTATTCCCTTGGGCATTCTCAAGATCAGAGTCTTTCAAATTGAATCTAAAGGGTGGTGGTAGGAAAATCCTTCAAGTGATTGCAGTCTACTTTGTATCACTAAGGCTTTGCCTCTTGATCAGGAGCACCAGGAAGTGACTCTGGATGGCTCACCGGTTAGATAACAATCCAATAAAACTGTTTAAAATGAATAGACATAGAAATATAAGCTTGAATAGCAAAGTGGATAATAGATCTCTCAAACTAACAAGGAACTTTTCAAAGTGGTTCAATCCATACACATGTCTTAGACTAAGATATATAGCCATAATCTAATGAATTTGGAAATCTCAGTATCCCATCAGCCAGCTTGTTGAAAAATGCAACTTGTTTAATGGTAGTTCAAGCATGGATCTCAGATTAATAGAAACTAACGTGTATTGTAGTAAGATCCTTTGAAAACCACTATTCAGAGGAAAAATGCTACTCAGCTTGCATTGAGAACACTCTAGCAGCTTCAAAAATCAGAAAACAGAGTGATACTGGAATGTTTGCAAGATCTAGACATCTTTGGCATGACAGTCCTTAATGCCTGGATCACTTTACATCCTGGTCAAGTTTGACAAGCACCAGTTAAGTTTGGTTTGTTACATTTTGCAAAGACCGCTAGCCTCATGAGCACCAGCTAAGAATGGTGTAAGTTGCAGCCTCTGTGATTAATTTAGGTCTAGGGTTGCTTGTGTAACTGGTTATCATTCTGCTTTGAATCAGAAAGACTTCCCTTAGGGTATCTGGCATACAGCTACACTTTTATTATTTCCAAGCCCTAATCCTAAAACAGAAATAAATATATAGTCACTGGAAATTGGCAAATCATTATCAATTGTTTTTTTTTAATATTTTGAGTTAAGATATATGTCTCCCCACTGTATTAGATATGCTGTGCATTTTAGGCTATGTTTATATTTATAGACCTATTATTAATTTTTATTACCCAATCCTTCTTTGGGTTAGGCACCACACTCAGAACGTTTACAGAGAAATGATACAATATATTTTTCACATTCCTCCTGCCTTCTAATGTAAACTTTCTTTCTGCAACATAAATTGCACATAGAATATATCTTTTTTTTAAAAAAAGTCTTGTTTGACATGTATTTTACAAAGAAAGATATTAAATTTTAGCTTTATTGTAATAATCGTTCAACACATTTATGTTAGTCAGATATATACATTATGGCACAGATGAAGAATAAATTCACCTGTTTTCTTTCAGCTGCAAAAGAGCAGGAATATAGACACTGTTCTCACTTTTGATCTTTGTTGACAGTGTTCAGAAGTGATAGCCCTCTAATCTCAGAGTCTAGGCAAATGTCTGACTTATCTAGCTTTTGATCCTGTGATAGGAGAGCCAAATTCATCCCATGAATATATTAAAACTCTATGCCCCCAATTTCTTAAACAGATGCACAAACCAACCATGTAATCAAAACAACTTAGAAATTTGTGCTTACAAAAACTGTTGAAGCATATCCAATTTTCAACTCCCCACCTCCAGCCCACCTCCAGTCTGATCACTGTGCACCTACCCAAGTCATGGCTTATGCACTTTGTTATGCACTTGTTCTTTAAAATCCAGAGGTTACAAGGAACCATTCTTGAGTTTCAATGTTAAGAGAGGGTAAACAATTGGTGTGTAGGCAGGAGAAAAGTAGTTATATTAGGATTATTGCTTCTCTACTTCTGCACTAGCAACCTTTGAAAAATAAAATCCTGAAATTAACAATAACATTGTGTTTGTTAAGAGTCAGATGTCCTAAGCATCAGATTTTAGTATATGATGTATATAATTTATATTCAGCAGTGAAAGTAATATTTTTTCCAAGTAGCTGTGTTCTTATTTTTTCTCTGTAGATTGATAATGCCTGTCACACTACCATATTCTGGAGATATACTTTTAGAAGGCCTGTTGTGTTGCTCTGGTATTTTCTAATCAACAGAGTAAAAGGTATTAATAGTATAGCCTTTACAGTATATATGAGAATGATGATCCACTTCTTTATTCCAAGGACATTCAGCCAAATATGGCAATCATAAAATGGGAAGAAGAGGTCCTTGAAGGTAGCTCTGAAAGATTCTATTATAATCCTATTTTCCCAAGTAGGAATTAGAAGATATCAACTTTCCAAAAGAATAAATTCCTTTCCTAGAGGGAAGCTGATGTGATCTGAAATATAACCAAAGTCATCTGAGGTAAAATGTTCACTCAGATGTTTTTTATGATGGAGGGGTTTGATAGTTTGATAGTATAATACTACTAAGCTAGAAATTAGGAGATTGTGAGTTGTAGTCCTGCCTTAACCATGAAAGTCAGCTGGTTGACTTCGGGTCAATCACTTTCTGTCAGCTCTTTCTATCAGCCCTATCAACTCACCTGACAGGTTGTTGTTGTGGGGAAAATAGGAGAAAAGGGAGGATTAGTTATGTTCACCACTTTGAGTTATTTTTAAAAATAATAATATATAATAATAATAATAATAATATAAAATAAACAGAAAAAGAAATGTTAACAAAACCATACATCTATATGTTATAGAATTTATATTAGTATAAGTAGAATAAATAGAATAGCTAAATGAGTAATATAAGAAAGTTGTTGAAGTCTTCTCTCCATAGAATAGGGCAAAACATCAACTATGTTACCAAAATATGAATTTCACTACTGACAATCTATGATATAGACAGAATTATCATAAATTATCATTATATATCTGTGTGTGTGTGTGTGTGTGTGTGAATGAATACGGTACCCTAATAAAAATATTTTGTGTAAAAAACATATATGAAAATTCTGAGACTAACAGCAATTCATCCACAATGATTTAAATAGATAATCACAATAATACTGTATTGTAACAAAATAATTTTGTCTATATATATAAAAATAGCAACTCTTGAAATGAAGCTGCAACAAATTACTACCAATCAGAGCTGGCCAACATTCTTGCCACCTGTTTTATTGATAGACCATAGAAGAAAGTTTTCTTGGATATTATTAACGTTAGCACCAGATGCTTCAATTTGTCCTAATAAATATATATAGGACTATTGATTGTGCCATCCATGTGCTGGAATGAAAATTGATGTAAAATAAAGATGGCTGCTATAGGCATAATTGATAAAAGACAAATGTACCCCTTTTAGCTACTAGAGAAAAAATGTCATTAATCTCTTCAACAGCTCTCCCTTATTGGCTGTTAGAAAATGGAATAAGGACAACAACTGCCAAGAAACATGCAGTTCATAAAACGCTCTCCATCCACAGTAGGGGAGAAAAAACTTTAGGCTTCTGTAGCATAGACAATGATCATGGTTATATTTGTGGGGTTTACAATTTACAGTCCCTCATGTCACCTCCAAATTGGACTACTGCAATGCATTTCACATGATGCTGCTCTTGTTCCTGGAAGCTTCAACTGGTGCAGGATGCAATGGCATGTATGTACAATAAGCAGATCTTCTTATAGGTCTAGACCAGAGGGGTCCAACTTCATCAACTTTAAGACTTGTGGACTTCAACTCCCAGAATTCCTCAGCAGCCATGGAAGCTGAAGTCCACAAGTTTTAAAGTTGCCATCCTTAGTCTAAACTCTTCTACAACCCACGGTTGATTAATATAGAGTTTGATGTCCTGTGCAAAATCAAAAAATTGGGTTGAGTAAATTGTGGTTTAATTAATCATGGTTAAACAAAACTTGTAAACTCTGTTTGCTGTCCTTTGCCTCAAAAATCCAATGATTTGTAATTTGAGGCTTCTCTAGAACTATTTTGAGCAATAAGAAATATATTACACTATACGTGTTTTATGTCAATAAAGTACAGTTTATATTTAGGAATTTCAGAAATTCTCATAAAACATTTAGAAAATCCATTCATAGCCATCCTTGGCGTCTGAAGCATATGGCTTTTAAAAATATTTACTCTGTCTCTTTGGCTAGGAATGCATCCAGAGTAATTGCTGTACAAATCATATAATAAATGTGGACACTAATCTGAATTGGTTGCACAAGGTTTTGTTTATTTCTTTATTTACATATATTTTCAAAGACTGTTTTCTGTTTAATGAGCACTTATGGCAATATTCAAAATCCTGCAGCTCTATATCATATGAATCAAAGATAAATCAGTTACATGAGAGGTATATAATGAAATTTTCTTATTAAAAAAAAAGAAAGAAGAAAGATTTTCCTTTTTCTTCTAGAGTGTTTGCCCTTCTCTTACAATCATCTTTTCTAATTTTTGTTAGCTTTGGGTCTTTGAAAGAGCAGAAGCATCTCAGTGAGGTAGGATGTATATCTCTCAAGACAGCTGGGTCGCTGATCCTACTGAATCTAGTTGATCAATCAATTGAAACACTCAGTAGGTCTCCTTTTCATAACTTGTATCCTGCATTGGTGTCAGTCTATAAAGTTATAAATATAAGGAACACAACCAGATGAGTTAATTTTAGCTAATGTAAAGCTACATTAGCAGAATCTTGCAAGTCTCAAAGTAAATCACTCCTCCTATCTTCTTTATAATCAGGAGTGGGATGCTACTGATTCTGCTCGGTTCTATAGAGCTGGTAGCTCTGAAGAGCAACAGACACCAAACTGGTTCTGTGTTTGCTACTGTTTGGCCCACCTGCCTGCCCGGGCTCTTACCTGTCCTTTATTTCCTGCTTTTTCAACCTCAGCTTCTTTGCGTGGCACAGCTGAGGTTGAAAAAGCAGGAAAAAAGAGGATTTTCAAACACTGCACACTGGCACACAGCGCTTTTCAGCTGTGTGGGTGACACAGCCTAAGGTTGTTTTACACACGTTCACAAAATGTAATCACCGAACGGTAGTAACACCAGTCGAATCCCACCCCTGTTTATAACCCAAGAAACTAGGGAGGGTCTCTTGCCCTGATGACATTTCTGCTGTGGGCAGAGGGTGCCTTTTATCTGACCATTCCCTTGGTTGCATTTGCTCTGCGTTCCAATGTCATTCCCACATGCCAGTACAATGGGTCCATGCCCTGTCATAATAATAATGCCAATCTATGTTACTTTTATAAAGCAAAATTTCCTTCATTTTTATTTGTGTGTGTGTGTTTGGATCAGGAAGATGTATCACAGTGTTTTCCCTTAAGATAGGGACTTGGGATTAATTACTCAACATTGACCTATCGAGTTGTGAAAACCTGTATCTAAACTATTCCATTGTCATAACATAAAATAGCAGAATTGAGTTGACTGTCTTGCTGGCAAATAGAGTGAATAAAGGGGGAAAAAGTGATTGAAGCCTCATGTTGCTTGAAATTGCTTTGTATCCTACTAAGACAAAAAATTCAGCTAGCTGGTTTATGGCTCTATATTTCATGCTGTTCCTGGAGATTCACTGCCCCAAATGTACTACATATCCTTGATAATTGCGTTTGGTTTTTTGTAACATTTTGTGTGTTATATACCTTGAATTCCAAACTTACTGCACATCCTAGATGAGAAATCATCTACATTTTTTTCCTTCCTAGATGGTGATTAGTGAAGCCCAATAGCCAAAACAGAACTATTTTAACCTTTCAGGAAATATCTCTCAATATGAAGCAATTAAAATCAATTTTCCCTCTTTGTAGTCTGAATTGGGAATCCAAGAGTTCTGATTAATGGTACAGTATTTGTTAGAATGGTACAGTATTTATTCAAAGGAAGCTTAAAGTTATAGTGTTAGAATTCCATCGAGTACTCTATTTTCAAATCAGTTTTTTTTTAAAAATATACAGGTAGTCCTCAACTTAGGGCCATAATTAAGCCCAAAATTTCTGTTGCTAAGTGAGAAATGTATTAAGTCAGTTTGCCCCCATTTTCAGACCTTTCTTACCATCATTATTAAGTGAATCACTGCAGTTGTTGAATTAGTCAAACTGTTGTTAACTGGCTTCCCTGTTGATTTTTCTCATCAGAAGGTTGCAAAAGGGGATCCTATGATCTTGGGACATTGCAAGTGTCATAAATATGAGCAAATTGCCAAGCATCTGAATTTTGGTCATGTGACCACAGGGATGCTACAATGGTTGTAAGGGTGAAAAATGATCATGTCAGTTTTTTCAGTGCCTTGTCACTTTGAAAGGTCTCGAAATGAACAGTTGTAAGTCAAATAGGCAGTTAAGATAGCAAATTCTTATTTATTTTCTACTTTTCGTAAAACTGACTAAATAGCCCTCTCTTTTGTGAAGCAGGAGCAGTTGTCCAGGGTTCATTGTTTTTCTAACTACTAGCCCTTTCATTAAGGAGAATTAATACTCACAGATTCATTCCTTCTTGAAATCTCATATAAGAATGCTGATGGAGACAGTCACTCTTCTTAAACATGACTTGTGTCCCCAAGTCATCAGCCACTAACTCTGTGGTACCTCCAAGCAGATGCCTCTGTCAGATTTCTGTTCAGTGTCAAAAGGAATGAGTTCTGTCAAATAATGCTGTATGTGAAGATAACCTCATAAAGAGAGGTGGCCTCAAAAATGTGAAACAATGTACTTCTTAAAGCCAACTGTTACATCATCTGCCCCAAATTGGTCTTGACAGGATAAAATGGATTCCAAAGAAACAGCTGTAGAATGTTGGTAAGGTTTAATCATGCATTTTAAAATGAGAACTCAAGGAAGGGTTACCTTTATCCAGGCTATTTTTAATGATATTGACATTAAACTGCCTTAAGCCCAGTGACAACTCTTGCCCCATAATAAGATAACCCGATTCTGCTATCAACACTGTCTAATGAAATGACTTGAAGAGCAGAAGCAAAGAGTGTACTTAGGAGCCCTTAGTAGAATCTCCAATTAACATTTCATAGGAAAAAGACTAATTAAAGGATTCATCTAAACTCTTGCCAAATTAAGAGCAAATTGAAATTCTGAGAAAATTGGAAGAACTAAAACAATCTCTGTCATCTGTTCATTAAACACAATCTCCTTAAAATGTATTCATTCTCTAGTTGTGGAAGTAGAGCCACAGAGACAAGAGGCATGCCCCTTATCTATAAGCACTCATATTCCTTTTCCTAATGCAGGCGTGTGCAACCCATGGCCTACATGTGGCCCTGGATAAGCTAGTCATTTGGCCCCATAAGATCTTCCCTTTAAAAATGAAGAGAAGTTTGTTATTTATATACAATAAATATATAGTACATTTGATATGCAGCCCAAGACAATTCCTCTTCATTCAAAGTGGAGTAGGCAAACCAAAAGGTTGGACATCCATGTTCTAATGGTTTGATTGAGATAGAATAGGATGTTGTAAGTAACGTCCAGCCTCAATTTACCTTTCTTTACTTAGCTCAGTAGAAAAACTCTCTGTAGATGTTTATCAAAGTCATTTATTTATAAAGATTAAGCAGACATGTATTCCCATTTGCAACTGAACCTCACATCTGAAGCAGCACTGAAAAACTTACACCCTTGTAGTTTTACTTATGATAACACCTGATCCCCTATCTGAAGACAGTGCTCCAAGTTGGGAAGGCCGCACAGTTTCATTCTAACTCATTATTTTGCCTTCTTCATTTTTAGAAGAAAGGTTCAATAACATCACTGCACTAGAAAATTGCCCTGCTCGATGAAAATCTCACATGTGTTCATGAGACTATTTCTGCTTTTAAAAAGAAATTGGCAACTTCTTCTATTCAGCTGTTGTAGCTCTGTCTTCGTTGCAGTGTTGTCTTTGTCATCTGATGGACATCATTTGGCCTGAATTGGTTGTCAATAACTGTTTCAGTTTTTACACCCTCAGATTCATGTCATCAATGATAGTATTTAGCCATTTTAGCTTCTGTTGAATTGCCTTTGATTTTTCTAAGCACTTTGATTCTCTAGTGCCTCGTGCTTTTGTCTTATATGTCAAAAATATTTAAGTTTTAGCTTCATTGTTAGTGCTTCCAGTGAACAATCTAGTCTCTTTCATCTAATATTGAATTATTAGTTCTTGCAGTTCATGGTATTTTCAACAATCTTCTCAGGACTACTGATCAAACTCTCATTAAAATTTATTTATACAGTCTTTCTGATGATCCAGCTTTTATAACCTATGTTAAAACAAGGAAAGCCATTGCCTTAATAATCCCTATATTTGCATTAATGCAATGTATAAGGATTTTATTATGTATATATCAGTTACAAATTTTCTTTAGCAAACATCCCTTAATTGGATTCAGACACCTGTGGATTTTTGAGCACAGGAAAATAAAGTATGTTGCTACTCTAGTTTCTTCTCTACCTACTTGCTGGTTGGCATTCCTTAATGACATAAGTTAGAGAGCTGGTTTTTGTTGTTGTTTTTATTGGGCAGTAAATCATCTTTTGTATTTTTTTTTATCCTTAGCAAGAGATTCCTGAAGTCTTCCTCACCTCTAGTCATCAAAGTAGATCAATGTAGCTGAGGTTGCTACTGTCTCTCTCTGCAATTTTAATTCTATTTTTTTTCCAAAATATTAAATCCTTAGACTTTTATTGAAAAATTCTTTTTCTAAGGATTAAAGGAAACTCAACAGTGATGCAAAATATATTAACCCAAAGATTCCTAATAGTCAAATAGCAATTGACAAGTAATTTTCAAAAGTGACTACGAAAGGAAGTATGGCAAGCCAGTGCCCTTTTGAAGGCACCAACCACCATTTGAGCAAAATGGCCATTCCATCTAACTCTGCCAGAGACTGCTGTCTTGCAGTATATTATGAGGGAGAACTGTCAGGAGCACTTGTGGGCTATCTTAGGTCCTCTCCTTGTCCAGTGAGGAATTATGAAGTTCTGGTTTATTCACTGGCTCTTTACTATACTTTCACAAAGTCATCTTCAGTTCACCCTTTCTTCTCCTGAAGTTCCAAACAGCTTAATACATGAAATCTAATGTATTAAATATGATTTACCTTCATTGAATATGCAGTATTATTGGAATTATATCTTGTTAGTCTGAATATTTGCTTCTTTTTTTAATTGAAATACTATAGAAATAGTTCATTATTAGAGCCACAGTTAGCATCAGATCTTGCTTTTGCTGATTGAATGGAATTTCTCTGCATCTTTGCTTACAATATATATAATCAGTTTTATTTCAATATGATTCATCCAGAAACGAACATATAAAGTTGTCATTTAGGTTGTTGGAAGCATTTGCTTCAACTTTGAGGGCTAAGGAACAAGCATGTGTATAGATTATTAATTATGCAAGCCAACTGTGCAAAACCTTGAATTCCACAAACTGAAATAATCACAAACCAGACTATCCTCTATTGATAGTTTGGTGGAGTGCTGTTTCAAATCTACATGAAATGAAGACAAGGAAAATAATATTTGTATTGCAGGTATTGGTTAGCTCTCAATTGTGACTTGCTATGCATTCTGATAAGCTGAATCATAAATATAACTAATTAGAGAGATCTACCATAATCAGTGACATCAATTTTGCAACCCGAGGAACTGCTTTCAACCTCAATAGTTGCATACATGAAGACCAAAGACACCGAGGAATGTGAAATATACAAGCTGAAAATTTCCCCAGCTTGTGGCAAGTTGCAGGAGTTATGAAAAGCATTTAGTCTCCCCTCTACTTATTCAGCTACAATGGAGAAAGCCAGCTGAGCTCCTTAATATTTTATGCATTTCAGTTGGAATTAAACATAGGCCACCTTTTCACAATTCAAAGTAAATAACATATTGGATGGCCTGTATCAGAATCAGCTTCAATATGTAACCCATTTAGTAGACCCATTGCTTAATCAGAAGCTAACAAGCAGAATCGACAATATATTTTTCTCTTTTATTTCTTCTTATTTCCCGTTTCTCCTCTGGAAAAGCAATTGATAAACCTTTGGCTAAATTAATTTGCTTTATCAAATTATTTATCTAGAAGTCTAAGCTAGGTTGGAAAACAACCAAGGTAATTAAGAAAAGATGTATTTCTTTTGGCAAGAGTTTACAGCATCATGTTGTCAAATTATGCCTGACATTTCACCTCTCATCCTGAGAATTTTTGTCTTTAAAGGAAAAAGAAGCAGCCCATCCCACTAATACAATAAAAATGGAAAATAGAAACTATAAATTAGTGGTGGACAAATTCTAAGCAACTCCTCTAGGAAGTAATTACCATTCTTATGTTATTTATCAGCCTCTTTTCAGGCATATTTTATTTAGTTCTTTTTGTTATCTCATCCAACAGTATAGAACAGTTGTGAGGTTGGATAATTGTGTGAGACCTATTTCACTGAAATATAGAGTAGATTTTTTTAAAAAAATTAAGAATAATTGTATTAGTTCCATAATTGGGCTCTTTGGGTATTAGTTTTTCGATCCAATCTAGTAAATGAATGAGGCTCTGATACTTTCATTAAAATCAATTAATTCAGTGATTTTGCAAAAATCCTAACTAGATTAGCTCATTAGATTTGCAAGGATATCTATATACATCGTTCATTCAGTTACCTTTTTTCCTTTGGTTACTTGTTTTAGCGTCAGGGATATGTTTATTTGTTTATTGGCTGAGAAATCCTGAAAAGTTCTGCTCAGTAAGGAAAGCAGGTTTTGTCAGGGCTACACAATCAGATTTTCTCCTCCATAGAGGTCAATGAACGAGAACGTGGAGAATGCCTGCTCCATCCATAGAGGCTGATCTATGGTGGTATCTGCTAGACTGCGCTGGCAGGGCTCTTGAGTTTTATCGATATTTGTGAAAGTTTGATATAGAGAATGTTACATGCAGCCTATTTAACAGCAAACTGATGTAAACAGGCTGTGTTAGTGAATGGAAAGACACAGCCTTTTTTTTTCCAAAGGAAATATGGTGTTCTAGTCTTATCTCTTTTGAAGCAAAATAGTCCTAGGCCTAGATCTTGAATATGGCACCTGAACACACCATTTATTGTTGTACTAAAGTAGGTCTAGCTAATCTACATGGTCAGTAGTGAGAGAAACTGGGACTGTAGTTCTACAGTGCTTAGAGACCCCATACATTCAAGTCAGTGGTGGGATTCAAATTTTTTTACTACCTTTCTGTGGGTGTGGCTTGGTGGGCGTGGCTTGGTAGGTGTGGCAGGGGAAGGATACTGAAAAATCTCCTTTCCCTCCCCACTCCTGGGAGAAGGTTACTGTAAAATCCCATTCCCTCCCCACCCCACTAACCTGCTTTCCAGCTCTGTTCTCCTGGGCAGGACAACAAAAAAAGACCCAGCTGATCAGCTGGGACTCAGGAGGCAGAGAATAAAGGGGGCAGGGCCCGTCAGAGGTGGTATTTTCCAGTTCTCCGAACTATTCAAAATTTCCGCTACCGGTTCTCCAGAACTGGTCAGAACCTGCTGAATATCACCTCTGATTCAAGTTATGTCCACACAATACCTGCCGTTTTGCTTGAATAGTGTAAATATTCCACCACACTATCTTTTAATGTTAGTGTGTGAAATTAAGAGTTATAGGTACTGGTACAATGTTTCTTTAATGTTTTGTATACAGTGATTCCTATAAAGTAGTTGACCTAGTTTCTTTTAGTTAACATGTATCACTAAAATATGACTTAAATGTAATTACAATACTTCCCAGGTATTATAGATTATGGTACAGAACAGTCTGGGGCCTTTTGGTTTCATTGGGATTGCAATTTGTTCCCAGAGTTATGATAAAAACAAATCCAGAGATCAATTATCATCACAGATGAATCCTCACTGACTTTCAAGAACCAACAGCAGAAAACCCCACTGCTTTGCCGTGCTTTGGATGACATTTTAAAATAACAATTCTCATAAAAGCTTCCTCGTAAGAATTCTTGTGGGTCTCAGCTTTTGCAGTGTAGTCAGAAGGCTAACCCAATATAACGAAAATTAAAATAAAGTTTGATTTAAATCCAAGAATCATTATATCTTGGATGGACGTTCCTTGTAGGATCATAGATTCAGCATATGCCTCTTTTGTGAGTTCACTACGTGAGTAAATTTATCCCAAGAATATGAGTCTTCATAATAAAATATTGTCTATTTTCTCACATATCTATATGTAACATTCACAAAATGGCAGCCATAGTGGCTTTCACCAGTCCCAAAATGTTAAGTAGAAAAAAAGATAGAGATTTCCATGATTCACATCCATATCTTTTCTTAGCAATTGTTTTTGCTTTCTGGAATATATTTTTTTCAGGTACCCAACCCAATCTACAGCCCTGGAGTTTCCTGATAGTGTCTCACTAAAATCCTAATCAGATGCAATTCTGTTTTACTTTTACTTCCCCCCCCTCTCTTTTTTGAACCAGCCAAAATGAGTAAGTACAGGTAGTCCTCAACCTACAGACACAATTGGCCCAAAATTTATGTTGCTAAGTGAGTAATGTGTTAAATTCGTTTTGCCCTATTTTATGGCTTTTCTGCCACATTTGTTAAGTGAATCATTGCAGTTCTTAAGAATAACCTGGTTGTGAAGTGAATATGGTTTCCCCATTGACTTTGCTTGTCAGAAGGTTGCAAAAGGTGATCCCATGACCACGAGGCACTGCAGCCGTCACAAATGTGAGTCAGTTGTCAAGCATCTGAATGTAGATCATGCAACAATGGGGATGTTGCAATGGTCATAAGTGTGAAAAACGTTCATAAGCCACTTTTTTCAGTGCCGTTGCAACTTTAAATGGTCACTAAATGAACTGTTGTAAGTTGAGGACTACCTTTACAGGAGCCCCATTTGCCTGGCAACCAAAATGGTTTAGGTGTTCAAGGCCATCAAATCATGACGCTGTGTACTAACCTAGCTTACCTTTGTCCTTTTATCTGGGCTGGACACATTTCAGAATAAAACAATAGTCTGTAGTCACCATTTTTACAGTTCCCACAGACCATGTAGGATGCCCAGAAACAAATGTTTTATACAAGGATGCATGAAATTAATGCTTTCAGGTTTCTCTTTCATTAAAAAAAACCTTTAAAAACTGAATTCAAGTAGGCAGCGGATAGGTAGCAAACAAGTTATCTTGACCCCCTCCAATCGGGCTTCAGGCCCGGGCACAGCACGGAGACGGCGTTGGTCGCGTTGGTGGATGACCTCTGGAGGGCCCGGGACAGGGGTTGTTCCTCTGTCCTGGTCCTGTTAGATCTCTCAGCGGCTTTTGATACTGTCGACCACAGTATCCTATTGCAGCGGTTGGAGGGGTTGGGGGTGGGAGGCACCGTGTTGCGGTGGTTCGCCTCCTTCCTCTCCGACCGCTCGCAATTTGTGTTGACGGGGGGGCAGAGATCGGCCCCGAGGCCCCTACGATGTGGGGTGCCTCAGGGGTCGGTGCTCTCGCCCCTGCTGTTCAACATTTATGTAAAGCCGCTGGGTGAGGTCATCCGTGGCTTCGGGGTGGAGTTCCATCAGTACGCTGACGATACTCAGCTGTACATCTCCACCCCGGGCCACCCCAACGAAGCCGTCGAAGTGATGTCCCGATGCCTGGAGGCCGTGCGGAGTTGGATGGGTCGTAACAGGCTTCGTCTCAACCCGACCAAAACCGAGTGGCTGTGGTTTCCTGCGCCCAGATACAGCCAGCTGGTTCCTTCGCTGGCCGTGGGGGGAGAGGTCTTGACCCCCGTGGAAAGGGCGCGCAACTTGGGTGTCCTCCTGGACGTACGGCTGTCTTTAGAAGAACATATTGCAGCCGTCGCCAGGGGGGCTTTCTATCAGATTCGTCTGATTTACCAGTTGCGGCCCTTTCTGGATCTGGGCGCACTTCGCACAGTCACTTCCGCCCTCGTCATCTCCCGCCTGGATTATTGCAATGCTCTCTACATGGGGCTCCCCTTGAAGAGTCTCCGGAGGCTGCAGCTGGTCCAGAATGCAGCCGCGCGGGTGATCGTGGGTGCTCCTCAGAGCTCCCACGTTACACCGCTTCTCCGCAGGCTGCACTGGCTTCCTGTGGCCTTCCGGATTCGATTCAAGGTGGTACTGACAGTATTTAAAGTGCTCCATGGCTCGGGACCTGGGTACTTACGGGACCGCCTGCTGCCATCATCAACCTCCCGCCGCCCAGTACGCTCCCACAGGGTTGCCCTCCTCGGGGTACCGCCGCCCGGCCGTTGTCGGTTGACGGCCCCGAGGGTTCGGGCTTTCTCTGTGGGAGCCCCCTCCCTTTGGAATGATCTCCCCCCGGAGATACGGGCTATGACGGATATTCTGACCTTCCGGCGCGCAGTGAAAACCCTATTTTTTCAACAGGCTGGCCTGGCCCAGTAACTGTATTTTTAGTTTTTTAACTTAATTTTAATCGGGGTTTTATTAGTTTTTAATTTTTAACTCTATTTTTGGGTTAGACAGCCGGATCAATTTGGTTTAATTTATTTTAATTGTATTTATTGAGTATTTATTATGTGTTTTTAGTAGGCTGTACACCGCCCCGAGTCCCTTTTTGGGAGAGGGAGCGGTATAAAAGTTTAATTAAATAAATAAATAAAATAAAATATCCACAGGCACATTGGTATATCTGAGCCACATTCCACCTATTCTGACTTACTCTGTTCTTTGATGTGCTAGTTGTTTACACAGATAAAACACTTTTTTCAGCTTTAGAAATGTCTGGCTGCCATCTAAAGGGTAACTGCCCAGATTTATCCCCTAGACCTAGAGTTCAGAATCAAAGATTTTCTGAGGCACCTGAGACAGCGGTGAAGAACCTTTCTTTTCTGAAAAGAAAAACAAACGTCCCCATTTTCACCCTGTCCCAGAACTATTACAATAGCAAAAAGACAGGATTTCAATCTGCAGTCGTGCATAGAAAACTGCTAATGGGAACATACCTTTCTAATCTCCAGACTTTGCAACATGCAGTTATGGTTATACAGTGGAAATTTCTAGCACTAAAAAAAACATTTGGCCTTTGAAAATTACTGTACTTCAAAAATAGCCATTTTGGGACAAACAAAGCTAAAATAAAGCAAACCCAACATACATAAATATGTAACAATGATTAAAGCAGTTGGAAAGCAGACCACAAGGAAGTTGGTCAGCCAGGATAAGGAGATGCTAGGTAAGCTACAACAGCAGAAAGACAAATGGAAAAGATAAAGATCGTTCAGTTGTAGTGGAGATACTGTGTTCCTGCACTGCTTTCACTAGTGAAAGAAACCACCAGCCAAACTGTAGAAACAGAAACCATTCAACCATTACCATCACAGTAGGTTGTCACATAGGAGGACAAAGAAGGAATATAAGAAAGGTTAAACATCAGATAAACCCTGGGAAGCAGGAGGCAGAGATGAGAAAGAAATCCCTCAAGACAATTCTGCCTTGACAAACTTCAGTGTAAGAGAGGGTAAAGGGAAGGTCTTTTAGGTTTCTGTTATTATACTTTACAACAGTAAAGTAGAATTCCAGTTATTCTTGAGGTGTCTGTTTCCTGATCTGGATTATCTGACAGTTGGTCATGGTAGTTCTGTTTATCTGAGTTTAGAGTTATAATAACATTGTATGTCTCCAGCCAGAGTCTTGCAGGTAATTTTCATTCATTATCTGGACCTGTGTTTAAGTATGGGTTAGGTGAAGGCTGTTCCCAAAAAAAGGAAAACACAGCCTCAGGCAAGTTGATAATGTCTTATATCATAGGACTTAGCCTTTAGGACCAGGATGTAGGATATTGTTCCAATCCACAAGGTAGCAGGCACAATGTCACAATCAAAACCCCATCCCATTGGACAGGGGTGAGCAACTATGGCCCTTGAGCATAGCTGGCTCAGGAATCCTGGGAACTGAATCTACAGGATATAAAGGGGCCATAGTTGCCCATCCACACTTTTGGGCATGCACAGAGAATGTATGCAAAAGACACGATGTGTAAAACAGTCACCACAGCAGAGTATTTTCATTTCAGAAACCTAAATATGGTAACCTTATATAAACAGGAAGTGCAGGAATAGAAATGCAAATCACTCAGGAAAAAAACAGATTTTTTTAAAAAAATTGTATTCTGCCTTTATTTTATTTTACAAATAATTCAAGAAAACGAACATATCCAACAACAGCCTCCTCCTATTTTTCTTACAATAATAATCCTATGGATTGGAATAAACTCAAAGTCACCCAGTTGGCTTTCAGGGATAAGGTGGAACTTGAAGTCACTTTCTCCCACTTTCTAGTCTAGTGCTTTAACCACTAGACCAGGGGTGTCAAACTCACGTCATCACGGCAGTGTCACGTGACATATCAGGACTTTTTGCCTTTCGCTAAACCAGACATGGGCATGGCCAGTGTGTGATGCATCCCGCCTGTGGGCCGGGAGTTCAACAGCTGTGCACTAGACCAAAATGACTCATGAGGTAGGCCTATGTAAGAATTATGGCCAGAAACTTGTTTTATTTTTTGCTATTTGAGTTCACAATTTTCAAACAGACTGAATTGCTATATAATGAACTTTAGCAAGATTTCTAGAGCAACATATCATATCTGTTCCGTTTCCTTCTGCTCGTTTAAAACCTTTCTGACTTTTTAAAATTTTAAGTTCTCAAAAATTGCAAGCTGAATTATGTGCATGAGTGATGTTATCCTTCATTCTCCAGCCATCATTTGAGTCTTTGATAAAAGAGCAGCTCGGAAAATAGGAAAAATGCCGTTTTCTAAACCTGGGTAATTGTTCATTTTAATAAGATAGCATGCTGTACAATTTGGAAGCAGTGCCTTATCAAAGCATCTCCAAATCAATGGGAAAACTGTAATATAGTTTAATATCTTTTCCTTGAGAAAAAAAGAATCTAATGACTTTCATACTATGATTGATTTAAGCTGTCATTTGTATTATTTTTATTGAACCTTTTATTTAAAAAATTAGAAGAAAAAACAAAAAGAAAACAAAGAGAACAAAGCATAAAGTATAAGAATAAAAAAATAAAAATAGAAAAAAAAGATACAAAATGTGGCTTCTGGTATTCTTCACATAAATACACTAATATTTTGACTCCCTCTAAACATCATGATATTCTTCCTTCTGTAATCTATCCTGTCTAATCATCAAATTACAGGTTCATTTTTTTTCATTTTTACACAAAGAGTCCATAAAATAAATGTAGATTCTCTTTTTACTCTAATCAAAGAAGTTTAAATTTCTAAATCATTACATAAATATGCTATATTGTTTTTTCCTATCTTCTAATATCAATCCAATGATATTAAATAGATCGTATACCGCACTAACATTGATGTATAATATACTTTTTCTGGCTTTTTTTAAAATTTGGCCTACTAAGAGAACTGGAAAAAGTATATTATATCTCAGGGGTGACAAATTCAAGGCCTGCTGGCCAGATCCAGCCCATAGGGTGCTTAGATCTGGCCCATGGAGGCATTCTGGAAACAGCGAAGGACCAGCCCACGGTGCTGCTGCCAGCGAAAACGGAGGTCCATTTTTGCTGGCAGAGTACTTAGGCCACCACAGGTGCCCCTGATATGAGTGACATGCCCACCCTGGCCAAGCCTCTAATCACACTGGTTTCACCTTGGCTCCCTAATAACAATGGCTTTGAAGATAAGTGCTTAACTACAAGGGTGTTCCGCAAAATAGAAAATGTGTTTTGTTTCATACAGAAGTTCACTTAAAGAGCTCCAAAGCAGGTCACAGTTTGGCCAAATCAACCAAATCGAGAACATTTTATTGTCCTGAGTTGCCATCAAAGCAAATTTGGAAGGATCTTTCATGATGACTACAGATCAATGTAGGAATCTGCCTCCTTTCTTCCATATGACCTTGAAGATACCACTTTCCTTTTTCCTTAACCTTCTCTTCCTCTGCTTCCCTTTGTATCTCTAATCAACCAATCTGTCTCTTTTCAACTTCCTTGTATTACATTCCTTTGTTCACCATCAGTGATCTTTTATCAGTCCTTTGAGGTAAGTCCACTTGCATAACAGTTGTTTAGACCAGGAGTCTCCAAATTTGGCAACTTTAAGACTTGTGGACTTCAACTCCCAGAATTACCCAGCCAGCATGTCCAGAAGTCTTAAAGTTGCCAAGTTTGGAGTCCTCTGGTTTAGGTAATGGCTCTTCCTCCTGTCTCCCAGAGCCATTCCCACAACCATTACACCTTTCTTATTTCTTTGCTTCCTCTGGCCCAAAATCTCTGCCTGGTTTACATGAGATCCATGTCCAGTTCAAACATATGTGTTCCAGGTCTCTTCCCAGAATTCCCTGCTTCATTCATAGAACATTTTGCAGAAAGCTTAAGTAACATTTAAAAGTGCTATGTGTGTGTGTGTATGTATATGTATATTGAATAACATATTGTGTGTTCTCTGTTTTTTTCTGTCAAGAGCAGTAATATTAATGACGGTTTTAGTAAAAACTCTTGGAAAATCCTAGCTATTCATATTTCTCTCCTTTAGCATTCCATGGTTCATCAGTGTGCTATCTGTCATTCTCATAACTACCTCTGACAAACATTGTAGGAAGATAAATACTCCCTTTATTAAAGTCTGCTTCCTAAATGTAGAGCTGCTCATGAGCACAACTCCTAAACCAATTCATTTGAAACCTGTCAAGCTTGAGTCCCTTATCTTGGATTGAGACTGGTTTACTCCCTTCATGAAGAATAGATTTCCTGAAAAATTCATTCAGTTTTTCAGAAAAGTGAGAGCTCCTCATTAATTTTTAATTGTGGTTAATAACAGGCACAACACTTTGAATTTCTATCTAAAGATTTGAGTTCAATAAAGCAATTTCAGAATTATGCTCTTCAATTGGGATATATATATTTTAATTGAAATCCAAAGCACATTTTATATCAGCACCAGTTTTCATGAACTCACTACACAATTTTTTTAAAGGCTTTTCCCATCTATTTTCATGATTCATGTTCAACATGAATAAGGAGGGAAAATTGTGATATCAACTGAAAAATTAAGTTGAAATGTTATAACTTACAAGAGTAACTTTTTCAGTGACTGAAATAGTTTGGTAACGTTTCATGGATTGCTGAATAAGTTATTATCTCACTCATTTAACACTAACTATTATTCTATTGCTAATGATCTAATTAGAAGAGCAGTAAGATTCTAAGAATGTGTCAACCTCTTGCAGAGAACTCAGAAGATTGTAGCATCTGAGATATTTTCTACATTACTATCTCCCAATGGGGCATGAAGACAAAAAGTTCTATTTTGATTCCACAAAGAATATCCTTTAGATGTTAAACATTTTCATTTTAACCATTGCTAAAACCTCTTTAATAAATGTAAAGTTCACCAATGACCTTTTTCATTCAACAATGCTGTAAATGGCAGTGGAGTGAAATTTTTACAGGCAAAACTTTGTAAGATAGAAGGTAGGATAGCTTAGATAAGATGGGAAAGTTAGTTTAAATAATTGCATATAAAATTAATTTACTTGGCCAATGCTTATGAATAAATCTAAAACATTGCAGAAGAATGAATTATTTCTGCCTCTGTAGAAATCAAGTTCAACTTTTTCTCTGGATCTTCTTATCATTTAGGGATAACATAAAAGAGATCCCAGAAGATTCAGAAAAAAACCAAAAGCCAGGGTTTATAAGCAGCTGTTTATAGATACACATACAGGTGAAATTCGAAAAATTAGAATATTGTGCAAAAGTTCATTTATTTCAGTAATGTAACTTAAAAAATGAAACTAATATATGAGATAGACTCATTATATGCAAGGCAAGATAGTTCAAGCTGTGATGTGTCATAATTGTGATGATTATGGCTTACAGCTCATGAAAACCCCAAATCCACAATATCAGAAAATTAGAATATTACATGCAATCAATAAAACAAGGATTGTACATAGAACAATATCGGACCTCTGAAAATTATAAGCATGCATATGTACTCAGTACTTGGTTTGGGCCCCTTTTGTAGCAATTACTGCCTCAATAGGGCGTGGCATGGAAGCTATCAGCCTGTGGCACTGCTGAGGTGTTATGGAAGACCAGGATGCCTCAATAACGGCCTTCAGCTCTTCTGCATTGTTCGGTCTCATGTCTCTCATCTTTCTCTTGGCAATGGCCCATAGATTCTCTATGGGGTTCAGGTCAGGTGAGTTTGCTAGTCAATCAAGCACAGTAATCCCATGGTCATTGAACCAGGTTTTGGTGCTTTTGGCAGTGTGGGCAGTTACCAAGTCCTGCTGGAAAATGAAGTCAGCATCCCCATAAAGCTCATAAGTGGAAGGAAGCATGAAGTGCTCCAAAATCTTCTGGTAGACAGCTGCATTGACCCTGGACTTAATGAAGCACAGTGGACCAACACCAGCATATGACATGGCTACCCAAAACAACACAGACTGTGGAAACTTCACACTGGACTGCAAGCATCTTGCAATGTATGCCTCTCCATTCTTTCTCCAGACTCTGGGTCCTTGGTTTCCAAAGGAGATGCAAAAGTTGCTCTCATCAGAAAAGAAGACTTTGGACCACCGAGCAACAGACCAGTTCTGTTTTTCTTTAGCCCAGGTAAGATGTTTCTGACGTTGTTTGTTGTTCAGGAGTGGCTTGACAAGAGGAATACGACATTTGAAGCCCATGTCCAGGATCCGTCTGTGTGTGGTGGCTCTTGATGCACTGACTCCAGCCTCAGTTCACTCCTTGTGAAAGTCCACAACACTTTTGAATGCCTTTTCCTGATAATCCTCTCCAGGCTGCAGTCATCCCTGCTGCTTGTGCATCTTTTTCTTCCACACTTTTCCCTTCCACATAACTTTTTATTAATACAGCACTTTGGGAACATCCAACTTCGTTTGCAATTACCTTTTGAGCTTTCCCTCCTTATGGGGGGTGTTAATGATGGTTTTCTGCATAACTGTCAGGTCAGCAGTCTTTCCCATGATTGTGATTCCTACTGAACCTGACTGAGAGACCATTTAAAGGCTCAGGAACCCTTTGCAGGTGTTATGGCTTAATTAGCTGATTAGAGTGGGACACTTTGAGCCTAGAATATTGAACCTTTTCACAATATTCTAATTTTCTGAGATTGTGGATTTGGGGTTTTCATGAGCTATAAGCCATAATCATCTCAATTATGACACATCACTGCTTGAACTATCTTGCTTTGCATGTAATGAGTCTATCTCATATATTAGTTTCACCTTTTAAGTTGCATTACTGAAATAAATGAACTTTTGCACAATATTCTAATTTTTCAAGTTTCACATGTATACAAAACTACTGGTTTTCTGGAGCATGGGAAACTAAGAACTGTGATTCATTGCCTGTCAGTGAAGAGTTATACCATGTTCATCTTGTGACCTATTTCTAGAGACAGGAAGTAATCCTTGACCCTACAGCATTTTAAATTTGTTAAATTCTAGAAAGATATCGAGCAGTACTTATAGTTATAATAAGAAATGTGTTTTATAGCATAAAAACAGTCTGACAATAGTGGAACAACTACTTTTCATTCATTCATTCATCAAATGAATATGGCTGACCACCTAAGTTATATTTATCTGTAAATATAACATGAGCATTGTATTATTAATTCTGTCTTGTAAGGGTGGATGATCTGTAATCCTAGGATCCTACACAAAATGCCTCTGCCCTTCGTTCAAATCATTACTGTGATTCTATTCAAGGCAATGTTTTCTCTTGGAAAATTGAATTGCTCTGCCTTGACAACACGAATCATCTTGGGCACAAGTCCCTTGGATTGAAGCAAGGCAGCTGTGCTGACGCAATGCTCCAAAGGGGTTCTTCAGTCAAAGCTTAATCAAATCAAAGCATCACTGCATGAACCTAACATGTAGTTCTTAGTCTAACTTCAAAAGGTGTCTCTAAGTGATTTGAGCAATCTCCCTTCTCTCTGGTGGACCATTGCACATGGTATGACAAAGAAAATGAGAAGAGATTGTCAGAAAGAAAAGGGAGAGAAGAAAGTGCATCAGTTCATTCAGAATCACTTCTAATTATTAGTGAAACTCCACAACAGGACAACAAACAAAAATTCCAATATCCCTTCCTCCATTCCAAGGAAACCCTAAAAGAGAGATTATGGTGATTTTAGCATAAACTGACATACAGCCTACAACAGATTAATCCCCAAGTCATGCTGTTATTATATGAAAGGCCAAAATACCTATAGTTTAGCACATTTTAAAAGATGTATGGCACTACGATGCTGTAGCTATCCTTTATTACTTAGAAGAATAGAGTATGTACATATACTGTATGTTTTTTTTTTTAATAAAGGATCTATATACAGTTCACTTTTAAAATTCAATGCTGCTACATCCTATACTTTTTCAGCAGAAACATTCGCGTGGGATGGGAAATGATCACAGTTAACGGAAAGATTTCCCTTAGCAATCAGGAAAAATAAAACCTGGAGACCTAATCAAAACCTGAAATACAAAGTCTGTGAATGCATTTCTCGATGTCTTTTAGAGGTTGTTCTTCTGCAACACTCAAGGGGAGTCTTTCCTAAAATACCACAACCTTGATCCAAATCACTTACTCCTCAAAGTTCTGTTAGTATCTGTGTCTGTCTGTCTGTTTATATCTATCTATCTATATCTGTATATCTATATTTCTATCTATCTATCTATCTATCTATCGATCGATCGATCGATCGATAGATAGATAGATAGATAGATAGATAGATAGATAGATAGATAGATAGATAGATAGATATATTTCTTAATAGCTACCGGTAGTAAAATTGGAAGGCAAAAAGGTAAGCAGCATCCCTGGAACTGCTTTTAACAGAAGGAAAAGAAGTCAAGAAATGTCTGTGGTTAACACCAGAAGCACCCATAACATATTTGGGGAGACTGAGATTTGTGAAAAAGAAGTTGAATCTAGTCTTTGTCTTTCCTTAAGTATTCCTGATAAAGCACGAATGGAATGACAGCTTCTCTTTCTGGAACTATTTAATAGAATGAGGTACTACAATTAATGATGATATAGATAGATATGATATAAATGGTGTTGAATGAATCAGGCAGTGATCTTTAATCAGTGAACAGCCATGCTAAGAAAAGTTTCAAATCATTTATGTTTTGCATGTTGTTTCCCATCAAAAAACAATTGTTCATAAAAACCCCACTCCTTTAACCTTAAACTATCCACTATTGACCTCATCCCATTCCTAAGAGGTCTATAAGGGGTGTGCATAAATGCACAATCATGCCTACTGTCCCTGTCCTATTGTCCCCATTTATTTGTACCTATTTTCTGTATTCTTACTCATGTTTATATTATCTTGTAAGCAATTGACAAATCAAATAAATAAATAAATAAAATTGCCTCAGGAAAAATGAGGGATGTAGCTTCTCCCCGTGTCTAACTTTTTTCAGACTTCAAATTAAACAAGACACCATTATTTTAGCCCTCTCAGCGCAAGTGTTGGACTACAACTCCCATCATGTTCAACAAGTAAGACCAGCCAGATAAGGATATTTATTTTTTAACCTGGGTATTTAAAAAAAGTTTTCAAAGGTGAAACTAAGCCTCCCATATTTGTATCTAGATTCATAACCCATTTGATCATTCCTATGCTTTTTTTTCTCATTTTAATTCTCAAACTGCAAGAGAGAGCAAATAACTACACAAGTAATATTTTTCAGAGGCTTACACATTAGTGAAATCAGTTGTCTGCTATTCAAATTGCTGGTACCGTTCAGGATCAGATAACAAATCTTAGATATGATATTTACCTTTATATTGTCTGAGCAACATATTTGTTTTAAGGGTGTAAAGACATGCGAGTGACAAATACACGATTATAAAATGGATGCAATTTCTTTGAGACTCCCATCAAATATCTGAGCAATTTTATAAATTCCACGTTCCACTGACATGTGTTTGTTTCTAGTTATTAAGCACAAAAAGACTCTACTGACACTATTAGAAATTGCCAAGTCCCTCTAGCTATAGCCACACAAGCACAAAGTGACAAAAAAATGATGATTGAATGGAAAGCTGCAAATCAATCTAACGGGAAAAGCAACAATGGTAGTTGTCATGGTAACAAGGACACACTAGCAGAGACCATCATTATTTGTGTTCATTTAGAACCTGATTCTCTTGTCTCTAATAAGTTGATAGCACCCCAAAATAGTAGCTGAATGTATACATTACACTATGCCACAAGGTGACTTGTTGTATAGATATGTTTACATACATACTCATCATGCTAATCACTTTTGGGAAAAGCAATATTATGCAGAGCATAGAAGAGCACTAAGAAGAAGACAGCAGAAGAAATTAAGGATAATATTATATGAAATCAAATTATTTTTATGTATTTGGCCAGCATAGTTTTACAACAATGTAAAACTACAGGTAGGACAAGATACAAGAAAGAGAAAACTTTTTTTTAAACAAACTTTATTAATTTTACAATTAAAATAAACAAACAACACATACACAAATATAGAGAAGGAGAAAAGAAACAGAGTGGAAAATTAAGAGAGAAGAGAGAAAGAGGGAAAAAAAAGTAAAAGTAAAAGAGAAATCAAAAAGTGATTAAAAATAATTTCATCCTCGACAGTTTGTGGGTCATTATTTCTATCCTTATTTTATGCCATATTTACAAATAATCCTTAATGCAAATATATAATTACCACTACAATTATAGCTTATCTTCTTTTACAATGTTATGTAGCCCATCTTTGATCTTACTATTCATACCAGCAGTTCCAGCTCTCATAATACATTGATGTTTTTTTATCTTTTAATGCTAGGGTTAATTTATCCATTTCTGCACAACTTGATATTTTTTGAATAATCATTTCCTCCGATGGAATATGAGGTTGTTTCCAATATTGTGCAAAAGCCAATCTAGCTGCCATCAAAATATATAATATTGTATACTTCACTTTTTTTAGAAATTGTTTATTAAAGATCCCTAATAGGAAGAACTCTGGTTTGAATTCAATTTGTTCTGTCATCATTTCCTCCAGCCATGTTTTAATTCTCTGCTAGTAACTTTGTGCTTCTGTACAGGACCATTACATGTGGAAATATGTTCCCTCCTTTTTTTTGCATTTCCAGCAGTTCGGACTCATATTGGGGTGCATCTTCACTAATCTCAAGGGGGGGAGGTGCCATCTATAAAACATTTTGTAAGCATTTTCCTTGTATGATGCCGATTTTGTGATTTTATTATTTCTATTCCAGACCTTCTCCCATTCTGTTAGAGTGATACTACGTCCTATGTTCCTACTCCAGGCTATAATATTTCCTTTAACTATTTCTTCCTTTAATTCTGTCTCTAATAGGTAATTATAAAATTTTGTTATATTGTTTTTGTCTGGGGCTAAGAGAATTTTGTCCAATTGCTGAGGTTTATTATAAATTCCAAATTCTTTCTTATCCTGACTATATCTGTTTTGAACTTGGAGATATTCCCAATGGTCGATTTGTAGTCCCTGATCTTGGAGGTCCTGCTATGATTTCAAATTTCTTTGCAGATCCAATAAATCCTTATATTTAATCATCTTGGTAATATCCAAATTATTAGGGTGTATCATTGCCTCCATAGTTGAAATCCAGATTGGGATCTTTAAATAATATTTTTCCTTATTTTCTTCCAATTGGTCAGGAGAGCATCAGAAAGAGAAATCTAATTTATGTATTTTATTTATATTTATTTATTTAGAAATATTATATTGTCGCCTATTCGTACATGGTGACCCAAGATGGCTTACAGGAATATAAAAACATCATATATAAAAAATAAAACTAATAGAAGAAAATAATCAATTAATAAAATAATATAATTGTGTGATGTGTTGTCGCCACCCCAGCAACAACACATCACATAAGCCATTTAATGGGTTCCATCCTGCTCTGGGTTCCTCAGGCCTGCTGGCAGAACCAGGTCTTTAGCGCCTTCTGGAAGAGTATTAGAGTGGGGACTATTCCAATCTCTGGAGCAATGATGTTCCAGAGAGTGGGAACCACCATGGACAAGGCCCTTCTGGATCTCACCAGGTGTATCTCCCTACGGGATGGGACCTGCAATATTCCTTGCCTCCCCGCTCTAGTGGGTTGGGTACATGTCACTGGCAAGAAATGGTCCCTCAGATAACCTTATAATTAATCCTATATTAAGACTTTTCTTACTTATCTATCCTTTTAAAGCATCCTTATTTCTCCTACATCTATACACCAATTAATATATTCCCTTTTATTGTTTAAACTTCTGGTATCTATCTTCTGAAATTGTCATCAACTCTATTCAACTATGATGTTCATTGTCTTGTCCAACTTCAATATATTCATTCTTTCTTGTTATATTTGTTGTGTGATTATAAATCTCTATATGATCAAATCTGTCTATTCACCAGGTTAGGGAAGACAGTCATAGAAGCTTAATGAATTTTAACACATACATACTGCTTATATGTACTGTACTGCTTACTGTACATAATATACATATACACAAACATTTAAATACATTTCTGATAATCCCCAAAACTTGTTACATTATTAATGTGAGGAAATTCTATATTCCTTTCATTGTTATAAGTTTGCATGTAAATACTGAAGCTAGTGTAAACAAACCAAGCCAACCATTCAAGGAGGGTCAGTGCAATAGACCATTATTAACCCTGTCTGAGAATTCTGCTAATGGACACAGAATAGAATAGAATAGAATAGAATAGAATAGAATAGAATAGAATAGAATTTTTTATTGGCCAAGTGTGATTGGACACACAAGGAATTTATTTCCAGTGCATAAGCTGTCAATGTACATGCAACAATAGTGATAAGTCATTAACATAGTCATTGTAGAATACATTCATCATAAAACATTAGATACAACACTTAGTGATAGTCATGGATACTAAATAAACAATCAACATAAACCATACTAGGATACTAAGTAAACAATATAAATCGTAAGATACAAGCAACAAAGGAGATAGGGAATAGGGAAGAAGAGAATAATGATGGTAATGCTGCCTTTTTTGATAGTTTGACAGTGTTGTTGGAATTAGTTGTTTAGCAGAGTGATGGCATGGGGAGAAACATTGTCCTGGTGTCTAGTTGTTCTGATGTGCAGTGCCCTATAGTGTTATTTTGAGAGTAGAAGCTGAAACTGTTTATGTCCAGGATGCGAGGGGTCTATAGATATTTTCATAGTCCTCTTTCTGGCTCATGCAGTATACAGGCCCTCAACGGAAGGCAGGTTGGTAGCAATTGTTTTTTCTGCAATTCTAATTATTCATTGAAGTCTGTAACACTATAGGGCACTGCACATCAGAACAACTAGACACCAGGACAATGTTTCTCCCCATGCCATCACTCTGCTAAACAACTAATTCCAACAACACTGTCAAACTATCAAAAAAGGCAGCATTACCATCATTATTCTCTTCTTCCCTATTCCCTATCTCCTTTGTTGCTTGTATCTTACGATTTATATTGTTTACTTAGTATCCTAGTATGGTTTATGTTGATTTGTCTTGATTGGTTGCAGTGCCAAACCAGACAGTTATAGAGACTCAATAATTCCTCTGTAGAAATCTATCAGCAGCTCCTTGGGCAACCTGAGCTTTCTGAGTTGGTGCAGGAAGAAAATTCATAGTAGAATCAGAATGAAATACTACAGTTAGGGGATTCTCCATCCAAATTCTTAATTATTGGGCAATAATGACTATTACAAGTTTACATACAAAAATATCATATTAGATTCCTGTGACCTTATGAGAGACTGAAAGTCTGTCTGATATCTTGAAGAATTGTTCGAGGCAGCAGAGACTGCAGCTGATCAACCTTTCTTTAGTTCTCCAGGGTCCCATGATAAGAATTGCAGTAAAATAGCACAGCAATAGGAAAAAGAGGAGAGGAAGATCCTTTTTTAAAAAAACATAAAAGATTATAAGGCCATTGGATTTATCAGAGACTGAATATATTGATTCGCTTTAATTTCCTTAAGGGTTAGTAAGAAATAGTGCTGATACTATGCAATGGCACAATCTTGGGAGAACAAAAATAGTCACCTGTGACCTGTGGGTTAGGAGTTGTCCCCTACAATACAGAAAATGGCATCCCTGAAATATCATTTTCTATCTCCATAACCTGTTGCCCTCCAGATGTGACTTCAGATCCAAGAAAGTTTATGAGATTTTAGATCTGCAGGCTAAATCCTATGAGGAATGTTTAAGGGAACTAGATATGTCTAACCTAATAAGAATTAGGGGTGACACAAGAGCTCTCTTCCAGGATATGAGGGCTGGCAAGGAGAGTTGTAGGTTGACTTACTCTCCAAGCTCCTTAGAGTAGAACAAGAGGCAATAGAACAAGCTCTTTAAGCTTGTTAAAAATAGTTGCAACATGGAACTAAGAAGAAACTTTCTTGACAGTGAGAACAAGGGAACAATGGAACAGCTTGCTTCCCAGAGTTCTGAAGTTTTCAAGAAAGGATTGGCCAACCATTTGTCCTGGATAATATTAAATCTTCTGCCAGGAGAGGGAGCTGTCCTTTCCAGCCCTATGATTCTATGTCACTTTATTGGGGTTGGGGGGGTTAGGATGGGGAATGCTGTCTAAGGTAGATGAGACTCATCTGTGAAGAATTACAGTCAGAAAATGAAAGAAAGAGACACAAAATAACTAATAAGAACAGCCATTAGCAGATTACTTTATGGTGCTATGTTCACATCATTTGTTTACCTAAGAGTTCAAAGAGGTATATCTCCAGAGATATTTTTTTTAGTATTAATTTTGATTTGTCAATCGCTTACAAGATACAAGTATAAGAATAAATATAGTTTTGAGTACATGAGATAGATACTTATAAGAAAAATAAAAAGAAACAATAGGACAGGGACAGTAAGCACGATTGGTGCGCTTATGCACACCCTCTACAGGCCTCTTAGGAAAGGGGTCAGGTCAATAATAGACAGTCTAAGGTTAAAGTTTTTGGGGTTTGGGGAAGAAACCACAGAGTCACTCTGTTGCTGAAGTAGTATTTTCTGCAATCAAGTTTGGTGCGGTTAACCTTGAGTTTATATCTATTGTGTGCTCTTGTATTGTTATGATTGAAGCTGAAGTATTCATTGACAGGTAGGACATTGCAATGTATGATTTTATATACTATACTTAGATTGGACCGGAGGCGGAGTAGTTCTAGGTTTTCTAAGTCTAGAGTTTCAAGTCTGGTGGCATAAGGTGTTCTGCAATGAGTAGAGGAGTGGAGAACTCTTCTTGTGAAATATTTCTGGACTTTTTCAATTGTGTTAATATCAGATACATGATATGGGTTCCATGCTGATGAGGTGTATTCAAGTATAGGTCTAGCAAATGTTTTGTATGCTCTAGTTAGTAGTGTGATATTACCAGAGAGGAAGCTATGTAGGATTAGATTAACAACTCTTAATGCCTTTTTGGCTATGTAGTTACAGTGGGCTCTAGCACTTAGATCATTTGAGATGAGTACTCCAAGATCCTTGACAAAGTTTGGATCCTCAACAAGGTCTTGACTATTTAGCTTGTATTTTATTTTCTGATTTTTTTTTTGCCAATATGTAAGACAATATGTAAGACAGATGGGGAATGCTGTTTAAGGTAGATGAGACTCATCTGTGAAGAATTGCAGTCAGAAAATGAAAGAAAGAGACACAAAATAACTAATAAGAACAACCATTTGTAGATTACTCTACGGTGCTACCTTCACATCATTTGTTTACCTAAGAGTACAAAGAGGTACTGTACACCTCCAGAGATATGAGCGTCTCAGAAACCATACAGCTCTCAGCTTCAGACTAGGGCCCTGGAGATCAGAAGCAGTTTGTAAAACCTGAGGCAGCTTGCCTTCTTCATCTTCTTATTCTGACCCAACAGATTTAGGATTGCTGTGTCTATTAACCCATTAGAACATTGGGATGCTGACCTCAATACGCACAAGCTAATTTGGATCATGTTCTGCTCTAAGCAATTTGCCAAATGAATGTTGTTGCAATGAAAGCGGTAATAGAATGTACAAGGAGGTTAAATTTCAGGACTTTTTTTTTTAATCTTCTATGACCTATTCAAAAACAGCAGAAAGAACACAGCCTCTCTGATAGTCTACAGTAGCCATGTAGATTTATTATACTTAGGTAAATAACTCAGCTTATTTTCTGCAAAGATTCATTAAAAATGGATCACAGCAGATATTAAAAACTACATTTCATTTGACCTTTCCTCCACCTCCAGCATGACATGATAATCAATTTAGAGGATAGCAAATGTTTATTAATCACCATAAACACAGCAGTCATTTAAAAACAAATACAGAACAACTATTTTTTTTAACCTTTCCTGCATTTTATTAATAACGGTACTGGATAGAGTACCATCTCAGAAAGTGGTAACAGAAAGAGAAGACTGAGAACATTTTGATGCTCATTACTCACATGGAGATAGATGATAGATGGATGGATGGATGGATGGATTGATGGATGGATGGATGGATGGATGGATGGATGGATGGATGGATGGATGGATGGATGAATGGATGGATGGATGGATGATTGGACAGACAGACAGACAAAATGGTCCATATTTATTTTCACAGCTCAGTCTTTCATAAAAGGATATTCTAAGCCTTCCTTAAGAAGAAAATAAAAGCTTGGGTTAAGTTCTTGCATTTTGTCATATATTGCTTTGCCTAAGATAGTTTAGAAATTTGTAAAGATATATGTATTTATGTACACATTCTGGCACTTATCTTCATTTCCAAAATGAATTTGTGCATTGCCTATTCATAATGTTACCCAAAACTTGTTTTTCTAAAGGACAGGCCCTTTTTTTGTTATTTGGGGGAGTTTATCGATAGTAATTGTTGTTTTTTTTAAATGGTAATGATCTTTGACGTGAAGGTGCTGTTCCATTAAATGAAACAATCCTCTCTAACTTTTTTAATTAGATTTTTTTTCTTTTTGGGGGTAAGATGCAAGAGAGAAATTGGGAAGAACATAGTCTTTTTTGGTTTCATTTAGAAAAGAAAGCCATTTTGAAATGTTAGTTCCCAAGTGGCATTAATGTTTGTGTGATTCTATTTGTTCTCGTCAACGATCTAAGGAAACAGGTGCTCAGTCTTTCTTCCATTTCACTGGTTAGATTGAAATACATAAAATGTACCAAAGAGATCAAAATTAATGCATTTAACTCAAAATCATACATAGCTGCAGCGTCCATTTCAGCAAACATTCACTGTTCCCTGCAGATCTATCTGTTATTTCTATATAGCAAACATGTTTCTAAGTGCATCTGCCACTTTACCTCCATTGGGATAAAAATTAGTGAGCTGTAGAAAGAGGGATTTAATGGAAAATCTGTTGGTAACCATTTTTTAAAATTTATTTAATTTAGCCCAGTGCTCAGGGAAGTGTTACTGTTTGCTTGGCTGTTTTGTTTTGTTTTTTAATGTTTCACTTTAGTCATCTGTCATGCTCTATTTAAATAATACAAAAATGCAGATGTACAGACTAATGTTATCAATTACAACACAATAAGTGATGGTGCTGATCTAACAATGTAAAAGATTCCGGTTTCTCATAAAACATTACAACAGTTTTCTCCAACTTATTCTTCACCCCACCCTGGCAAGGAAATTTGCCATCCCATGTACAGAATCAACACCAAACAAGAAATGAAATTCTAATTTGGGGTGGGGTAGGGTGGGATAGGATGGGATGGGATAGGATGAGGCAGTGGAGGGGAGGGGAGGGGAGGGGAGGGGAAGGGAAGGGAAGGGAAGGGAAGGGATAGAATAGAATAGAATAGAATAGAATAGAATAGAATAGAATAGATCAGTGCCTTTAACCAGAATCAAACAGCAATTCCCAACTGAACAAAACTCTGCTACCCCAAAGGTGTTTTTCAAAAGGCAACTGATCCAGTTGCTTTTTGAAAAGCACCTTTGGGACAACTATTAGGACAACCATGACTTGGATAATTGAGAAAAAAAACTTTTTACATTCTTGGAAATTAGAGTAGCAGAGTGAACAAGTAAAATGAAAATTACTTGTGTTTTAGAGCAATCCACACAATGAATAAGAAAAAGAGCTATGAGTTCTGCACATTAAATACAATAGAAGGGTTGTAGTGTGGTAAAACACTGCCTGTTGATTTGATATTCATGAAGTCAATATGCAAAATGCTTTGTGCCAAAGATATTATCATGTTTTTCTCCATCTATGTCACAATTAAGGCACAGATTCTTGCTGATGTGAGTGTTCTTCATTGTATAGTAGAAGATATTCTATCAATATAGTTATTTGGGAAATATAAAAGACCTATGAAAGAAGTTACTGAACTGGGGCTATTAGGTTTTAATACTCCTTTATGTAATTGGATATTGGATTTCCTTATTGATAGATCTGTTTGTGCAAGTTGAAAGAAAAGTTTCCAGCTCCAGCTCCTTGAGTACAGGTTCCCCACAGGACTGTGTCTTGAGTCCACTACTGTTCACATTGATGACTCACAACTGCTGTGCTAAATCTGCTACAAATCATACTGTGAAGTATGGAGATAACATGGCTGTGGTGCAGTGGTGGGATTCAAAAATTTTTACTACTGGTTCTGTGGGTGTGGCTTGGTAGGCATGGCTTGGCTTGATGGGTGTGGCTTGTGGGCGTGGCAAGGGAAGGATATATCCACCCCACTCCAGCGGAAGGTTACTGCAAAATCCCATTCCCTCCCTACCCACTAACCTGCTTTCCAGCTCTGTTCTCCTGTACAGGGCAACAAAGGAAGACCCAGCCGATCAGCTGGGACTTGGGAAGCAGTGAATAGATGGGGGCATGGCAAGTCGGAGTTGGTATTTGCCGATTCTCCAAACTACTCAAAATTTCCGCTATCAGTTCTCCAGAACTGGTCAGAACGTGCTGAATACCACCTATGCTGTGGTGGGTCTTATCTGGGATGACAATGAAGATACTTGTAGGGAAGAGATGAAGGCTCTGGTGCATTGGTGCAATAAAAATAACCTGGTTCTAAATATTAATAAAACAAAAGGAGATCATTGTAGATTTTAGAAAAAGCCAGCATAGTCATACTCCACTCAGTATCAACGGTGCAGCTGTAGAGGTAGCCAACAATATTAAGTATCTGGGAGCACAGATAACTAACAATCATCCTTAGTGAAGCATGCAAACTAGCGCCTGCATTTCCGGTGTCAGATGAGGAGAGCATATCTTTCTCCTTCTATCCTGGCCACTTTTTACAGAGGCACAATTGAGAGTGTTTCAACAAACTGCATCACTGTTTGGTTTGGTGGCAGCAGTGCTTCAAATAGAAAGTCCATAGGGTGGTAAGGACAGCCAAGAAGATTATAGGAAGCTTAGAGCTCAAAGCATTGTTAGAGATGCCACACACCCATTTTAAATCTGTTTCTGTTGCTCCCTCTTGGGAGGAGGTTTCGAAGTATTTCTAGCAGGACTACCAGATTTTGTAACAGCTTTGTTCTCTATGCCATCCATCTGGTAAACTCACAAGATTCATTTTTCTTGCCATGTATGTATTCTTCTGAACTAGACTGTGTTGTTTCTCTGTGTCATATAATATATGTGGGTATATGCATAATTTTGTATTTATGTATTTATTTATTTTGTCATGTTTATGTAGTTGTGTATATTGAAGGTGTTGACCCTTTGAGAGCTATACCTGTATACAATGAAATTTCATTTTAATGTATGCTGATTTATGTACATTCAAAGTGACAATAAATTTACTCTAATTCTAATCTAATGTAATCTTGAGGCAACAAAGTGAATTTTTAGATTTGTAATTCTGTTTACCCAGATAAAGAACTCTCTTTAATTACTTTCCTGGCTTTAAGTGGTATAAAGATGGGGCAGGAGAATCACAGAGGGACAAATCATTGGCAGTGGTTCTTTCACATAAGTTGCCAGAAGTAATGGTATCTGACAAACTAAGATAGATCAATGACTCACTCAGATACTTTTATCTTAGCCAGTATTTCAGCAAAATTTTCTCATTTGAGATAGTAGAGATATATTCAAGTTCTAACCACAAAATCACATTTGAAGTGAAGCAGAAAATTCACAGTAAGGTTCTGAAGAATTTGGGTTAGATAGATTCAAAATATGAATAATCAGACCATGTACAAAACTAGCTACCAAACCACAGCTCCAGTGTTTTAACCCTGAAAACATTAATGTGAGTGCTATGCTCCCATTGTAGCTGGGAAATATGATGTTCATTTATATGGTATTTTACATTTTATGAAGAACTTTGGCTTTCTCGGTCTTGGGACTCAACAATAAAGCAGCTTTATATAAGCAGGCGAATAATCTTATTCTTCTGGTCTTAAGGAATATATTCTTAATTGTTCATTATCAATTTTTGTTGATTGCCTTTGTATTCTAAAACTGAGAATCTGAATCAGTATGTTTCTAAGTGATCTAGATTTCATGATAAAAGGTTGAATTAATCTTACTGATATTACATGGATATTTTCTATTTCCTGTATGTTAATTTGATTTTAAGCTTTATAATTATGTAGGTTTTTTTTTAATGTACAACTGCTTTTGTAGTTTCTGGATGTTGTTATCTGTTATATTTCACCAATACATTTTTTGAAAAAGATAAATAAACACCTTTACTTCTTTAATGGGATGGTTATTGATTTTCTACAAATAGTGGCAATATCATTTTGTGAAAAGCAACACTTGTTTTTTTTCAACAATGCTTTCCCATAACTCCTGGCTCAAGTGAGACTTGTCATATGGATCTTGTTTCTTTACTTTTTATCTCAGCCTACAATAGAAAAAAAACCCTAAATGATAGGATGAACGTGAATTTTATTAACAGTTTCTTTCTAAATTTGTTTTATTTTTCATTCATTCATTCATTTTAAAAATCATTCCTTTTTTCTACCAATTGTTATTTCTGAATCTATTGCTTTCCATATTATTGAAATCCAGTGCTATGCTGGCCAGCTATGATGAGTGAAAGTAAATAACTTGGTATATTTTACTAGACACAGTATCCCCTGTGTATCACAGGCAATTGAATGTTGATCTATCTAGATGGACCTTTAATTTGCTCCAATATGTTATTCTTGTTCTGAAAGCTGTAACAAGATCTGTGATGGTATTTTTAAAAATGGAAAATCCCAGGCAATTATCTCCCATAAGTGGCAATGTGTAATGATTCCTCCTCTAAAATTTGAATGAGAACACATTTCCAATAGGAACCTTCCACCATTATCTCATCTATAATTTAAGATAGGGCAATTTGGAGAATGCGTAAACTCTATTCTAACCATTAGAAAGGAAATGGAAACTTTTTCTTTTAATCCTGTCCTCACTTTTGACATTCTTTCTATAAAACCCATGAAACCTTCAAACTCACATTGGCTGTGATTTTCCTCCTAGAAAAGTCTCTCCTAGAAAAAGAAAAAAAGGTCTACTGCAGTCTTTATATCCTGGTTTACCATAATTCTGTGAGGGAAGAAATTTGAGGTGTCAAGTGATGCTTTTCAAAAAGAAATGTGACCAAGAGACTAGCAGTAATATTTTTAATAGCTTCTGTAGACATGTGAAGACTTGCTGTTTGGTGCTGCTCATTTTGAAAAGAAAGATCTGATGGGTCAGAAGAATTACCAGGCACAAGATGAATGAACTACTACAGTCAAGGTCACTTGATTCTTGGCAGTAGGGATAATAATGGAATCTTTGAAGAATAATAACTCATATAACACTAAAGAACGCATTCCAACTAAGTCTTTTATCTTTTTCTCATCTCATGACAGATGAGAAGGTATACCAAAAAAAGAAAAAGAAGCAAATAAATGTCTTTAAATATTCTATCTCCCTTTTCCAAAAGTTCCAATACTAAAATATAAATGTGTGCAGTTATGAATCTTTAGTCCTTCTACTCAATTAGTCCTTGCATTTAATACTATTGGTTATAAACATGGGTTTCCCTAACCATACACCAATATTTATTCTTCATGTTTTAACATTAAAGAAATAATTACCTTTAATATAAGCAGAAAAGCAGTTTTAAAAATGTTGGCTGACTTGAAGTGGATCTAATTTCCATGTCTTTTTATTTATACCAATGCACTTTTGCAGATGTCAAATAATGAGATAAAGCAAACTGAGCAACAGAGGACTCATAAGAAGTAATACAATGGACTACAACTGCAAAGTAAAGTATTGTGCTATGTATTGCTATTCTATATGTATATATGTATCCATCTTTATTCAACACACCTGTCTGCATTTTTACACTGTCCTGGGGGAATATAGCGGCAGCAACTGTCTTGATTAAAATCTTCTACTTCAAAGGCTACTACTGCTTTCAAATGACTATTTGGGTAGGCTTATTAAAGCTGGAAGTGCATATGCCAGAGATAAAGGAGGCTAAGAATGGAGGATACTCAGCATCGTACTTCAAAACCTAACAAGTTCCCCAATTCTTAAGCAGCAGCAATATCTTTGAATAAAGGTAGAATTTCTCCTTTAGAATAGTAATATTGCCAACATGTACTTGGAAAATTATGTATGGATATGAATAAATGTTATCTACTTCTTAATTGAATAAAAGAGAAATACAGCTCCGGTGAAAATGCAAGTTAATGAAGTGAGTTTATCATCCTTTTAAAATAATTCTGTGTGCACACATGCAATGAGCATTTAACCCCACAAACGTTTGTATCTTTTAAAAGAAGCATTTGCTGTCAACAAGCAGTTTAATACTTGATTCAAATTACCTCCCTGTGTCATTTTATGGGTAGTCATAAAATAAATCTGTGTCTGATTCAGGGATCAAATGAAGCACAATTTACACTTCTTTAAGGTTTTAGCATTGCTCAGAACTGAGCACCTGTTTGTTTCAATACTGAAATAAATTCATGAAGACTAGAATGCCTTCTAGTTATATATTTTTACCAGAAATATCTGATCATATCTCAAACCTTCAAATTTGCATCAATTAATTTTTTAAATTTTATTTTATCTCAAAAAAATTAACTAGCAAAGAACATATACAGTAGTTGATAAGTAATCCTTCAACTAATACATGGACTTACTGAACTATCATTTATCTATAACCATACTCACTGGAAGCTTCAGAATATGGGTCAGTATGGTTGAAGTGTTTATTTAATCAATACATAGATGACTTCTCAAAGTTTATCCAAGCCAGAAGCCCCTGCAAGGGGAATGGGTAGGTGCAGGAGCAAGGAAAAGAACGTATATTGTTTTAATATAAATCCCATGGATTACACATTTGCACATTCTGCCATTTTTCCATCAGGGTAGTGAATGCCTCTGAAAAGGGTTTTACTTTCATTTTTATGGTTTTATAATTTTTGCAGTTTTATTGTTGCAGCAAGTTGCTCAGATTGTTCCAATTTTATTGTGGTTGGTTGTAAGCCGTCCATACAACTCATTAAAATAAATAAATAACAGAAATTACAGCTAGAATGAAATGCAAATCCATATAGAAAGGTTCTCTGAAACCGGTGGTAGATAATCAGATCAACTCCTGGGTCAAGTAGGCATGTATTAACATAAACGTCCCAACGCCTTCACAGGCAAATGAAATGCACATACATTATAGAATTCTTTATTTGCCAAGTGCAATTGGTCACACACAAGGGCTATTCTGCATTTGCTCATATGCTACAGTCATCTAGGTTTCAATTTTGTCACAATGGAAATGAGGGGGGTCCTTTTCGATATGGAGGTGTACTTTGCTGTTACAAGGGTGGCAAATGTCTCAGGAAAAAAAACAAGACAGGGAGGCTATTTATAGCAATTATTTACAACATAGATCATAATGTCAGGTTTCTTTCTGCCAGAAATATTTCCCTCTAGCTTTCCTATTAGCTGCTTTGTTTTCATCCCCTTTCTCTCCAGGCCCCTCCCAGCTTTGAAGGTTAACGAGAGAGCAGATGAAAAGGAAGGAACAGGCAGGAATTTAACAGTCATGTACTTAGCATGCCTGTTCAGCCAAACACCTGCTTCTCTGTTGGAGGAAGAACATCTCTCAGGGTGTTCTATTCAGTCCTTTCCCAGACACCAGAGTTCATCACCAACAAACAAGCTTCTCCTTCATTTATTGGGTATTGGGTGAAGTTGACACCTGTAGCCAGCTATCTTCCCATTCTTCCCTTCTTCCCATTTTTAGTTCTTGGGGGCTTTCTAATCCCTCTAGATCTTTATTTCCCTCTTTCCAGGAAAACCACACCTTGATCCTTATTCTCTCTACCTGATTAAGAACCAACATCTGCTCTGTATACTTAACTTTTCTCTCCAACTTTTCTCTCCAGTTACTCAATTCACCTTGTGCCATATTTTTCCTTCTCTCTCTCTCTCTCTCTCCCTCCCTCCCTCTCTCTCCAATTTTTACTCAGATTGGCTACATGTGCGCCAGCAACTAAAGAGGCACCTGACCTCTAGCCCCCAACACCTATTTACCAAACTGACCAATGGGACTGCTGCCTTGATATCTACCCACAATAGTCCTGCTAGGTCAGTTCACTTGCTCTTCCCCTTTTACTCACTCTGAGGCTAGCTCACATCACCAGAACCTTCCAGGTTACAAAAATATGCCACAAATTTACTTTCCTTTTCTCCTAGTGAGGGAAGGCATCAATTTTCTGCAATCACTGGAAGGAGTAGACATAGTCTTCTTCCTTTTCCTTCCTCAGCAATGTTCATCAAGATCACTGTATCCTGATAAACCAGACATTTTGGGAAGAACGATCAAGAACGATTTTCCTTCCTGCTATTCATCTATTTCATCCATTGATAACTAAGGATTTGGTCTCTGCAACAAGCTCTTTCTTCTCCTCTTAATTAATCTATTTCCTGATGGCCAATAGGATACCCTGATTACCTAGCTGCCAGAAAAATAGGGGGGGGGGATCTCCAAGTGAATTAAGACACCCATTCTTGCAATAGAAGTCTGCATGCGTACCTGTTAATTATGTATTATCCTTTTGTCCCGAATATATCCATACAGTAAGTAACTATAAGGATGAATAGACTGGAATTTGCCTGCACTTTGTTCTTCACTTCTACATTGTACAATCTCTTTTCTTTTAACTGATATCAAAACATTAGTGTTAAACAATAAACATAATAAAAAGAATAGGTTTTGCTCTAAATAATTCCTTACTAAATAGAATACATTCATGATCATTTCATTCCATAGATGCATCCCTTTTCCCACTGCATCTCTCTGCATGCTTTCCATTCTTTTTCAGATGGTCCCAAAACTCAAAAGGAGAACAGAAGGCTCTGGTGCATGGACAGATGGCACCTATGAGTCTCTGGATCAATCCCTTAATTAAACAACATTATTTGAACCAAAATAATAGTATTTTAGATTCCATAGGCATTACAAATTTGAAGCAATAGTTCCATTTGAGAGGAGCTCCTAAAAGAGCAATTATCAAATTATTGTATTTCATACTATTCTCCTCTAAATATTCAGGTGGAAAGACTTTAACCATGTAACAGTTTTATCTACTTTGTACAACACAGCATGAGATCAATGCTACTTTGCTGATCTAAAGGGCTATGGAGTTTTTGAATGAAATGAGCAGACTTAAATGAACATAGGCAAATGATAAATGGATTATGTGATAATGGAAAAATCTCATTCCAATATAAGCTGAAATCATCAGTTACAGATAATTTAATATATATCAACCTGATCTAGGAACATGGGTTCCGCATTGGATAGTAGGAAAACCAAAGAATTCAATCAGCTTTGATGTTTGTATTAGTTAGAGCAATATTCCAATCTAATAGATGTGGTTCTTAAAAAATAAAATAAAATTTTATAGAAAAACTTCATAACTGTTTTAATTCTTAATTTCTCCTAACATAAAAAAAAACATTAAATGAGTCATTTCAAAGTTTATGTTGCTGCTAAATAAACTATCCTATAGTTTTTTTAAAAAATACTTATCTTTTTGGGGAATGCATGCTTTTTTCATGTAAACTTCTGCAGTGTCAAGTATCCAGTGTTTTTTTCTGGTGAAACTTGTCTATCAGGGCAACATGGTCTACCCAATTATGGGATGGAACATACTGCTTCCGCTTTCACCTTTCAGCCCCAATCCAGGAGCCTTTACAGGCAGTCCCTTTTGCAATGAACTATTTTTGTGTTGAATTAATGTTTACCGATAAAGAAATTTTGCAGTGTCAATTCTCCAAAACAATAAACAGATTTTAAGGAAATTCTAAATCAATGTATGTAAATAGCATTTAAATCTTGGGTTTAATAAAATATGGGTGGAGGATCCAGTACATTTCCAAATGTTTTAAATATAAAAGGCATTTGGGTGTTTGTATCTGAAACCCATCTACCATTCTGTGGTATAGCACCAATGGGTATGTAGCCTCAAGTGTATTGCAGCCAGCTCATCTCTCAATTTTACCAGCACCTCCCCATTGATTTTCATGGCTGGCTGCCCAGATTGATTGATTATGTGCCATCAGCTCATTGTCAATTCATAGCAACCACAGAGATAGATTTTCTCAATGACAATGTCCCTAACCTGATCTTTCAGGTTTTCTAGCAGTGCACTCATTGGCACTATAACTGAGTCTATCCATCTTGCTGCTGGTCATTCTATTCTTCTCTACGTACTTTTCCCATCATTGCAACTTTCTCTAGAGCTCAGTTTTCCCAAAATATGGCATATCTGAAGTAGAATAATCTGAGTCTGGGCATTTCAGCCTGGAGTGAGAACTTTGATCTCATTTGTTTGATGATCTATACGTTTGTTGTCTTGTCTGTCCATGATATTCTCAAGGGTCCTTTTCAGTAGCCTGCCAGGGACGGTAGTAAAACCTTCATTTAACAGACTGTTATTTGGAGCAAATGTACAGAATTACATTGCACCCACTGCATTCAAAGTCTGTTAAATCAATTTTTACTAGGCACAAAAGCCAAGAAGAAAATTGGAAGACATGTTCAGCATTGTATCAGTTATAAGTGCCACGCATCATGAAATGCTGGCTATGCTTTGGTTAAGATATCAAAAGAATATTTCAAGTCACAAAATCCACAGTTAGAATTACAGGGAGGATAATTGTTTATTGACCACTTAAGAAAAAGCAAGGATGCTGTTCAAACAGTAAAAACAATACTTTCCATGTGGTCATCAATTACAAACAACAGATCAAATTCCAAATCTTTACTTATTATGAGCTATATAGTTACATCTCAGAATACACCAAAGCATTCATTGATAATAATTCCTTTCTATGTCAATCAATCAGCAAGCTGGAACTTAAATACATTTTTGATTTTAATTAAAAGCAATTAATAACATCTGTTCACACAACAAGCTAAGGAGTGTCAATGAAATTTGAAACACCAAAAAATGTCATTCCCAAATATTGGAAATTTAAAGCAATGAAAAGGAAGAAAACACACCATTTAAGAAGTTAGGCTGAGAAAACCATAGGCCAAGTCATATGGTATGTACAGGTAGTCCTTGACTCATGACTGCAATTGAGCCCAAAATTTCCATTGCTAAGTGAGACAATTGTTAAGTGAATGTTGCTACATTTTATGATCTATTTTGCCACAGTTGTTAAATTAGCAGTATAGCTGTTAAGTGAATCTGGCTTTCCCATTGACTTTGCTTGTCAGATGGTAGCAAAAGGGCATCCCATGACCCCAGGATACTGCAACAGTCATAAATATATGCCAATTGCCAATTTTGATCACGTGTCCATGAGGTTGCTGCAATGGTTGTAAATGTAAAATCGATCATAAGTCACTTTTTTCAATGCCACTATAACTTCAAATGGTCACTAAACAAATGGTTATAAGTCAAGGACTCCCTATATAGATGATTTGGTTACTTTCTCTCAGGGTTTTGAACAATTCTCTGTCAAGATTCAAAGAAATATGTCCCCAGAATAAAAATCCAAGGCATCCATTTTTCTTTAGTCTGTTTATTAGGAACATATCAAATTGGCAAGGTCTTGGTGTAATTCTGACTCTAGCCAAACTCCGGAATTACACCCAGTAAAAAGCAAAAGTTTGAAACTTGCTCCCAGAGTCATAATCTCCAATCATTTCTCAGTCCCATCAGTCCAATGACTTCAAACTTCACCTTCCTCCACCTGTAGGCACCTTCTCTGTTCCCACGGGAAAGAATGCCATCTAGACATAACATTCCCCTCTTATCTCTATAACCCCCTTTCCAACAGCTAGAGTCCGGTGAGCCTGAAGTACCATTAAAAGCCTTTGCAGAAACCTAAAGAAAGCTAAGAAAAGTATAGACAAAGGCTAAAATAAAATATGGCTACATATATGTCATCTTCAGGGTCGACATTGTCATCATTTTTTGCTGGATTGCCTATCCTTAATTTACCTTATATGAACATAATAGTTTACATTCTGTTTCTATCCCTTCTTGTTCTTATTATTATTCTACAATAACCATGTTATTGTTTCCTACTCAACATCTCTTACTTCCCATTTCTTTGTGAGAATGAAGGTTTCTAGCAGAGGTGGTATTCAGTAGGTTCTGACCAGTTCTGGAGAATTGGTAGCAGAAATTTTGAGTAGTTCAGAGAACCAGAAAATACCACCTCTGACTGGATATTTTACAGTATCCTTCCCCTGCCACACCCACCAAGCCACGCCCACAGAACCAGTAGTAAAAAAAAAATTGAATCCCACCATTGGTTTCTAGTATATGTGGACTAGTTCACCCATATGCTAAGCCTTTGTTCCACAGATATGTGCACTATAAGCACAGAGAACTTCTGTTCGCTTACGACCTCAGCATGATTAGGGGAACAGAAAAGGTGCTGCTACCAGTTCTTTGAAATTATAGTACTCAGAAAGGAAATGCTTGAAAAAAATGCTTTTTTTCCTCTTTATGCTTTCAATAGGTTGTAAGAGCAGGGGGATAAAATATTCACAGGAATATTTTAACTGGAGGAATAGCATGAAGGAGGATTAATAACTAAACTTCTTTTACACAGAGAAAAGTCATGGTGATCCTGTCATATGTATCCCCAGTACATCAACTTCATCTCTGAAATTTTTAAAAAATAATAATTCTACAGTATCAGATGCGCACCTTTCACCAAACCCGGCTACTGAACTGACATGCTGTACTCCTTGTTTATTCCCAGCAAATAACCCTCATTCTGAGACCGAAGCTGAAATAGGAGTGTTCAAATGCCATCTAGAGGAGGCTGTTAAATTCAAAACTGTGCTGATGGAGAAGTCACTGAGTTCGTGCTTAAGAAGGCTGGTACAAATTTGGCTTTGCTGTCACCTGATGGTGAGTGAAAAGAAACAGGGAGCACATAATCTCCCAATGATGTTTCCAAAACGGAGACAAAAATCAACACTAACTTTCTGAGGGCTGCCATTTTTTTGTGTAGAAATTAGCGACTGGTAGCCATCAAAGAGCTACAAGGCAGCAAAGCTTATTGCCGAGTAAAAAAAATATTAAACAAACTAAGGTGAATATTCTGGAGAATATTCTCTAACCCACCTGTCATTATCCATGATAGCAAGCTTACAGTCTTCAATATGAGATGCTGATATTGGTTTATATTCACCCACTTAATAACAGGAGTTCTCAAAAGAAAGCTATTTTCTCAAAAGAAAGGTATTTAGCTTCCCTAAAAACATTTCTCTCTCTCTCAGGGGCAGAGTGATGGCCCACGATCTGGATCTATGACAAAACTTTCCCTCCCATATTCTTATGTTCAATGCCACAAAGCCAGTGGTGCAACTACAGTCATTTGCACAAGGGGTTATTTGGCTTCTCTATCTCCAAGTGTTTTCTTCATTCATAGTTTTGCTTGCAATTTAGCTAAACTCATGTCCTTTGAAAATGACATCTAATCAGTAATTTTATCACAGAGAAAGCCATTATCAGGAAAAAATAACTAGTTCGCATACAAGGTATGTCTGCTACCATGTAATTTTCAAGAAAACAGTGACAAATTGCTGTCTTGGTCAATAATGCTGGAATTGTAGATCAGATAAGTTCCCTTTAGAAAAAAATCTACGTTGATGTCAAAAATGACTGCACTTGATTTAAATGTGGTTACATATCATCATCGTTTCAAAACTATCAAAAGGCTTCCTCCTCTCTTTTTCTGAGCCCATTTGTATAGTCCACCAAAAGCTACAATAATACCTATCCTATAATAACCTATTATTTACAAATGTCCATAGAACATTCCTATTCAATGCTTCCCAAGGTCTTTTCCTGGCATTTTATTATTTAAAGAAAATGGAACATGGGGGGGTATCCCATGGGGCATTCAAACTTTCATCCCAAAGGGAAACATGCAGGCATAAATGACCCAGATACCCAGCCTGAAATGCAGGCTATTAAGAGACTTCTGTAGGGTAGACCAAATAGATCCTATTAAGAGTATTTTCTATTGAACACATGGGCTAAAACTGTGTGGCGCCGACACCTTCCCCTGCATTTTCAATTTAATGGAAAAGAAACTCCTTTTGAAGTGTCATTCAGGGAAGAAATTTCTCCTTTGAAAAAGGATTTCAAAGCTGTCATTTTGTTGCACAATGCAGTTGATTAGTTTCAAGGAAGATGCCTCAAAGCCTGATGAAAACTAAGCAGGCTTCAGCACTTTCCTTCAGCACATCAACCCCTGCACCTATACCTCCCATTAGTTTATCTTTTCATCCATCTAAATATGCTCCTGATTTGATCACACTTTAAGGTACTTTAACTCTTGCCTAAATTTTTACAGCAATTTGTTCAATATTTCGACAGGAGGTATCCATCCCTTCCCCGACAACCTGTTGCTCAGCAGAAAAGGTATCAGGAAAAAAAAGAAAATATGTAAGAAAGTAAAGACAGGATGTCAGAAGGAGTGGGAGAAAACAGGGAGCTTCTCATTTTTCATTCCCACTTCATCCATAAGATGCTTCATTCTCATCTATATTTGAAATATGATTTTGGTGGGATTTTTACAGTTACATACTCAAATATAAATCCATCTGCAGATAAGCCATGAAATCACACCCAACATGGCAGGAAAAAAAAGTGCCACTCACAGGTTAGCCAACTCTCAAAATTACAACCAAACTACTGATTATATATTTAATATATTGTTAAAACTGGAAAAATAGATCAATGCTAATTTATCTCAAATTTTCTGGCAGCAACAGAATGGTTTGTCTCCTCCACTCTGCTAATAACTTTTAGCTTAAGAACTACATCACATGCTAATCATTGGCAATTTCTAGACCAGATTATTATATATCTACCAGAAATGTGTACAGCAAAACACAGGAAACAGCAAGTGTCTATGTCATCATTTAAGCCCCTCAATTAAAAAACAAAAACCTATACTTGGTCAACCATATAAGCCAATTTTCAGGGTGTGTTTTGTAGCCAAAAGACCTCATCATCTATATAAGTATATGTGGCTAGTGAAACACATTTTGTGAAAGAAAATAAAGGCTATATAATCTAATACCCTATATATAAAAAAATAACCTCAGCCAAAAGTCGTTCTTTCGTTGATGCCACAAACTCCAATGGTCACAATAGTCCATCAGTCAATGGAGCCCAGCTTTACTATTTCACGAACAATCTTTTCAAGCTGAGAGGCATCCAAGGTTGACATATGGCTGGATCACTTAGCAGATGCTATAGTCTCAACTTCAGAATGGTCCACATTTAGGGAAAGATAAAGTTAATATGACAAAATACAAATTGCAGTGTAAAGGAGAGGCAGTGTTTATTTAAGACAATCAATGGCTATAGCAGAAAAATTGCTACCAACTGCTGTCAATGCTGCTCACCTCAGTTGTAACAAGTTTCAGTGCTCCACTAAGTGACATATTGGTTCTGGGACAGGAGACTAAAGCATCCCTGTTCCTGAACAACATAATAGGATTACATTCCCGAATATTCGAAGTTGCTGAAGTTGGAGGGATTAGCACTTCCCCAGGGAAAGAGGCTACTTAGATCAGCTAAGGGTGTCAAACTAGAGATAAAATATACTTCATCCCTTAACCCTTAAGCTATCGTTAGAAGATCATATAGCGGCCGTCACCAGGGGGGCTTTTTGTCAGGTCCGTCGGATCTACCAGTTGCGGCCCTTTCTAGATCGGGATGCACTCCACACAGTCACCCGCGGCCGCGCGGGTGGTGTTGGGGGCTCCACGGGGCTCCCATGTTACGCCGCTTTTGCGTGAGCTGCATTGGCTCCTGGTGGTCCTCCGGGTGCGCTTCAAAGTTTTAGTTACCATCTTTAAAGAGCTCCATGGCTTGGGACCAGGATATTTGTGGGACCGCCTCCTGCCATTATCGGCCTCCCATCGACCAATACGCTCCCATAGAGTCGGCCTCCTCGGGGTGCCGCCGGCTGGATGGCTGGCGACCCCGAGGGTGCGGGCTTTCTCGTTGGGGGCACCCTCCCTCTGGAATGAATTACCCCCGGAGATGAGGACCATCCCTGATCTCCTGACCTTCCGGTGCACATTGAAAACCTATTTATTTCAGCAAGCCAGTCTGGCCTAGGGGTTTTTAGAGTTTTTAATTTGGTTTTAGCTTTCTTAATCTCCTAATTTTTTAATCTTTTGATAATGGCCAATCTATTTAATTCTTTTAACTCATTTTAAGTATTGTATGTGTATTTTTATATGTATATTTTATCTGGCTGAACACCGCCCCGAGTCCCTCTGGGAGAGGGGGCGGTATACAAATATAAATAAATAAATAAACTTCTGCCCCGTCATCTCCCTCCTAGACTATTGCAATGCTCTCTACATGGGGCTCCCCTTGAAGAGCATCCGGAGGCTTCAGCTGGTGCAGAATGCAGCCGCGCGGGTGATTTTGGGGGCTTCTCGGAGCTCTCATGTTACACCGCTCCTGCGCGAGCTGCATTGGGTTCCGGTGGCCTTCTGGGTGCGATTCAAGATGTTAGTGGTCACCTTTAAAGCGCTTCATGGCTTGGGACCTGGGTACTTACAGGACCACCTGCTGCCACCATCGGCCTCCCACCGGCCAGTGCACTCCCACAGAGTGGGCCTCCTCAGGGTGCGGGCCTTCTCTGTGGGAGCACCCTCCCTCTGGAATGAATTTCCCCGGAGATGCAAGCTATCCCTGACCTACAGACCTTCCGGCGAGCACTGAAGACCCACCTTTTCCAACAAGCCGGTCTGGCCTAGTTTTACTGGTAGGGTTTTTAAATTGGTTTTAATGGTTTTAGCTTTTTAAATTTTTACCTTGTTAGTTTGTACCTCAGCCACTAATTTAATCTACTTTTAAATCTCTTTTAAATTTGTATTTGTAAGTGTGTGTTTTTATTTGGCTGTACACCGCCCCAAGTCCCGATGGGAGAGGGGGCGGTATATAAAGTCAAATAAATAAATAAACCTATCCTCATTTTGTTGAGAAATTCAGATGCCATTCGCTGTGGATCATTTTTCTCTGTGCAGAAAGATAACAGGTTAAGATTCTCTCTCTCTAGGCTTGTCTCCTGGTGAGTACACGTACACACTATGTGATTTTCTTGGCAATAATACATTTGCCCCCAATTTTTTTATTTCATATTAGCTGGATACCCGTGCTTCACGACGAAACTTTGTGATCGGGCTATGCAGGAGAAATTTGGTTCACAATCTGTTGGCTCAATGGTGGTCAGTGACTGAAATACATAAGGGAATATCACTCCAGATACCTTGAGCCCGGAAGCAGTTCCATAGGTGGAAGGTGTAGACATTTTGGTGAGGTACTGACGTTTAGTACTATAAGGAGCCCCCGGCTGCTCCTGAGTGAAGGAGTGGAACATCTGCCAGTTTGAACTGAGGTAATGGAATGTGAGGCAACTGAAAGTTGTAACAGAGTTCTTTTCAGGTGGGGAGGGGAGTAGACCTGCTTAGCATCAGAGGTGTTAATTACTGTATAAGAAATACTAATGATCCAATGGTCATTTCGAAAAATTCTTTCTTAGTGAACACCTAGAAGCCAAAGGAACATACATGTCAAATTTCAAGTTTGTAGCCTTTATTGTTCTGGAGATTTCATGATGAATGAGTGGTATTTGGCTTTTATATATATATATACAGTATATAAATATATATTCAAACCTACAGCCCCAAGATTTCCTGCAGATCTCCCATTCATGCGCACCCCAGCTATAACTCGGCTTAGCTATTTTCAAGTTCAGTGAATGTCAAGCTGAGTAGTGCTCATTATGATATATATATTTTCTGACTTATAATACGCTTGGTTTCATGCACCACACTAAGTCATAGTTAACCTAAGCTTTATTTCACAGCTGGGTTCAAGTATTATGCTAAGTCAAAAGAAGTCAAAGTACATGTTGGCCTAAGGTGGTATGCACACACATCACTTGAGAAGGACTACAGCACAGATTTTAAGAAAAGAAGGCAACCCTTAACATATGTACAAAGTAGCCGTTCCTTTTTCTTTTCTTCAGAGGACTCGTTATGTGGCAAGAGTACATTCCCAAAGGCAGAAGACACAATTTGAAACCTTCTGCAAAAAAATGAAGTCTCTTTAATATGCAAAGAACATGCAAATTCACTGTGATCAAGAAGATACTTCGCAAATAAAGCTCAGCTACCTAAATATATAAAGCAAAGGTTAGTTCACAGAAACAGAAGTAGGTATGCTATTGTTATTCTATGATCAGCAATGAAGCTATGATCCTTTGGAAGTCTAGGGAGTTTGTGTTATATCAATATCCACTTGTCATTTGCTTCAGATAGCAAACAGCACTGGATGGGAACAAGGGAAAAACTATTCCTTTTGACAGCTAATGTTTCTCCTTCCAACTTCCATCTTCTGTTGCTGAATTAAAGTATAAAAAAAGCCCCATAGCACTGAAGACAAAGAAATGCTGTTTAAAAGTTATTTATTCTCACAGTTGAATCCTTCACACTGGTGACTTTCCAAAGATCCAATACTATACAGAATGGAAAGCATTGTGAATAATGATGAATAAATGGGCATCATCAGTAGGAAGGCAGACAAATTCATTTTAGCTCAGAAGTATTGAGTGGTGTGCTCCCCTCCTCCGGAAATTAACATGCATCAGTGAGTGACAAATCAGACTGAATTTTCATCTTCACCATTTATGCATAAAAATTCATGCATCTTGGGTAATTATAATCAACTGAAAATATACATTTAATTTAGTGTTTAGAGCACATATTTAATGTGCTATTAGATATGAAAGATTCAGGCAATGGAAAAGAAACTCTCCTCTGTTAAAGATGTTATTACATTCATTGTAAAGCGAGAACAAAGATTGCTTTAGCAAGAGAAACTCTTTCTATTACCAGCTTTGACAATAAGATGGCTAACTTGAATATGTTGCTAGGGCTCCTTTTTTTAATTTTCTTCTTCCTGTCTCAGTTTTGGTCAAATATATGAGTTTTGTATTATTATGAACCATTTGAAAGATTCAGGACTGAATCAAAAATATAAGGTATACATTATCTTCCTAGCCAGTGAACTAAAAATTGTACTTTTTTTAAAAAAAAATCATCTTCAAACATTTTTGGGCTGCATTTGTACCCTATCACTACCCAAGTGTACGGGTAGTGTTCTGATCCAAACTTTGTTCCAAGAAAACAAACACCAAACAGAGGTAAAAGCAACCTTTTAATGTTTAAAAGGTTGTTTTTATAGGAAAAGGTTGCTTTTATAGGAAGTCTAACCACTACAAAATAAAAAGTGACTAGAATTAGTTATGCTATTTATCTTCATCTTTCCCACCTCAGCCAAAAAAACATCCACAGATGTAAAACTGGTACCAGATAGAACTAGGGGCAGGGAGTGGGTATATGACCATACTTTTCTTTGTAAAATTATTACAGAGAGGAAGTTCCTAGGGGATTTTTTTTGTCCCTACTTAACCACTAAGAGTTGCAGTAAGCAATAGGTAGCAGTAACACTTAGACTTCACAGTGCATCTCTAAGCAATTTACAGAGTCAGCCTATTGCCTCCAACAATCTGGGTCCTTGTTTTACCGACCTTGGAAAGATGGAAGGTTGACTCAATCTTGAGCCGGTCAGGATCGAACTGCTGGCAGTCAGCAGAATTAGCCTGCAATACTGCATTCTAATCACTGTGCCACCATAGCTCTCCTAATGTCATGTCATATCACTCATGTCACTTGCTGGCAACAGGAATAGGTGCCCTGGGTTTACTGGAGGATGCTTCTTGGGTTAAAACGAAGCTTTTCTATAGCCACAGCCAATTCAGCTTATTCAGTCACACTCGCCCTGTTCATAACCCTATAAGTGTGTCATCTGAACAAGCCTGTAAATGTTTTATTGAGAGACAGCATATGGCAGGAGGCAAGGAGGCAACCATGGACCGCACTGCATAAACACAAGATTGTTTAAATCTCTAGCTCCGTCTCTCCAATAGGGTACTATCACTAAACGATGATATATTTTTCCAGATACTTTAATAGAATTGCTTACTTGCTTAGGTATGCATTTGTGCAATTTGCTTTAGAGTTCATGATCACAAGAGCAAGGCAGAAAATCAATACACCTTATTAAATAAAGATACTTATCCTCAGAGAGCTATTGGGTCAAATGTCAATCAATTAATGCTCCCCTCAAAAATAAATTTAACATATTACCTCAGTTAAGTACCTTTGATTTAGCTAATCAAAGTCTTCAGGGAAAAATGGTTTCGAGTGCTCAAAAGTAAAGAGAATGGCCAATATACAAGAAGTGCAATATTTCCTTCCCTGACAAATCTCTCTTGAATAATTCAGCATAAAATTAATGGGCCTTCCCTCTCTTAATTTACTACATATAATCTATATAATTTGCCCTATTTACACTTCTACATATGTATACTTTTATAAACCATATCATGTATAAGGGATTTGGTATATTCCAATAAATGTGTTTTATTGTACCTGTACATTATTCACTGACTTATAGTTAATTGATTGTTAAATATGTTCTACAAGCTTCCTTTATTCATTATCATGTGAGTTACTGCACTGCCACTCTAGAGTCTGTCTTTCAATGATGGAGAAATCTTTTTTGTTGTTGTTGTTGTTAGTTACATTCCTGAAAACTTATTTATGTGCTTCCCATTTCTCGAAGTAATGCATAGAGCAGAATGGAGCGGAATATGCTAGATTTTGGAAAATACTGCTTATTTATTATACTATTTTGACAATCATAATTCTACTTTCTGAGCTACGTGTGCAAGTAGATAAAGCATAATTAAAATCATACCTGAAAGCTATCATCCGTTTAATGCACAATAACACTTTAAGTTCAGAGAACTGTCACTCCAGGCAGTTGACAACACATGGTTTGAACCTAGAAAAATAGCATCCACAATTTCCCATGGTCAAAATCTTGTGGGATCACCAGAGATTGCAGGAAAACTTATAAAATTTGAGGCATTTTAAAATTTTTCAATCATCAAGTGTTTTGTGGTCAGACCATTCTATGAGACTGTAATGAGATACTCAAAGCCTCAAAAGACTTCTAATACTGAAATGGTAGCTGCAAGATTAGATCTGAAAATGTCCATTAAACTCTTGAAATATACTGTTTAACCTGTTTATACACATTTAAAATCTAAGTGTATATATAGTTGGTCAATCCAGTTCTCTGTGAAGTAGAGTATACTAACCCAACATTAACAATATAGTAAAAGTAAAGGTTTCCCCTGTCCAGTCATGTTCAATTTTAGGGTGCAGTGCTCATCTCTGTTTCTTAGCCGAGGGAGCTAGCATTGTCTGAAAACATTTCATGTGGCCAGTATGACTATACACCAAAGTAAATGAAACACTGTTACCTCCCCATTGAGTTGGTACCTATTTATCTACTCACATTTACATGTTTTCGAGTTGCTAGTGGGCAGGAGCTGAGGCAAAGACAGGAGCTCATGTTGTCATGTGGTGCTCAGGTCTTGAATCCTGGCTGTCAGCTTTCAGCTCAGCCTTTTTACCACTGAGCCATCATGCTCCCTAAATATATAGTATCCTTAAATTATTGCTGGAAGCCCAGCTCCAGTATACTTTCTCAGATCTAAAAGACACATTTATTTTACCTGAAATAACATAGGGCTGGTTTATTTGAGGAGCTGCTTTCTCCAGTTATATCTACCCATCTCAAAGGAGAGGCATGTTACAAATCATGTCTGAGTTCCATCTGATGGGATCTAGGATGTGAGTTTTCTTTCCACCTTTGGAACATCATCTATCATGAAATGAGAATACCTCCAGACTGACCTTTTGGAAATCTTTGTTAATAACAGTGTGCCTCTTTTAAAAGGTAGTCACTATTAAATTCCCCCAAAGAGTTAATCCAATTAAAATTTATCTGGTCACTTCCTATGACCAGTGAGAGTTCTGCAGTAGTTTTGCTCTGCATTTTTTCCCCAGATTCCAACAACAATAACAACAACAACAACAACAATAATAATAATAATAATATTTATTTATATACCGCTCCTCTCCCGAAGGACTCGATGTGTGCACAGCCATACAATTAAAACATTAAATATATAAAAGTTAAAACTAGATTAAATTAAAGACCCTGGCTGAAAACAATTAAAACCCCTCCCTTTAACCCTAAAATTTAATATAAAAATTAAAATACCCAAATCTAAAATCAACCCAAGCCGGCCTGGTCAAAAAGCTAGGTTTTCAAGGCATGCCTGAAGGTCCCCAGGTCCGTGGCTGTACGTAACTCTGGAGGCAACCCATTCCAGAGGGCAGACGCCCCCACAGAGAAGGCCCTATTCCTCAGGGTCACCAGCTGGCACATAGATGTCGACGGGACCCGCAAGAGACCTTCCCTGTGGGAGCGCACCGGACGGTGAGAGGAAAATGGCAGAATGCGGTCTTGTAAATATCCTGACTCGATGCCATGAGGCGCTTTAAAAGTTAACACTAAAATCTTAAAGCGCACCCGAGAGGCCACTGGCAACCAATGCAGCTCGCGCAGGAGGGGTGTCACATGAGAGAACCTTGACACCCCCATAACCACCCGTGCGGCCGCATTCTGCACCAGTTGAAGCCTCCGGATGCTCCCATTCGGGAGCCCCATATAGAGGGCATTACAGTAGTCCAGTCGGGAGGTGACCAGGGCATGAATGACCATGCGTAAGGCATCCTGATCCAGAAAGGGCCGCATCTGGCAAATCAGGCGAACTTGATAAAACGCCCCCCTGGAGACTGCCATAATGTGATCTTCCAAAGACAGCCGTACATCCAGGAGGACACCCAGATCCATCATCTATCAGTAGCATATGTAAGTCTGAGAGATCATGTAACAAAATGGCAGGTGGTTGTTTCTCTTCTCCTTTCAACATGGTCCTGTGAATTCACCCTTGTTAGATAGCTCAGAAATTTAATCTAATCTGCATAATAGTAAAAAGGATTGCACTTGGACAAATAGGTGTGTTTATAATTATATGCCTATTATCATTATTATCATAACTCAAGTTATGAAAATATTGTGTCATTTTTAAGTACTCTTTTTAACTATACCCAATTTAATTGATTAAGATTCAAAACAGACTCAAAGGCCATAAAATATATATCTTATGAGGGCTGGGGAGATATTTTATTTTGAGGGGAAAAAATAAACTGACAGATGGAAACTGACAAGTCAGTATGTGTTTTCTATTGCCTCTATTCTATACTATATTTACAGCACATTACTGGAACAATTGCAATACTCAGGTACTATTCAATTACTATTACACTACTACATACTAGAAGGGGCCATGAGAACTCAGTGTTGAAGACACTGAGCTTGCAGCTGGCCCAGGTTCGAGACCCAAGCTCTATATAATAGGGTAATTCCCATTACTTGCTCCAGCTCCTGACTACCTAGCAGTTCAAAAGTATGCAACCTAGATTAATAGGTACCACTTTGGTAGGAAGGTAACATGCACCTTTGGCATATAGCCATGCTGGCCACAGGACCACAGAAGGTATGTGGTCATGACTTCAGACAATGCCAGTTCCCTCTGCTAAGAAATGGATATGAGCACCATGCCCTAGAGTGGGACACAACATACAGTGAAACCTTTACCTTGTTTTTAGTACACACCACAATAATATTAAGTTAGTTTTCTTTATCAGAACAGTGTTCTGCCTGTAGTTCCACACCTTGGAATCTATGTTTTTTTTTTTCTTTTGCTGCTGGCCAGTATGTACTTCCCACACTGCCTTTATATTTGCTCTTTTCCTTTCTGTTTTGGCGGCGGCAATAACGAGGCAGGCACTCTTACTGAAGGCAGCTCTTTCTGTTTATTACAGGAAAAACGGAGACACTGGGAGGCGCGGCAGCCCTTCTTTTAAAGGCTCTCCGAGCCTCACCAGCCAATGACAGGAGGAGGATCTCCCGCCGGATTTCAGACCAATGAACAGTAAGTATTTCAAATATAAAAACAACCAATCCAGAATACCCCTCCCTTCTTGGTCCAGTCCGACCAATCAGGAGCCGCGCCTATGTTACGTAATCACGTAGATAGGCGGGGCTCCTGTGGGTCCGACTGGACTTGCGCGGTTTAGTAGTGTCGTCGCTGCTGGTCGGTGTGGAAGGACCTGTTGCTCCTCCCGTCTCTGGCCTGGGAAACTTCGGGAAGGTCGAGCCGGCCGAGTCACTCCTAGCGGGCCTAGCTCGACTAGTTGAGATGGCCAGGTCGCTCCCTCCTCGGCTTGGATTATCGTCGGTCCCGTTAGATGTTTCATCAGGAATTTCCCCAGGCTCAGGTGCGTAGCTGCGGAACTCGACCGGAGCTAGGTTTGAGGGTGTATGTGTGTAAGTTAGGTCGTCATTGTTTGTTTGTGGGTTTGTTGTTTGTTGATTGTTGGTTGGTTTTGGGTCTATTGTTTCGTGATTGCTTTGCGGTTGATCCCCTTCCCCCCCAGGAAAGTCGCAAGGTCTGGTAAGGGTGCGGGATCTAAGTTGGTCGATGTGCCGCTTCCAACTTCTGTTGTCAGAAGTGGTAAGCCGGTACGATCGTGGTCCTGTGCTTTGTGTAATGGTGGCTGGCACCCATAAAGGATGTCCTACCAAATTTTTTGCGTAAACTAAGTCTCCAATTTGGAATGTTCGGATTTTGCTGGAAGAGTCTAGTGGTTTGTCTGTGGAGTATGTAGGGTGTAGTCTATCTAAAGGGGAGCGTAATTTTCTTCCCATAAGTAGTTCGGCTGGAGTTTTGTTGGTAGTGCTGCTAGGTGTAGTATGTTGTATAAATAATAATTTGTCAATGCGTGTTTGTATAGGGCCCTGGCCTAACTTATAGAGTGTCTCCTTGGTGAATCGAACCATGCGTTCGGCTCGTCCATTTGCTGCCGGATGTGCCGGCGCAGTTAGGGCATGGCGTATGCCCAAGCTGGCGAGATAACCCTCAAATTCTGTAGCCGTGAATTGAGGTCTGTTGTCTGAAACTAGGACGTCTGGTAACCCATGAGTGGCAAACCATTTTCCGAGTTGTCGTGTGACAGCCTCGGAGGAGGTAGATTGCATTAGGCTTACTTCAAGCCAGTTTGAGTAAGCATCTACCAGGATTAGAAAGGTATGGCCCTTAGTTGGACCGGCAAAATCTATGTGCACTCTAGACCATGGGCCCCTGGGTAGATCCCACTCAGTGACCGGTGCCTTCGGGGGTGAGGGCCGGGATGTCTGGCATGGCTGGCAACCCGCAACCCAGTCAACAACGTCCTTGTCTAACCCAGGCCACCAAACATAACTTCTGGCTAAACTTTTCATTTTAACGACCCCCGGGTGTCCTTCATGCAATAGTCTCAAAATTGGGTCCCGCAGTCTTAGTGGAATAACTACTCGATCACCCCAAAGTACACAGCCCTTTAGCACGGAAAGTTCCGTTTGTCTTTGTTTAAAGGGTTTATACCTGTCTTGTAAGTTAGTGTCTGGCCAACCCTTTGTAATCCACCCACTCACTTTATGCAGTAGGTGGTCGTTAGCGGTTTCGTGAGCGATGTCTGCTGCTGTCATCGGAAAATCGGGTAGGGTTTCAATCAAAAATGTTGAGGTGCTGGGTGTTGGGTCAGGATCACTGTCCGGTAACGGGCAACGACTTAGTGCATCCGCGTGCATGATGGACGGACCCGGACGGTAGGACAAAGTGTAATTGTATGCAGCAAGGAATTCTGTCCATCTTGTCATTCTGGGTGATAAAATGTTAGGAGTCACTTTGTTCCCAGCCAGGATTCCTAGTAAGGGTTTGTGGTCGGTAATTATAGAAAACAGTCGGCCATAAAGGTATTCATGGAAACGTTTAATACCTGAAATTATGGCTAGTGCTTCTTTGTCCAGTTGACTGTAATTTCTTTGACTTTTAGATAATGTTTTGGAATAGAATGCAATCGGAGCCTCTCTGCCATCAGGTAAAAGGTGGCTCAAGACAGCTCCGACCCCATAAGGCGATGCATCGCACGTTAATATCAATGGTAGAGTCTCATTGTATTGTATTAGTACCTTTGTTGAAGTGATTAGGTCTTTTATTTTGTTAAATGCTGTTTCCTCCCGACTGCCCCACTTCCAAACCATGTCTTTGTCCAGGAGCCTATGTAAGAGTTCCGCTACCGTGGCTTTCTGTGGCAGAAAAACATGATAAAAATTTATTAACCCTAGGAAGGCTTGCAGTTCACTCTTGTTCGTTGGGGTGGGGGCGTCTTTGATTGCACGGGTTTTTCCTTCTGTCGGGTGGATGCCGTCGCCGTCAATTAGGTATCCCAAGAATTCTATTTTGTCTGTTATTAATGTGCATTTATCTTTTTTGACTTTGAGACCTGATTCAGTGAATTTGGTGAGGACTTTTCTTAGGCGGTCTCGCAGTTGTATTTTGTTTTTAGCTGCGATCAGGACATCATCAAAGTATGGAATGACTCCTGGAATTCCCTGTAGGAGGCGTTCCATGAGACATTGGAAAATGCCTGGTGCCACACTAACGCCAAATTGAAGGCGGTTACATTTAAACGCGCCCCGGTGTGTGACGATCGTTTGGGCTTCAGCTGTTTTTTCGTCTACAGGCAGTTGCTGGTAAGCCTGGGCCAAATCGAGTTTAGCGAAGATTTTTCTGCCTTTGATAGAGTGTAGCAAGTGTTGTACGACAGGAACGGGGTATGCGCTCTGTTGCAATGCATGGTTAAGGGTCGCCTTATAGTCCCCGCAGATACGAATCGACCCATCCGCTTTGATAGGGGTGACTATAGGGGTCTCCCATTTAGCATGGTCAACTGGTACGAGGACCCCTTGTTTAATTAATTTATCTAGTTGTTCCTCTATTTTTGGCTTTAACGCAAAGGGTACCCGCCTTGCCTTTAATCTAATTGGGGCTATCTTAGGGTCTAGGTTGAAAGATATCGGGTTACCCCGGTACTTGCCTAATTCTCCACTGAACAGGTCCTGGAATTCTTGAATGAGGTCTGCCTCCCAGTCTGCATCTGTGATATGGTTGATACCGGTCATCCCGATTCCGAGCGGTTCGAACCATTCCAATCCTAGAAGGCTTGGTCTGTTCCGGTCAACAATTGTTAAGGGTAGAATCTCGGTTTGATTCTTGAAGGTTACCTGAAAGTGTCCAACCCCTACGACCGGAATCTTGTTGCCTTGGTAGTCTTTTAGTGTTAGGTTCTGTCTCTCCAGTTCGCTTCGTTGTATATCTGGAATCAAACCTTTGATAGTATCCCACGAGACCATGGATAGAAATGATCCCGAGTCTACTTCCATTTCACAGTCCTGTCCTTCAATTCTTACTGTAATGTGGACTTTCTTCACATTTTTCGTATTTGAGTGTCCAATTATGACTGTTTGGTGTGTTTCTTCTTTCCTGTAAGATGATTCTTTGTATCTCCTATTCCTTCCTTCTTGGCTCCAACGGCTGCTTGTCTTCTTTTCTTTCTCTCTCTCTCTTTCTCTTGGGGGCGGGCTTCCTCTTCGCTTTGGACTGTAATTGGACCTGGCTCTGCATACCTTTGCGATGTGTCCTTTTTTCTCACACTTTCTGCATATCGCGTCTATAAAACGGCACTCAGATCTGGGGTGATTCCCTCCACAACGGTTGCATTCAAAATCAAACCGTCTGTTTGCCCGCTCTTTTTTCCCTCTACCGGTCTTTAGGTGGCAAACTTCGTCCTCCTCACTACTGGACTCGGTTTCCAGGTCCTCATGGTGTGTTGAGGTTTTTTCTCGTCCCCCCTCTGGTCTGGTTGCTTCTTTGGAGTTGTAGTGTGCAGCTTGGTTAATCTTTTTCATTTTCGCTGCCGATTTCTGAGCGGCTTCGGCTGCGGTGGCCTCTTCTATAGCTTCTTGCACCGTTATCTTGGGTCGGTTTAGCAGTCTGCTCTGTAGTATCGGATCTTTTAACCCTAACACAATCCGGTCTCTTAGGGCTTCGTTGAAATCCGAGAATTCGCATTCACCCCCAATGTCTCTCAAGTCCGCCACAAAGTCAGCGATAGATTCACCTTCTTTTTGATTCCGGAGGTAAAATTCATGGCGCTTAATTAGGCAGGAAACTGTGGGAGCATAGTGCGCTCGCAGGATTTTTTCCAGTTCGGGCCAGGTTAACATCTTAACATCGATTGGTGAGGCTAGTGCTTTCGCCATTCGGAATACAGCTTGGCCGCAGTGGGTCAGGAAAACCGCTCTCTTCCGATGTTCCGATACGCCGCTCAGATCGCTGCTCTCGAGGAACATGAGGAAACGGTCCACATACGTCTGCCATTCCTCTTTTGCCGGGTTGAACTGTTCCGGCGGGGTGTTGTTTCCGGACATGGTGCCGCTCGATCTCCGCCGCTACTTGCACTCTTTAAAAGTGCTGTCTCGATCCCATCCTCGTCGCCAGTGTTTTGGCGGCGGCAATAACGAGGCAGGCACTCTTACTGAAGGCAGCTCTTTCTGTTTATTACAGGAAAAACGGAGACACTGGGAGGCGCGGCAACCCTTCTTTTAAAGGCTCTCCGAGCCTCACCAGCCAATGACAGGAGGAGGATCTCCCGCCGGATTTCAGACCAATGAACAGTAAGTATTTCAAATATAAAAACAACCAATCCAGAACACTTTCTGTGCCTCTATTTTTTGCTATGTGTCTTTTTCCTCTCAACTATTCATTCCTTGTGAAAGAAAAACACCTTTTAGTCTGCTGCTTTAACCTGTTCACTGGTGACTGCTGTGCTTCCAAAACACACATCTTCTCCCCCACCTGTTTCAAGGTTGCAGATTTCTTGACACTTTTACCATGTTGACACTGGGGACAAGGCTCAAATCGGCAGGGACGAAGACAGCATTAGATTCCTGCAATTTTTCTAGCCAGCCTGCTCTTCCACACACTGGAAGATATCATTAGGAAAACTGAGCTTGCCATAGATGGCAGAAAGTGCAGCAGATTGAATAACAAGCTTAGTACAATTTTTCTCAGGTTCCGCTAAAATGCACACAGAGAGCTTGCTGAGAATCTTAAAGAAGAAGCCAAGTCAAGTGATCTTGCTTCCTTCTTGTCGCCTGAGAAATTCTCCCTTTCCATTAAAATGGAAAGCTAGCCATTTTCTAACCTGTACAATTCTTCAGCGACAATTGTAAATTTATAAAATCTGACTATGACTTGACAAAGTTACTCATTGCATCTCATTTTTTGACAAGCTGTGATTGTGCTATAACAATACATTATTTTGTGTTTAGCACAACCTACTAGATCCAAAAGAGCCATGTTTTTTGTAACACTCAGTTTGATGGGAGATACTGATCCATCCCCCTTAATCCGGAGATTGAGGGGGAGGGGTAATAATTCATTATAATAAATCCAGAATGATTAAGAAAATTTTAAAACAGGAAAAGAGCTGAGCCTGGGTAGTTAGAAATAAATATGTTATTTTAATTATTACAAGTTATATTCAAAAGAAAGCAGAAGGGGGAAAAACTCAAAGGCAATTAAGCCAAACTACATATTAGTGATATGTACAGTAAGTTATAAAAGAAAAAATAAGAAGCCAATCTCTGAAGAATTTCTGGAAAGCTGTTAGTGCTTAAAGAAGATTTTACAATATTACAAAAGTTAAAGTTTGTGTTTGGGGTGCTGCTAGAATGTTTTTATGTCCAGCTGGGTTTGATAGCTAATAGTGTCACTGCAGCTGCATTGCTGCTAAGTGCTAATACACAGTAAACCTTCAAAACCAAAATGCATTGGAAGCAGATTACCGATAAATTTGTCTGTAAGTCAATAGTACTTTTAAGATTTGCCTAGGGAGGCATGTGTTCAAATACCCCATTAAGGTCATTTATCGTGGCAAGAATCAGTGACAGGCTCTTTTCATTTGCAGTCCAGAAGTTACAGAATTTCCTCCTAGAGCAGGTCTGTCAAACTCGCAGCCCGCAGGTCAGATGTGTCATGTGCTGGCCAAACCCAGTGTAGCAAAGCGGGGAAAAGTGATGACGCGAGTTTGAAACCCGTCCTAGAATTGGCTCATTTGTTGCCTTTTTTCAAAGTTTTGAGAGCTTTCTGTTTTCAATGTATTATAGATTCTAAATGTTTATATGTTTATATGCAACCCAACAGGACAGACACAGACTTCAGAGATAATTAGGACTGCAGAAAAACCAATTACTACCCACCTACCTTCAATCAAGGACCTGTATGCTGCACGAGTCAAAAAGAGGGCTGTGAAAATATTTACAGATCCCTCACATCCCGGACATAAACTGTTTCAACTCCTTCCCTCAAGACGACGCTATAGAGCATTGCACACCAGAACGAGACACAAGAACAGTTTTTTCCTGAAAGCCATCACTCTGCTAAACAAATAATTCCCTCAACACTGTTCAATTATTTACTAAGTCTGCACTACTATTACTGTTAATCTTCTCATCACTCCTTATCACCCATCCCCTCCCACTTGTGATTGTAGGACTGTAACTTTGTCGCTTATATCCTTACGATTTATATTGACTGTTTCCTAGTATGATTTGATTGTTGATTGTAGCCTATGACTATCATTTAAGTGTTGTATGTTATTATTCTTGATTCTTAACAAATGTACCTTTTCTTTATATATACTGAGAGTATTTACACCAAGACAAATTCTGTGTGTCCAATCACACTTGGCCAATAAAGTATTCTATTATGATAGTGTCTATGTTTTAAATTGTTTTGCTTTGATGATGTAGAACTTGAAAAATAGTTTAGATACCTGTTTAATTCTTAAAATACAGGTAGTCCTTGACTTACAACATTTGTTTAGTGACTGAAGTTACAACAGTATTGAAAAAAAATGATTTTTCCCATTTTTCACAATAACTGTTGCACCATCTCCATGGGCATGTGATCAAAAGTCAGATGCCTGGCAACTGGCATGTATTTATGATAGTTGCAGTGTCCTGGGGTCATGTGGTCACCTTTTGCAACCTTCTGACAAGCAAAGTCAATGGGGAAGCCAAATTCATTTAACAATCATCTTACTAACTTGGCAAGCAACATCATAAAATGAGGCAAAACACTTAACAACTGACTTGCTTAACGACAGAAATTTTGGGCTCAATTTTGGTTGTAAGTTGAAGACTACCTGTAGTTTGTTTCATAGATGTATACCCCACATTTCACTGAGAGCTCAAAGCATCATACAGTGTCCTTCCCCCTGCCATCCTTGTTTGGTAGGTTGGGTTGAAAGTGAGTGACTGGCTCAAAAATTACCAAATGAATTTTTGTAGCTAAGGTTAAACTAGAAACTACTGTATATGTCCTGATTCCTAGACCAGCACTTTTGTGGACTAGTCCAGTCTATTCATAGACCAGCACTTCAATGGATATAGTCCAATCCATCCCTAGACCAGCATCTTTTCTCTCAAAGACATAATGTAGACATAATGAAAATCAGTTGTATCCAAAGAAACAATTCCATTGGAAAATACTATTTTACCTGTGGAACAAATATACAGGTTACCATTGAGTGTTGGGGCATATATTTTGGGGAAGAGATAGTAGAGAGGAGTGGTGCGGTGGTCTAGAGATGGAGCTCTCACCTCACAATCAGGAGGCTGTGAGTTCAATCCTAGGTAGAAGCAGATATTTCTCTCTCTAGGCACGATAAGAATATATCTGCTGAATATAACTCCGCATTGGCAACAGGAAGGGCATCCAGCCAATAAAAACTCAGGTCCATTCAGTTGCTCAGACTCCATCCCGCAAGGGATTATGGGGTCATTGAAAGGAGATGCTGATGCTGATGCTGATGATGATAGAAGATAGAGAACCCTAGTGCATAAATTTAAATGCACTCTCTTAACATTAGATGTGGTTCAATAAACAAAGACAAAATTCTGCTAAACCACATAGTGAAGGCAAATTAAGTAATCATCAGCCTCTGAAGTAGAAATTTATATTATACATATTGCTATAAGAAAGAAGCACACATAATTAGGCATTCTGTAAAGTCAAAGTCAATCCTTTGAACATCAGGAACCCACAGTCCGTTAACTGGCTTCCAAAAGATGGATGATTCATTTATTTGGCAAATAGTGAAGCGTGAGTTACATGGATGCTTTGTAGGGGATTGTAGCTGAAATGAACTTTTGATTAGTCATAATAATATCTCAAAGTGAATTTCCTACTTTGTACTAGCTGCTTAATAATATCAATATAAAGTTGCTATATGTTAAATTAAAAAAACCAAAGGATGCATGAATTTTGCTTTTGCACATTTAATTACAAACATGGGCTTAGACTTCCAACTGCTTTACCATAAGCTAAGTAGCACAAAAGTTGCATAGAACACAAAATAATTACATAAACGTTGACCAGAGACCTTGTTACTACAAACCTGGCTTAGCTGAAGGCTTTCCAGTAACTGCAAAGGAGACATAATTAGAAAACATTTAATTTCATATCCATACACTTCTGTGAAAAAAATTGAGTTCTTTTGACTTTTTGCATTTCTGTCACTGAATGTTATCAAAGCTGTACAAGTAGTCCTTGCTTAGCAATAACATTTGAGATCACTAAGTGATGCAGTTGCTAAGCAAGATATTGATTACAACTTGAGATTTTACTGGTGGCTTCTCCTTTGACACCACTTGTCAGAAGCCAGCTGTAAAACACATAAATGGCAATCACATGACCAAGGAAACTATGGTGATCACACATGCCCACCAATTCCAAAACATCTCAGTCATGTGACCACAGGGACACCGCAATGGTTTTAAGAGTAAGGAAGGGTCATAAATTATCCTTTTCAGAGCCATAATTTTGAATGTTCAGCAAATAGGACAGTCATTAAGTGCGGGTTACTTGTACTGGTAATATTCACTTAATTGCAAATTCTTGTTCAGCTGAACTGTAGGTTAGCTGATATTGACCTATAATGATATTATCAGATGGAGCTTCTTCTTAATTATCTTAGATCATAGCAATGTATTCTTACAGCTAGCATTATTGAGCAATAGAAAAAAAGTGTATTCACAGATCTAAGTAATGCAATACTGTATGGGAACTGAGACAGCTTTAGTTTTGTTTTCTTTGCTACGTGAAACAATTTGAAGAATTTAAGTTGAAGTCTAACATTGTTGGAATGTTTTGATCACTGTTCTGTAAAACCCCCAAACAAATGTATTATGAATTAGAACATGAGTAGCAATTTTTAGTGATATTATTTGATTTGTATGGGTGCCCATCTTTAAGTGACACTGGGCAGCTGAGTTTTTAATTAAAAGTTCCCCAAAAGTCCACAAATCCACCAATTTACTGTACGATACAGCCTGGGGAAACAGTGATCCATCTTAATATTTGAAGTGCTATGAGGTAATGTGTCTCACAAAGCACCAAAGCAGGACAAGTTGGTAATGTGATTTTACTTACTCCTGCCAGCCTTGGCAAATTAACAATAGGAAAAGAACAGCATGCTTCAACAGGTAAGTGCAAAAATAATCAGTGTCCTTCCACAGAATTTCAATAGTTCATGGAATACAAAAAATCCTCCACTTTCTTCACGCAGAAAGGAAAACAAATATAGACTTCTCTGTATTTCCAACTATAGTAATAATGTGCATTTGGTCAGTTTTCCAAAAATCTGAGTTGCTGGAATGCATGAGAAAGCTGCCTATCCATGAAGAAATATACATTTTCACATACAAAAGAATGATGGTGACATGATATCGAAGTGTAGTGACCAGGTGCTTTTTTGAAAAGCTCCAATTTGGATTATAAGTTTTGCTTCTATTTGGTCTAAGCAGCAAAAATCAAGGTGAGGAACTTTACAGTGAGAGGTAAACTGGCTTATCAACTAATCAGATTTGCTCATAGGAATGACTTGTATAACTAGGAAAATGAAGTCTACGTTGGAATTGTGAAAAATTAAGATTGGGTTTCTCCAATAAGATTGAATGTGAAATTTAACAGTGCTCTAGATCAATTGGGGAGTGAGGTCTCTACAAATGCAGAAACAGTTTATCCTCCTGCTCTGCAGAGCTTCAGTATCTAATGTTTAAAAGCAGCTTTGCAATTTGTAATTTGTCTTGCACTACAGATGAACTAAGTCAGCCTAGTTCTTCAACACACATTGAAAATAGAACATAAATTAAGAGTAAACTCCACTCTCCGTTAGTACTGATATTACCTAGTTTGGTTAATGAAACCTCTCCAAGAAAACAACCAAGGTCAGAGAGCACCCCTCAAATTGTAAGATTAGAATGCAACCACTCCTACAGATTGCCCTTCCACTTCACCAACTTATATGCAATATGGTTCATCTTTTAAAAGCCTGCTTCTTAATTAACCATTAAAGCTTAAGAAATACTTCTCTGCCCTAAATAAGATTATCTTTTCTCTTTTGACAGGGAATTACAGTGAAAACAACTGCTCTGTTGGGGTCCCCAGAAGCAGTAGTTTTGAACATTTCTATTTTCAAAAGCCAAAGTTTAAAGGGTTGAACTAACCATACAAAAACCCAGGACCTTTTTCAGCTTCATCCACAAAAATGTCCTAGCAATTTGGAACTACTTTCTCTCTCAGCACAATCTACTTCATAAGGTTGTCATGGTAAGGACAAACAGGAAAAGGAAATTGTATGTGCTATATAATTTCGGTGTTGCGGGTATCTTTTTAGTTTAGGATTTTTTTTTTTACATCTGTAAGTTAACATAATGGAATGTGAGGAAGATACAAGATAACATTGAAACTTGGTAAATGTAGAAATAAAGAACATTTACACAACACAGGTAGTCCCTGTCTTTATGACCACAGCTGGGACCAGAATTTCCATTGCTAAGTATGGTAGTTGTTAAATGAGTCCCGCCTGATTTAAAAATCTTTTTTTTTTGCCATGGTTGTTAAGCGAATCATTGTATTTGTTAAGCACTTTCTCCCGCTTTGCTTTATTGGAAGCCAGCTGAGAAGGTCACAAATAGGGATCACATGACCTAGACATTGAAACCATGGTAATACATGCTGGTTGCCAAGCACTTGAATTTTGATCACATCACTGTAGGGATGCTATGACAGTTGTGTCAGCAGTGGTCATAAATCACTTTTCAAATGCTATTGCAACCTTGTTCGCTGAATGTTTGTAAGTCGAGAACTACCTATAAACTAAAATAGTTTATAAACATGTTTGCTCACTTCAGGAAAATATGTCTATCCTGTCAATATTAGTCTACACCAAGATTAACAATATTCCTAACCCAGGCTCCCTGATGGGAAAAGTATTCCCAGTCTAGGACTTTGAACATCCTGCAAACTTGTCCTTTTCCACACTGTTACACAGCATTATCTCTTCTTTATGTGAAATATAACATACGATGAGATTCCCTATGGTTTCATCGTCTGCTTCCACCACCCCTATTATCACACAATATACAAAGAGCTGAACTCCAGTACAAAAGAAAGGCTATAAATCTAACAAATAAATGTCATGGACGAGAGATTTATATATAAACATACTCCCTCTATACATAATATAACACTCAAAGTTTATTATATTTTGCTTCATAACCTTCTATAGGTATTATTTTCCAAATAAAATTTTCATAGGGAACCATTGATAAATTGTGCGCTATAACGACAAATAGAAGAATTGGTATTGGTTATTTTATCCAGCAATTTTAAACTATAAATGAATAAATCCATATATACAGCATATATACAGGCACACTTGGTTTATATAAACAGTCATATTAATTCTTGTCATATGACTTCAAAATCTAGAAAATTTCCCTAACATGTGTGTAATGTTTTTAATGCAATGTGGAATTTTCTCAAACAATAATTCAAAGAGAGAATACGATTTATTTTACAAATATAAATAATCAAAATATAAGGCTATCCCCAAAATAAGCTTTTCTTTTTAATCAAACACAAGCAAGGAAACAATTTTTTTCTGTCCAATGGGCAGAACACATATTTTAGGGAGAAAAGTAATTTAAAAAAGCATTATTCTTAAGAAAATCAGTACTATTAAAAAAAAAATCAGTAATTTGTGCCAAAACGACTATTAACTTTCTGGGTGCTCAAATAAATGACTAGATTGACTATAAGGTACTCATTTGTTTCTTCCATCCATATTAGTTCCATGTACACTTTTCCAGTTGAATCCTTATAATTCATACAATAACAAGGTCCCAGAGCCTTATACAGAGTAGATGTTTTGACTGATAATTTCATGTCCACTGGAACACTGATACACCAAAATGGTTTTTGTGAATCATCCAGAAGAGTCAGATCCATAATGAAACAACTCTATAATACAGCAGAAAGAAAGAAAGAAAATCAGTCTTTGTGTCTGTCATTTCCATTCCAATCAAGAATGTAAAATACTTTCCATAAAATACTCCTTTAGCAGATGTAGAAAATAATGAAAAAATATAATACTAACTTTAAAAACCTTCGAAAACAAAATTATCAGGGAATAAGACAGATATATTTTTGTTCTGTAATTCTTGATTATAAAAGACAGTTAAAATGGGAGTCTTATATTCTAGATTAGTAAGAAGTAACAATTTTTAAAGTAACCATTACATTATCATTCCCAATATTTATTTATTTATTTATTTACAAGATTTATATACTGCCCCCTCTCCCTGCAGGACTCGGGGCGGTGTACAGTCATTAAAAATACAATAATATTAGGTGGTTGAATAATAAAAATAAGATAAGGGTTTAAAAATAAGGACTAAAACCAATTAAAACCAAATTTAAAATCCCACAAAACCCTAGGCCAGACCGGTTTGATGAAATAAATAAGTTTTCAACGCACGCTGGAAGGTCAGAAGGTCAGGGATGATCCTTATCTCCGGGGGTAATTTGTTCCAGAGGGAGGGTGCCCCCAAAGAGAAGGCCCGCACCCTCAGGGTCGCCAGCCATCCAGCCGGCGGCACCCCGAGGAGACCCACTCAATGGGAGCGTACCAGTCGGCGGAAGATTGATGGTGGCAGTAGGCGGTCCCATAAATATCCAGGTCCCAAGCCATGGAGAGCTTTAAAGATGGTAACTAACACCTTGAAACGCACCCGAAAGACCACCGGGAGCCAATGCAGCTCGTGCAAGAGTGGTGTAACATGAGAGCTTCGAGAAGCCCCCAAATAATACATCAAATTTGTTTTCATAATCCATTTCAAATCTATTCTGTATCAGAAAAACTGCATTCAAAATAACTGTATATTGAGAATTGTTAGGGTAATTTTGTAGAACTATAACTTTTATATAGTGTATCCTGCATTTATTTATTTACAGTAAAAGACTAATACTGTTTTATACAGTACTAGCTACATGAAAACTTGTTTTATAAGCAGAATCAACTATTTCCACAATTCAGTAATTGAAAATTACCTTAATAATGCCTTCAAATGCATCTGTCCTCCAAGACAATCCAATGTTTCCATCAAGAGGAAGATGTTGAGCTTCCTTTTTGTAACTGATTACTGTAAGCCTGAGATACCCATTTCTAATGTATTCTGAAAGTGAATAAAACATAATTATATCATGTCATGGCCAATAATGATATGTTGAAAGAATATGTCAATTCTTTATGTCTTTTCTCAGAAATCTTTATGCTATAAATGAATGAGGAATATTTCCTAGGTTACAGTCATGGTCCATTGGAAAATGGAATAAACAGAGATTACAATATTATCAAAGGCAATAACAGTTTTGATACTTTAATTTTTTTATGACTTAATGACGAGCACTATAAAGTCTTGCCATGTTCTGTTACATGATATATAACATTTAAGCTACTTTGGCTATCAAACTGATTTTTTAAAATGCCATTTCATTTTAATTGCAGTACTATCAATAGTTTGCTAGCCCTTTGTACTACCTATCTTTTTGACACTTATAGAACAGTAACCAAATGTTTTTGGAGAACAAATTTTACAAGAAATACTATTACTCAAACTCAGTTTGTGGCCAAAAATACCTTTTGTTTGATTCTCAGCAGAAGAAGCAACTTATGGATGAGAAATAATAGACAAACATAAATGGCTAGCTAGCCTATCGTGAGATGCTAGAATTTTGTTAAGAGGAATGCATAATAAAAGCAATAACTGAAACAAAATATAATTGCTAATGGTCTTCTCATTTAGTTATTAGAAAGGTTACAGATGGAGAAGAGTTTATGTTTTTGAACATTATAAGACTAATTTTGAAGCAGAATTGTGTACAAATGAAAAGCATATAATTGTTAAAATGTATTTATTTATTTAATTTATATTGCCGCCTATTTGCCCATGGCAACTCAAGGCAGCGTACACAATGTAAAACCATATTTAAAGCAAAAAATAAAAATAAAAAACAATAAAAACTAACAAAAAGAATCAAATAAATTAGTAAAGTACAATAGAATAAAATTTGGGAAAACAAAAAACAAAACAAAAAACAAAAAAACCGCAAGAAAACAAAAACCAATTCCCACCCACCCCCGCCCCAACAACACCAGATCACACTAGCCATTTGATGGGCTCCGTCCCTCTCTGGGTTCCCCAGGCCCACTGGCAAAACCAGGTCTTCAGTGCCTTTTGGAAGAGTGCTAGAGTGGAGGCCATTCTAATCTCTGGGGGAATGATATTCCAGAGAGAGGGAGCCATCACGGAGAAGGCCCTTCTTCTGGTTCCCACCAGGTGTATCTCCCTCAGGGGTAGGACCCGCAACACTCCCTGCCTTCTCGCTCCAATGGGTCGGGTAGATGTGACTGGCAAGAGATGTTTCCTCAGATAACCTGGACCCAAGCCATAAAGGGCTTTAAAGGTGACAACCAGCACCTTGAATTGCACCCGGAAGCAAATTGGCAACCAATGCAGCTCCTGCAGGAGGTGACACTTATGCACACTGGGGTCTGCACAAAACCATGCAGGCCACTGCATTTTGCACCAACTGGAGCTTCCGGATGCTCTTCAAGGGCAGCCCCATATAAAGTGTGTTGCAATAATCAAGATGGGAAGTGACCAGGGCATGAGTGACTGTGAGTAGGGACCACTGATCCAAGAAAGGGCGTAACTGGTGCACAACCCGCAGTTGTGCAAAGGCCCTCCTGGCCACAACCGCCACCTGCTCTTAGAGCAGTAGTTGTGAGTCCAGGAAAACCCTTAGATTATGCACAAGGTCTCTTTGGGGTAGTGCCTCCCCATCCAAGACTAAAGGTGATAATTCTCCCTGAGCCAACAAACCCCAAACCCAGAGCCACTTGGTCTTACAAGGGTTTAGTTTCAACCGTTGCTCCCCATCCAGCTCCTATCAGCCTCCAGGCACTGTGAGGGAGGACACAGCAACATTTAACTCACCATGAGGTGAGACATACAGCTGAATATCATCAGCATATTGGTGATACCTCAGTCCATGGTGACAGATGATCTCACCCAGCGGCTTCATATAAATGTTGAACAGGAGCAGAGAGAGTACCAAGCCCTGCGGAACCCCATAAAGCAGTGGGCGAGAGTTGGATCTCTCCCCTCCTATCAACACTGACTGAAAGTGGCCGCAGAGGAAGGAAGTGAACCAAGACAACACAAGGCCTCCCATTCCCATCCCCCAAAGCCTCCCCAGGAGAATCCCATGGTCAATGGTATCAAAAGCTGCCAAGAAGTCAAGTAGAGCAAGAATGGATGCACTACCCCATCCAGCTCCCGCCAGAAATCATCCAAAAGTGCGACCAATGCCAAATCCAGGCCTGAATCCTGACTGGTAGGGGTCGAGATAATCCGTTTCATCCAGAAACCTCTGGAGCTGCTGTGCAACCATTTTCTCAACAACCTTTCCCAAAAAGGGAAGATTGGAGACAGGTTGGAAATTATACAACCAGGTGGAGTCCAGCGATGGCTTCTTAAGAAGAGGGCCGACCACAGCCTCCTTAAAGTACTGGGGCACCGTCCCCTCCTGTAGAGAAGCATTAATCACTGTCAGAGTCCACCCGCCTGCAACCTCCTAGGAAGCTTTCACAAACCAGGAGGGACATGGGTCTAAAATACAGGTGCTTGCATGCATACTCCCTAGGATCCTGTCCACTTCCTCAGGAGAAGCAGGGTCAAACCGTTCCCAGATAATAGGGCAAGAACCTGCCTCAGGAGCTTTCACCAGATCAGCAACCACCCCAGCATCTAACTTGGAATGAAGTCAAGCGATTTTGTTTTCCAAAAAATCCACAAATTCCTTAGCGTGCCCCTTCAGGTGGACCCCAATCTCCTCCTTCCCTAGGAGGAGACGGCTCACTTTAAAGAGGGTTGCTGGGCGATTATCTGCAGACGCAATTAATGTGAAATATTTACATGTCACCTCACAAATCGCCACAAGGTAGGCCCTTGATAGCAGCTCTTACCCATGTTTGATCAAATTCATCTCCTGCCTTCTGCCAGTGGCACTCTAGACGTCTCCTCATGCATTTCATCCCTCTCAGTTCTTCTGTATACCACAGGGCACAGAGAGGTCTACAGTTGAGGAGAGGTCGCAAGGGTGCAATCCTATCCAGAGCCTCAGTCACCTTCCTATTCCAAACAGTGACTAAGAGCTCGGCTGGACTGCATAATAGATCTGCAGTTATAACCCTCAGCTCCTTCTGGAACCCATCTAAGTCCATTAGTCAATGGGGGTGGACCAATCTAATAGGTCCTGCCTCCCTGCGGGGGGATGCAGCTTTTGAGAAACTCATTGCCACCAGACTGTGATTTGACCATGACAAGGACAGGTCTACCAATTCCAGGTCACATAGACACTGCTCCAACAAGAACAAATTGAGAGTATGACCACTATTACTAGTCGGGCTCTGGATAATCTGAGACAGACCCATGGAAGTCATGGTGTCTATGAAATCTCGGGCTACCTCCAACCCCAACCCCAGAGAAGGCAGGTTGAAATCTCCCAGAACTATAAGCCTGGGGAATTCCACCTCCAGCCCTGCGGCAAAGTCCTGGAGCCCAAGGGAAGCTGCCATGCAGCAGGGAGGCTGGTATAGCAGCAGCAATCCCAACTGATCCCTTGAGCCCAACCTAAGAAAAAGGGTCTCACAGCTGGGGACTTGCTGAACTGGTGCCATGCTCGATAAGCCACTGGGCACATTTCTACAAGAGGAACACCTCTCTCTGGGCCCAGCCAGGTCTCAGTTATACAAGCCAGATCAGCCTTCTCTTCGAGGAAAAAATCAGCAACAAGGCTAGCCTTATTACAAGCTGATCTCACATTTAAAAGCAGCAGTCTAAGACCAGGGCCATCACAGATCTGCTGACCAGGAAAATGAGGTGAATGCAAAGGGGCAGAACACGAGATCAGTACTAAACACTGAGGTCGCATTTCCTGTGCCTGCCCTCTCCCTTGTCTTCCATATCTCCTGTTACCCGACACCACTAAAAAAGGACGCCCTCCTCTGCCTTCCCTGAGAACCATTCCATCCCTGTATTAACTAATTGAAATTTAAAACAGAAGAACAAGTGAAAGAACATAGGACAAAGAGAAGTAAAATTTTTGGTTATGATATACAGATTGAATAGTGAAAAATGTGTGGCTGAAACAACTGAAATTTGCACTGTTACAATCTCAAAGAGAATTTTTATAAAATGATCTATCGTTGTATATATAACCAAATAATTTGTCTAGAATACATAAAGGCACTTTTGTTGTTTCTTTTTTAAATATGAACAAGAAGGGACATTTTATCATGTTTGATAAACATATAAAAGCTAGAAAATTTTGGATTCAAATTCAGAGGATTTTAAAGATTAATATACAATTGAGACCAGGAGTCTATATTTCAGACAAACAACAGGAAAAAAATCAAAACATTTTGTTTTTGTACATGAGAGATGCAGTGAGATTATTATATGCAGAAAGATGGAAAGATTCAGAACTAACCACAATAGAAGAATGGGTTGGTGAAGATGGAACTTGATGAAAAGGTCAGCTTGACTTCTTTGATTAGAGACAATATGCTATCTATATTTATTGCTGACTGAAAAACCCTTATGGATTTTTGGCATAAAATAGACAAAAGTAAATTTATGATTTATGGTTTTATTATACAAATTATAGAATGTATAAATAAAATCATGCTGTAACCTCAGAGTAAGAGGTTAATTTATCATTTTATTTAAAACTGCTATAAACAAGATTGGAAGCCACTTCTTTGTATATTTTACTTTCTTTTCTACTTAATGTTACTTTTTTCCTTTCTTGTATTTTTAGCTTTCTTTGATTTTTCTTTTTATTCTTATTTATATTGGTTTGTATCAATTTTTATCTTACTTTTTAAATATATATAAAAGAAATGCCATTAATCAACTTCAGTGTGAATACATATTCTTTTTTGTGCTCCTCTACTTTAGCTACTCAAAGCTTTAAGCTTGTTTTTGGCAGCTTTTAAAAGGCAAACTGAATCTTTATTCAAAAATACATTTTCATAAATATTCCTAAAGATTTGGGCTTGCACCATCATAGCTGGCTGTAATAAGCAATCATAAAATTCTTCAAAATTAGTGCTAAGTTGTGTCAAAATTTTTGTATTTTCTTCTTCCTCATTCTCTTATATGCCATGTCTTTCTAGTTTGTCAACTTCATCTCGGGAAAAAAATTATGTAAACTAAGTAAATGTTTAGACTGAAGACTACAATTAAATAAACACATTCCTTTATTGGTTCACTGAAGATACTGAACTCTGTTCTATACTGAAGTGAAAAAAAATCTAACAAGGAAAATTATTTATAAAAAAATATTGCATCTTTGCAGTAATGAGAATTGAGATTTCATGCTTATTCCTTTGAAAATTAGTTTAAAAGCATCGCCTCCACCAAGAAACCTTACCAAGTCTGCAGTTCAAACAGTACCTTTTTTACAAAACAAACTGCGAAATGTACTACACATATAATTATTTCCTCTACTCTGTAAGTCAATATGCAGCTGATAGCCATGCAGGCCATATTCAGGGTCAATATCATCTGGGACAGCCTTAACAGAGGCTCCATAATGTCTCCTGAAAAAAAAATAGATGGAGAAGATTGCATGTATAGGGTATATAATGACTATAAAATGTTAAATCATGAATTGCATATGGTGAGAAGCGTTTTCAGTCCAATTTCAGTCTACTTTCAGCTCTCAAATATTTTAACTTATATTGTGTTATCATCTGTGTGGTCTTTAGCAATTAAACTATTAATTTAAATATATAAACATGAATCTCTTTGGGGGCTTTCAAATATATTTAACAAATTATAAATGTCTTATTCTGTTCATACAATCTTATCTTTTAATATGGTTGTGTAAACAAGCTTATATAAACTCTTTATTTTATATTTTGTGTTTCTTATTGACAAATGTTAAAACTATTATCTGGCAGGTACTTGTTTGTTTGAGTCTTAAAGTCTCAGGTCATTTTAGTTTTTTTATTTTCTATTATTTTGTCTATTTTATGGTTCCACCAGATCTTTCTTGCAGGCAAATGTTATTTCTTGCAGATATTCCAATCTTTGTGTTTACTTTGTCATATTGTTGCTTATAAGTGTTGCTATCTTGCAGCAGCTAACCAGGTGATCCAATGTTCCTTCAACTTTTGCTCTTAGTATGCATTTGTTCTCAATGATTGATTGTGTGCAGCCAGAATTAGACCCTCTGTCTTTTTCTTCAACTTTCCTGCTCTTAGGTATTGTCAGATCACCCAGTTATTTGCTTTGCCTGGTAGTTCTTTAATGTACTCGCCATGTAATATTTTGTCTTGCCATGTCTCTTCTGTTCTTCATTTGATCTTTCATGTAAGCCAATTTCATCTCTCCAGTACTCAGTAAGTTTTCCTGTTGTATTAGAGTTGCAGTGGCGCAGTGGTTACAGTGCAGTACTGCAGGCTATTTCTGTTGACTGCCAGCTTTGGCAATTTGGATCTCACCAGACTCAAGGATGAATCAGCCTTCCATCCTTCCGAGGTCAGTAAAATGAGGACCCAGATTGTTGGAGGCAATATGCTGACTGTATAAGAGGGCTGTAAAACATTGTGAAGTGGTATATAAGTCTAAGTGCTATTGCTATTAGTGTCCATGCATCTTCTTCACTGTTCTTCAGATACACTTTCAATGCCCTTTTTCAACTATCTGCTATATTTGGAACATTTCTATTTCCCTTAATAAATAGAGTCTGTCAACACTGCTGTGTGGATGAAGAGCGTGATTCATTGTCATTATTTTTGTCATCTTCCTATCCAGGACTTGTAGTTCTGCTTGAACCCAGACACTATTCTAGCTGCATATCTAATGACTGGAATTGTCTAGATGCTAATTGCCTTAATGGTATTTACTCTATTGACTTTGAACTTTAAAATAATCACTTTCATAATGTATTCTCTTCCAATCTTCTTAATTTCAATGTACTTAAAGTCAGCTTAAAGAATGCCCAGGTGTTTGTAGTGATTGTATTTATCCAGACTCTTCATGTTATTTCTGGGCTTATTGATTCCTTTAGTTTTTACAAACTCTATTGTTATATATATTTCTGATTATGTTTTTCCATAAAGCTTCAAATTGTCCATGTAAAGGGGGTAGGATAGCCTGGCAAATGTTTTTGATGCTTGATATCTATGGCCTGGCTTATTAAGTATTGCTGACAGAAGAATCAGTGCAATGACAAACAGTAGCAGTGATAGTAAGATTCTGAAAGATTGCTTCATGGATATTAACTGCTTCCAGTTGATCACCACTGATTAGCAACTGCGTCTTATTGTGCCATTGATTATTATTTTTAAGAAGTCATATCTAGTTTTGCTTTCCACAACTTAGGATGACTTCAGTAGTTACATTAGCACCAGCCGAAAAATGTTATTTGTTGTTCCACAACATATATAGATATATACTCAGAAAGGAATACAAGAAAAGTTAACTATTTGTTCAAAGAGTAGCATAGCTATTCCAGATTAACACAATCTGAGAAAACCAAGTGGGATCTTAAGCCAGTTCTTTTTATATTACCACAAAAAGTCTTGATTTTAATCTAGATGTATGGAACCCTTCCTGGGAGAATTACTCTCATAATATTCTTTTTTACAAAGGTACCAATCTGCTACTCTAATTTTCTCTAGCCATCAGTACCAAGGGGAGAATTAGCATCATGCTCTACAAACATTTAGAAATGTGATATTACTAAATCAAATATTATTTTTCTTAGAACACATTTTTTTTTCAGTTCTGAGGAGGATCTCAGATATGAACATCTCTGTTAAAGCAATTAAAGCAGTACTTACAGTGTAGCAGAACCAAAAGTGCTTCTTTCAATGAGCTGGTGGTAATGAAGACTTGCCATAACAAAAGCAATCTCATCTTTCTACAAATAATTACAAATAGCATACCTTTCAAGATTAAAGTGTTTACCTTTCTGAAAAGTTTTTGATAAGCAAAATCCATTTAAGAGAACAACATAAAGGCATTTTTTGTTCTTGTGAGATCACAATCCATTTCTGATGTTTTTAAATTTTACAACTATAGTTTGCAGAGACTACATCATCTTTTTTAATGATCAGAAACAACGTTCCAAAAATAAGCCTTTCTAGCCCAAGTTATTCCATGCATAATCAGATTACCCTTGAACCTGGAGTGTAATAAGATTCAGAAAAGTGAGAGGCTCTGTTGCTCATAAGTTTCAAAAGGATTCAATGAAATTTCCAGCAAAATAGAGTTTACAGTAACTGTTTCATCAGTTGAAACAGGTACAGGGACTTTTAAGCTACTCACCTATATAAATTATTTAAATTGTTGTTTGGAACTGTAAGAGCTCCTTTTCCAGGAATTACCTATTCCACATTTTAATCAGAGATGATAATTCCTCTTCCTGAATGCAGTAGGGCCAAATATGGTATGGTAGGAATGGACTAAACTTTCCCATAAAATAATTCAGTTAGCTCATACAGCTCACAGACTATTCAAGACAAGAGATTGGACAACAAGATAATGACATGGAGAATTTACTTAACTAAGGATATTCCTTACCTGATATAAAATCTTACTAGAAATCCAAAATTTTGAGAGGAACTAATAATTTGATTGCAGCACTATCTTAAAGTTCACAATGATTTGAAACAAACATTTTTATCATTAAAATCAATTTTTACCCCTCCTGAATGTGGTATTTTATATAAAATGCCAAAATGTTATTTTTGGTGGAACCACCACAGAAATACAAATTATAGTAAATCAAAGCTGAAAAGTAACAAAAAGTCAGAACTTTGTGGATGCCTACATCTGAAATACATCTCACATATGATTTTGAGCTAATGAACAATCTTTTCTAAAATTGTTATGCTTCACTTCAAAATGTGGGTTTTGCTTGAATCTGAATTTTTGTACAAAAAGAAAAAGCCTATGAAGGAGAAACAGAAACCACTTTAAGTGATTAATTACTATCCACAAAGAAAAATCAGAATGATAAATACCAGTGTTTGCAGTAATTTCCTACTTTCCTTTTAATCTAAATCATACTAAATATGAAGTTGTATTCATTATTCTATAATTGCAAAGCAACAGCAAGAGTGGTAAGCAACTTTATCCATTTTAAATATAAACAATAATTTAAGATTGCCACTGTATTGCAGTGTATCTCCCAGGACCAAAAATACAGAAGTGTCCAGATGATAATATAATGTTAGATTTATCAGTATATTATTAATTACTGATAATTTAATATAACATACTCTATTTCATCAAATTTCTACTCCCATTATATTTCAGTTATCATTTTTCTCTGATCCATTCCTCACATATTTCATATAGAAGAATCTTAACTTGGCCAGAATTAATAAATTATTTGTAAAGGTAACAGCTGGTAAATCAGCATTTCCTATAAAAAGTCACTTTTATATGTTCTGATATAGAAACTGAATTGGTTTTGCATGTACAGCTGTAATGCCTTCAATGCAACAAATTCATAACACCAATTATTAAATGTTAATTGTTCAGCTCTAGCAGTCACTTGTTTTCTCCTAAACCTAGACTATCACATTTTCAATGTTTCCTAAATTTTTAACAAAAGCCAGACCTGGTACAAATCATCTAGTGTCTTCCTAATAGTTTGAGGTTTACTTTCCAAGTTTATTTTATATCATTGTTTTATCTATGACATGATGTAATATTGGCCTTGGACCATAAATGAACAAATATTTTTAGCTGAAAAAGTATCACACAAAACAGAAGTTTGTTTTGCATTCATTCTGAAAAGGCTGAAAAATAAAAGAAATATAGAAGCAGGAATATCCAATCAAGAAATAATTATCTCCAGAATAGAAGTTTACTTGGAACTAGAGTTTCTCAGGATTCTAATCAATCCACAGTAAACCCAATATTTATTTTACATCATTTCTATACCATATCAATTACAACCCTGCCTCATGTAAAACATCAGAAAACACAAATGTATGGCAATAGCATCCCTAAAAGTTATGTCCAAAGACCCATTACATGAGGATTGATTTTACTTTCCTTCTAAATGTTGACAGTAATTGTATATCAATTTGTGGCAAACCAAAGAGAAGCTGAATGTCCAGGTCCCTACCCCTTTATTTTCATTGGAGGAGAGGTACATTGTAGGAGCATGGCTCCTTTACTACTTAAACAAGTCTACAAATGTGTATAAACTCTTCCAAGGAATAAAGCAAGAACTAAATAATTGCTAATCAGCAAAATTCAATAATTAGTCTTATGGTAAATTTAAAAAATAGACCAAGTCAGCAAATATTAGCACAAACATTTCTGTCATAAAGCATTAGTTAAATTAAAATACCGATTTTAATTGCTGTGCATAAGCAGTAAAAACAAATATTTTTCCCCAAAAAAGTTGTTTATTGAAAAAACAATCTTACCTTCCAAAGACCCAGCATGAATCCTTGGTCAAAATGGTAGAGTTCAACAAGTGCATCACAACCAATCATTTTTGCATTTTTAGTCATGTTAGCCAACTTGTATTCAGAAACTAAAGAACGTTGCCATGGGCTTCAAGGATATTAAGTTAGTTAAACACAAAATGCCAAGTTAGCAATTGAAGTTCAACAACATTTCAACTTTTTAATGTGCTATTACTAGCAATAACGTAAGCTAAAAGCAGTTGTTAAGTCCACTGATTTTCTATCAATGATTATAAAATCAGTACTATATATTTATTTATATCCCACCTTCATACCATTCAAGGTGACATACATAACATTCTTTCTCTTTCCATTTTTAACACAACCATCTTAGGTGATATCTTGAGCTGAGAGAAATTAACTGCTTCATAATCAGCCTGAGATTTTCTGAAGCTGGAGCTATTCTCTGGAGCTATTCTCTCTCACTGTTAATCCAACCCCAATTCCCTCCCTCCCATGAGCTTTTTATTATTGGATAATGGAAGAGAAATTAACTTTCTTGTAATTTAAGGTGAACACTGTCTTTCACATCTGTATAATATACTGTATATATTTAGACTAGGTTTTTAATTATTATTATTTTAATTATTTTATTTTTTAAATACTCTGTAGTGTGATTGTGAGGTGGTGTTTGGGGCACTGTGCTGGAGTAGCTTTCAAATTTCATTATATTTGTAGAATGCAATGACAATAAAGGTATTCTATTCTATTCTATTCTATTCTATTCTATTCTATAAATACTCCCAATAGTAAGACAGGAAACATGCAGAATCAATAGAAGAGAATATTTGTAGTGCAGAGCTGAACTATGGAGTCTTTTGTGCTCATTGAGCTTAATTGTTTTCTTCTAGATGTTTCATCATCTAACTGGGTAACTTCATCAGGGCCATATTACAGGCAATGAAAGGTCTTCAAGAAACAGCCAAACTCAGAGAGCACAAAGGACCCCAAAACCTACAGAAATTGATAATTGATCTACTTCCTTGGATACAAAAAGAACCATATTTCTGCCATGTGAAGCAGCATATGCATACCTTTTTGCTTCCCCAATTTCTGCCATAGCTAAAAATATCATATTGAACTGAAATAGCATTCCACTGATTTCCAATCTAATCACTACTTTTACTATTGTACTATTTATTCATATAAGCATCTACAGCATATTACACTAATAAATTAAAATTATATGACAAAGATACAACTTAAAGAGCAACTCTTAAATTAACTTACCCATTACTATTATGCACCTCGCCCAAAAGTACTGGGATCACTCCAAATAAGTGTAAAGTTGACAAGGTATCTAAGGGAGGCCATTCATTATTATACCAATATACAGTAACAGATGTTTCATTAAAAGAAATGTCAGTCTGATCCATTTCATGTTCCTTTCCATTTTGATCCTTTAATAAGATTACCCACCTCAGAGCGGAGGTTCTGTGATTGGAAAAGAAAGTGTTGAAGTCTTTACACCATCCCTTAATAAGGAAATAGTTTATTTAAATGTTTAACAATTACTACTATGTTTGGAAATTCCAAGGACATGTTTTGATATTTCTTAAAAAATACTGTATATATTTTGTTTCTCCACCAAGATAGGCTCTCTTCAACAAGATTTACATATATCTAACCAACTATATTATTCAACTTTATGAATTTGTATTTCTGATCTTACAACTAAATATTAACCAGAAATAAAGAACTTCCACACATTCCCGATTAACAGAAATTTGTAAGTAAAATATAAAGCTATTAAATGTAACTTTTTATTAAGATCTTGTTTTATTAACATTGCTTACTTGATAGCTTCTTTAGTTTTAAGTGGAAGACCAGTATATGTGTTTATTGGCTTAAGAAGCTGAATTACACTGGACCTTTGAGCAGCTATTTTTTTCATAAAGTACTCTCTTTTCCAGCATCTTGACTTGGAATCTTGCAATTCTGGAAAGCTCAGAGATGTGCAATCTTTTTCCTGGACAGATGTACTTTTCCACACTTTTCTTTTAGGTAGAAAAGACTTAGAGTATATTTTGAACCAGATAACACTATAGAAAACAAAGATATAAATACAGCTACTATAACAGTTGCCAAAAATCATTATATAAAACTTAAAAATAAGCCAATATTCAGATATGCATTCCAGAGATAAATTACTAACAGGATTCAATCATATATTTGAATTTAATGTAAGGAAGTTCTCATTTAAGTCTGTGGGTGGGACCAATCCAATGGTATGCTGGAACTGGCTTACATCTACATATAAAAGCCAGTTTCAACTTTGTGGAATTTTGCAAACTGATTGATAGCAGAGGTGAGACTTACTATCTAGTATGCTAATAAGCTGTCCTATGGCTATCAACAAAGCTAGAATAATGAGCCAGCTGAGCTACATTAAGAATCCAGTTAATTCTTAAACATTTACCAGTATGCCACTTTACAAATCCATGTTTTAATGAAATCAATGGCAATAATTTCACCAATAACAATGAGCCAGACTAATATGAGTATAGCCAATTTCATAATTTCAACTTAGATTTATTTTTAGTTAGTGCTGAAAAATTAAATACGATTGCTGAAAGATGTTATATTACCTAATCAATGTTTATCCTATCATTTTTCTAGCAAAAAAATCAATATAGTTAAGTTGCTCTTCATACTTTAAAAAATAAATACCACTTCAAATCTACCAAAACTTGCCTTAGTGAAATAAGATGTTACTGATTATCAAAAAATTAGCATTAATAGCAATGGTGGTATGCTACTGGTTCAGTCAAGTTCAGTAGTAAAAAAAGCTTCCAACAATCAGCTGAGAGGAGGAAAAAGATGGCCCTCCCACCAGCCCCTGTGCTTTTCTCTTCTTTATCCTCTCAACTGATGGGTGCTGCAGGCCTCAGCTGGTATGTGGAAAGCTGTGCACGCATGTTAGGTGCGCGCACACACGCGCAATCACCAAACCGGTAGTGGAACAGGTAGGATCCCACTGCTGATCAATAGTGCTTCAAAATAACTACAGAACTTCATATGCATATGTTGCTGTATTTATTTACAATATCATTTTCATCAAAATGGTTCTCATGGCAGTGAATGAGGAAGAATATATAGCTTAAGACATTACCCAATCAATTTGTCTCAGATAAACATTAAACAACTTGATTGGGTAATATCTTGAGCTACGTATTTTTCTTCATTTACTGCGCTGGAACAGTGAAACCCTTTCTTTTTTCCTGATACATACTTCAAAGATTTTTATAATTTACATTATACTGACTACAATTATGTAGTAGCCATGACCCATGCTATTCCTTACTTGTCATTGGACAGATCATAAAAAAGCTTGTTCACACAGCCGATACACAGTAGAGATGCAACATCTAAGTAGGAAAATATTTTCAGAAGTATTTCTAATGGTATGCTGCAGAAATGAACATGAGAAAACAATGTAGTGATTTGACTAAAAATTACAGCCAGCAATGTGTGTTTTAAGGAATGTAATTTCCAAATAAAACTGAAAATTCACATTACAACTTCATTAAATCAAACTAAAAATCTCAAAAGCCATTAAGTCACCCACAAACATAACCTGAAGAAAATAGTTCTTCAAAGCACAGAAAACTTCTTATGCTAACCATATAAATTACAATATGTAACTTTGAATCATTCATTTTAAAGGGCCTTTCTTTCAGTTTTGGTAGATTATATCAACAAAGGCTTTTCCAAAGATTACTGAATATTATTTTAACAATAATTGTAATAAATAATAATATTTGGTAGGAACGTTGGAAAACACTGCATATGATCCCTGACCAAATTTCACTACACATATATAATGCAAATATTCACATCTGCATTATATAAATAAGTACATTTCTTTACTTCTGGCTAAGTATCATCAAGATGCTTCCTTCAGATATCTCAAGTCAAAATCAAATATCTTATGCCATTAAAGAAGCCTAAAACCATGAAAAGAAAAATATTCTTCATTTTGAAATTCTGAAAAATCACTGTAATTATATGCTATATAAAAAGTGTAATTCCCCATTTTCTATCAAATAATGGTCCTAAAATAAAGAATATTTCATTTCTACTAGTTAAATTATTATTTATATTACATCCTATTAATTACAACTGGCTTTCTTCCTTTGGATTGAATCAGTATTGTTTATGGGACAAAGTTGTCAGTTTAAATCCTCTACAATTGTTCAAAATTCATCAAAAGTAGAATCTTCTACCTTGAAAAAAAGAGTAAAATGTACTTTTGGTTAAAGACTCTTCCACTGAAACTAAAGACAAATATTGTATAGTAAATATCAAGAGTTATTGATGAGTCAATGCCTTAAAAACAGATGAAATAAAAATATTGACGCTGTATTTGACTTTTTCCTTCGTCTATGATGGAATTTACACATTGTACTGAGTCAGGGCTATCAAACTCACAATCCACGGGCCAGGTGCATCATGCACTGGCTACATCCATGCCCGATTTAGCAAAAGGAAAAAAAAATCCTGATACATCACATGATGCCCCCATGACAATGTGAGTTTGACACCCCTGCACTAAATCATAAATAAAGCTTTGTTCAGTTTTGGCTTTGTATATAGTTGTTCATAAGTCTTGATTTACCATGCTATGTGCCATATAAATTCAATCAGTATGGTTTAATGGTATGCACAACCAGACCATCGTTATGATAATTATATCTTGGTTTACTTTTATGTGAGAATATAACCAATGAGATTTACATATTTGAGTGAATATGTTTCAGTTACTGCTATAAAGTAAAAATGCATCTTACCTGTCAAAACGTATTACAGATTTTGACTTATTTGGCTTCCTAAATTGCCAACTGCGTATCTCTTTCATTTTAGAAAGCTGCATTATTGATGAATATTCTGACTCAGCACTAGAAAAACAAACAAATACTTAATCTTAAAACTACTCTGACTCAAGTACTGTATGAATACTTAGTACGCTTTGAAAAAATATTGGTAGGCCACTGCACATTTGAAAGGCCTGATTATTTTACAATAGGAACCCTCTTCCTTTGTCAATAACCTAGTCAAACTTTCCCTACAGAATTATAAATGATGGATAATTAGTAGTTCTATGTGTTACATTGCTATTAAAAGTGAATAAAAGAAAAACCAAGAGAACATACTGTAGCAGTTCCTTATACAGAACAAAATAACTCATTTATGAAACACAAAGTATATAAAACTGGAGATTCATTATGCTAAGCAGTAATATATTTTATTAAATTAATATGCCACTCATCTCACTATTGAGCAACTCTGGGTAACTTATTCAATATAACTGAATTGAACTGAATGATTTACTGAACATAAATTCAATAATCGTAGTTGTATGGTATCAAAAAAATGGCCACTGGGGAAGTAGATTTGTTTAACCACCATGATGATTTGCTTAATGCCTGCTGTAAAAATTGTTGTAAAAATCTGATCTGACTCAGATTTATAACAGTCGAGTGGTTCTAAGTTGAGGATTACCTGTATGTAGTTTAACCACAGCTAAAACAACCATGATTAATACCACATATTAATCCAATTGTACCATACCCTAAATTCAGGTTTGTCTTAACATAAACTTAACATGTAAGACATGAGCAATTTATTAAATCAGGATAAATTTCTTATTTATTACATAGCTAACTTTTCATTTTAACTTACATTTCAAATGATATCTGTTGACCCTTGTACAGAAATCTAAATGTAATTTATAATTTTAAAATGGCATTTAAACATTATTCAAGAATTTAGCCTTAATTTTCTAAATGTCAACTTTGTCCCAGGTAAACCAGAAAGGATGAACTAATTCTGCTCATTTCCATTCTCTCCTTTCACTAATCTATCTCTTTTACTAATCATGTTGATGTATTTTGTTTTTCCTTGTTTATTTTATTTTTCCATTATTTATTTTTGCTTTGTTTAAACTTCCTTTTTATTTCTGTTTTTTATAGATGTGAGCCACCTACAGTAGCCTCATGGCAAGACAGGAAAATAAATAAATTTAACAATAATAACTCCATCAAACAGATAGGATATCTGCCTATCCCAGGTTCAAGGGCTCAATACCTAGACAAAAATGCCAAATTCAACTGTAACATTTGACTAACTATGGAACAAACCATAATAATAACTATTTCTGGAAGGCTAACAGAATCTTCCAAGACTGAAGATACCAATTTCCTGTCTTCATTTTTAACCACCCAATCATTTTCCATCTCTGACCATTAAATGGGGGACTCCTTCCTTTCTTCCCCTTTCCTGAAGGTCATTTCTACCTTTACACTTAACCTTAATGCTTATAAATCTCTTGGTTATTTACTTTGTTCTATTTTTTCCCTTTTTTATTCTTTTTAAAAAAAGACAATTAAAACTTTAAAACTGCAGCAAACCAGACTCTGATAGGCAATCCTGCTAGCATAGAATTACTTTTACATTAAAGGTTTTCCATTAATTGCTAGATGGGTGTCTCCAAATCAAAATGAAGATTATTACTTTTAGACTTCTAAATAGTACAGCACTAGAATATAGCATTCAACACCTCACCGCAGCCAAATTTGCTTGTTTGATGCATTCATCTAGAGCAGAATGTTAAAAGATCAATATTCAGAGACCAGGGTCTACACCATCTGACCACTGAAGCACAGCATCATTTATTTGGAGAAAAAAAAATCAGCTATTGGACCCATATATGCCCTCAACTTACAGCCGTTCACAGTGTTAGATACAATTGGATGTGGAAGTTCAGTCACACTGAGGGGAGCATGTAGAGCAGGGGTGTCAAACTCACGTCGTCACAGCGGTGTCACGTGACGTATTGGGACTTTTTCCCCTTTGGCATGGGTGTGGCCAGCATGTGATGCTTCCGACCCGTGGGCCAGGAATTTGACAGCCCTGACAGAGAAAGCCGGCTCAGTCACTACTCCTTGTGAGATGCATGGAGAGTGAACCAGAGGGCAGGGCTTTTCTGTACTGGCCCCCTTTTTATGGAATATACTCCATTCATTCTCTACATCAGGGCTGTCAAACTCCCAGTCCGCAGGCCAGATTTGTCATGTGCTGCCCATGCCAGGTTTAGCAAAGGAGAAAAAAGTCCTGATACGTCACGTGACGCTGCCATGATCACGTAAGTTTGACACTCCTGCTCTACATGCTCCCCTCAGTTTGACTGTGGGCTTCCACATCAAATTGTACGTAACACTGTGGACAGCTGTAAGTTGAGAGCATATACTAGTCCAGTATCTGATTTTTTTTTCTCCAGATAAATGATGCAGTGCTTCAATGGTCAGATGGCACAATAGTCTCTAAATATTGATCTTTTTAACATTCATATTTTATTGAATTTTTAATCTAGGGGAAATGTAAACGAGGACCCAGATTGTTGGGGCAATATGCTCACTCTGTAAACCTCTTAGAGAGGGTTGTAAAGATAATAGATAATAGAATTCCTTATTGGCCAAGTGTGATTGGACATACAAGGAATTTGTCTTGGTGCATATGCTCTCCGTGTAGATAAAAGATACATTTGTCAAGAGTCAAGAATCATAAAGTACAACGATAATGCAATATATAAGTCCAAGTGCTATTGCTAATACACGTTGCAAGCCCTTGTTATGCCACACACTAAATAAATATGGATTTTTTTTTCTCCAAAAGTATATTCAGCCCTTATTTTCCTGATATTTCAAGGAAATAAAAGACCTAAAATAGTTTTATTTCCATAAGATTTTGGACCTAGCTGACTCCTCATGGGGAGTTAATATTGAATTTATCTCTAGTTCCAAAAGTAGTTTTTAATTTATGTATCTGCCTTGTATGCAGCAGACACCACATTGAGGCTCCAGCACGGGTTCAGGCTATAATAGTTAAATATTTTAGAGGCCAACCATAGTTTATATAGTTTCTGGCAGTTTATATACCCTTACACAACCAATAAAGGAAGAAAGCCATGAATGAAACAATCATAGCAATCCAGCGGTTTAAAACTAGCCACAAGCAAAAACTTGAGAGACAAAGTTCTCCACCGGGACGTCGAGAATTAAGGCGGCAATCCTTCACTAACCCACCCGTTTCCCTACCGGTAGACACCATGTTAAGCCTCTACCCCAGGCCTACGAAAGATGGGCAAATTGGCGGCGCCCGGGAGGCAAGAGCAGCAGCGGGCAGCCTAAAAAGTTGTTCCGCGGTAAGACCGTCTCTTCAACCCGGCTTGCCCCGCCATCCCTCAGAGTAAGCGAATTCGGGGTTACCCATCTCCCGCTGAAGAGCTGACCGCCAAGGAATTATCTCCGGCGTGGAGGATAAAGAGAGGCGGTGATGAGGCGCCAATTCCTCGCCCAGTCACGGCGGTAACCGACGACCGCTGGAAGCCTAAGCTATGCTGCCTCAGAATCCAACCGCGTCCGGTTGCCATAGAGACGGGACTCCGGGAAGGCAAGCTTTGGAAGCCGACGAGTCGAAAGCGCACCAGCCTCTTCGTGCCCGGGATACCAAGCCCAAACTTTCTGTCGATGCCCGAACGCGCTTTGCCTGGAGACGCTCGCTTTCCCGGGAGACGCTCGCTTTCCCGGCTTGCTTTTGGCCCTGTGCACAAGGGGCGTGGCGAGCAGGCCAAATGGGAAGGAGCGCACGTGATTTTCATTATTTAACTTCCACCTCGCTTTTCTTATTTCTGGGGGTTTGTAGCTACTAAGGCAGAGTCCTTCTAGCAGAAAGTGGAGGTGTGTATGTGTGTCAATAGGATCAGTGGATCATTGTTAATACAGGTAGTCCTCCACTTAACAGTTCATTTAGTGAACGTTCAAAGTTACGTCACTGAAAAAAGTGACTTATGACCATTTTTCACAGTTACGACCTTTGTAGCATTCCCCATGATCAAAATGTGATCAAAATCCAGATGCTTGGCAACTTGGTTCGTACTTATGACCGTTACAGTCTCCCAGGGTCGTGTGATCATTTTTTGCGACCTTCTCACAAAGCAAAGTCAATAGGGAAGCCAGATTCACTTAACCATCGGGTTACTAATTTATCAACTGCTGTGATTCACTTAACTGGGACAAAACTCAATTAAATATTCTTGTTAAATTTTGGGCTCAACTCGGGTTGTAAGTCAAGGACTACCTGTACTGTGATGTTCTGCATCACTCCTCAAATATTTATTTGCAATCCCTATTGCCTATGCCTATCCCCAACCATAGAATGTTATATGCCCTGCCTGGCAGCATCTTCAGCGGTGTCCCAAGTCCTCCACTAAGAATATTGCTTTCTGTTCATCCCAAGTCTCTGAGAGATACAGCCTTATAGGACTTCCTCCCCACTGCTGAGTTGAAAAGTTATGTTCAATTTGTCCTTGAGCTGTCAGAAATTATACTAGTATAAAATGTACTTCTTGGGTACTGATGTCCACTTCTTGCCTGTTCCCAGTCATTGACTTAACGCTAACGAGCAGCAAAGTTGAACATATTTTATGTATCTTGAGTCTGTCCTTAATTGGAATAAGTGAAAAAGCACTACAGAAAGTCCTCTCTTTATGACCACAATTGAGACCAAAATTTCTGTTGCTAGGTGAGAGATTTGTTAACAGAGTTGTGCCCCATTTTACAACATTTAACAGTTAAGTGAATCACTACAGCTGTTGAATTAGTAACATGGTTCTTAAATGTATCTGGCTTCCCCATTGAGTTTGCTAGACAGAATATCACAAAAGGTGATCACATGACCCCAAGATACTGCAACAGTCATAAATATGAGTCAGTTGCCAAGCATGTGAATTTTGATCACGTAACCATGGGGATTCTGCAATGGTCGCAAGTATAACAAATGGTCATAAGTCACATTTTCAGAGCCATTGTAACTTCAAACAGTCACTAAATGAACTGTCGAGGACTAACTACATTTCTTAACTTCAGCAATTTTAAGATGTGTGCACTTCAACTCCTAGAATTCCCCAGCCACCAGTTCTGGGAGTTGAAGTCCATATATCTTAAAAGTTACTGAGGTTACAGATTAACAGAGTTGGAAGGGACCTTTTAGGTCATCTAGTCCAACCCCCTCTCCCAAGCAGCAGACCCTACACCATTTCTGACAAGTGGCAGTCCAATCTCTTCTTGAAAGCCTCAAGTAATGACACTTCCACAACTTCCTAGGGCAAGCTGTTCCATTGGTTGATTGTTCTCACTGTCAGAAAGTTTCTCATTTCTAAGTTAAATATCTCCTTGTTCAGTTTCCATCCATTATTCCTTGTCTGGTCTACAGGTGCTTTAGAAAATAGCTTGACCCCTTGCTCTCTGTGGCAGCCCCTCAAATATTGGAACATTGCTATCATGCTTCCCCTGGTCCTTCTCTTCACTAGACTAGCTATGCGGTTAAATATTGCACTACTCTAACGCTAATATAGCTAAGCAGGAGTTAAGCCTCTTTGATGCACAAGGTTGAGATGAAGGTTAGATAACCATTTGTTTGGAATGATGTAAGGACTCCTGCCATGGGAGGGGTGAGGGGGTGTGTTTGAGTAGAAACATCAGAGATCCCTCCCAGCCTTATGATTCTATGAAGATAAAGCCCCAGGACATGACACAAAAGCTGGGTGGGGGGCTGTGTGTAGCAAAGACCAATCATAGCACTGCAGCAGGAATATTCACCACAGCCTGCTGACCTGCTTAAAGGGACCTATTTTGGGCCCAGTTGCAGGTGCCTGTCATGGATCCCTCAAAACAACTCTGCATACATTACTACAGCTGGTCACATAGCTTTTTTCTAATCATCAAAGGTCCTATCAAGCAAAGGCTTCTTAGAATTATGGCAATTACATTTTTTTAATTTATTCATTTATTTATTTGATTCATCAATTGCTTACAAGATAATAGGTATAAGTATAAGCATAGTTATGAATACGTGGATACATATAAGAAAAATAAAAGAAACAATAGGACAGGGACGGTAGGCACTTTGGAGCGCTTATGCACGCCCCCTACAGACTTCTTAGGAAAGGGGTGAGGTCAATAGTAGACAGTCTAAGGTTAAAGTTTTTGGGGTTTGGGGAAGAAACCACAAAGTCAGTTATCTTCAATATCTAAAAAGGAATTAATAGACAATTATTGTGCTAACTTTACAATATCATTATTTTCTGATCTTTTGATTTGTCAAGCTCACAAGAAGTTTGAATAAAAAATATCTGACACTAAGGTTACGTGTGAGGAAAAGCTTTGTAAGAACCATTCAGGGATGTTATTTTCCCAACTCATGTAGTACAGAGAACTCTTATTTGTATTTCTTTAAAAATGGTTCTGTACTTTGTATAGCAAACAAATTCATCTTTAAAGCAATTTAAGAGAATGCTATTAAACCCAAGGTCTCTTTCATAGAATGAAATGTTGAAATACCACCAATAATGGCTTTACAATTTATAGGAGAAAGGTGACTTTTCTGATTAGTGACTTGAAATTCACAAAAATCCAAGAGATACGAGCGGATAAGTATTTCAAATGCCATTCGTAGATAAGATGCATTTCTTTTAACTTGGGGCGTTCCAGTTGTGTAGGACTTCAACGTGTAACAATTTCTATACAGCTCAAACTGATAAGAAAACACAATTTAAAGGCTTTTGGGGGGGTCAGGTTTGGAGAAATTTGTACTACGGAGGTACTCCCCCGTTACACCAATATGTCAGACGCGCGATATTTGCTGCTATTCTCTACTTTGAACTTGAATAACTTATGCTATACGGATTTAATTTTTTTTCCTGTTGTGCATTTAGCCGTAATGACCAAATTCCGCCAAAAGCTCCTTCTATATCACTTGAACCCGCGAACTGAAAGCCGGAACTCTACTTCTGTCCTATAATGCGCTGTCGGCTCTATGGAAAACATCGCGCCTTGCATTTTGGGAATTGAAGTCCTTCCATTTGTTCTCTGCAGATCAGTGAGCAGATCCGTATCTCCTGCAAACTACGGTACCCACAATCGCTTGCAAAACGTAAATGGTGCGGCGAGCGGAAAGTATCTGGGACTGTAAAGGTCGCGGCCGCCTTTGCTCTGTTCGAATTCTTTCAACAAGTGAAAGCTGCAAAGAAAAACATCGCAATGGGTCGCTCAACGGCTACAGGCGCTTTGCACCGAGAGTAAACTGCAGAGCGATGCCTCCGGCTGCTTGCACAGGACGCAAGGGGGCTGGAATTGATTCCTGGATCTTTGGGGGGCAGAAAAGCTAGTAAATTATAATGTTTTCCGCCTTTGTGCGAGGAATGTGCTGTAGTGACCAGCTGCTGAGATCTGCGGTGAAGCAGGCGCTTGCACGACATAGGACAGCATTTCTAAATACTTGGGCATGGTCCAGAGTAGGGCAGGGGCTCAGTCACGACCATGTCTTGAGTCCTGAGACAGGCTGTGATGTCATAAAGCGAAGCCTATGGGTCCCCCTGGGTACCCTGAGATCCGAAAAATCAGAGAACAAGAGTTCACAGGTGCCTGTGCAAAGTAAAAAAGGAGACGTTTCAATATCAGCTGCTCAAAAAGGTAAGAAGGGAAAGAGACATTGCTTTCACTGATTAAAATGCTCAGGACTGTAAAACTTTCCCTAAAATGCTGCAGCTTTCCGTGTTTCCGAATATCTCTTTGTTACTTTGTACGAAGGAAAAATGCGGCCCGCCAAACGTTTTAGGAAATGGGATCTAGAGTATCTTGCTCTGGACAATGCTCTGGACGATTTCAACATTTGAAGGGTAAAAATTTTGCTTGCTTTCTTGAAAAAAAAACCCCACCTTGGCCTAATATAGTCTTACAATCTCAGCCTACAAGACCAAATATGATCATTGCAGGAGTGAATCTTAAGGAATTCTGGAGGGCATGTGGTTGCAGCAAAATGTGGAAGAAGAGAGGATCTCACAGCCAGCCGGGTTTTGCAGAAATAAAAATATTAGTGTTTTTCATTTTGCTGGCATTTGTAGTTCAGCCATTATGCTGGATGGAACTTAGGTAATCAACACTTTGAGGGCCAAAGGTGAAATATCTTGGCAAGCATAAGGCCTGTTTCCACTCCTAAGTTGAATGTTGGCAGAAAACAAAATTTACTGCCTCCACTATCTGTCTATTTCAAGTCACCTTGGGCACATGATTTATTATCGGAGCAATGGGAAAGCAGCTTAGCAGACTTGGATGTTGCTTTTGGATGGTGACAGAATTAGGAGAGACATAGTACTTAGTTTATTGTAGCACAAAGGACAATTTAAAGTTAACTCATTTTTAGGCTAAGGACGAGCCTGTGTTCAATTGGATTCATTCTTTGTCATTCTCCAGTGGCGCTTGATGCATCTCTTCCAGTATTTCATCTCACAGAACCCTTAAAAAGAAAGCAACATTCTAGGTTCAGCACATAATGAGAGATTTCATAGAAGCAATGCCATCCAAGGCTGTTCCATCCCAGATCAAGGCTAAAGTCTCAATCAAATTGGTGTTTGGGGCAGAATACTAATAGGTCTTGTCTTCCTAGTGGGGAGGGCAACACCAGCAAACTAAAAAAAAAAAAAAAGACAGACCATAAAAACGGGTGGTAATGTCTCAACTACCACATCATGTTACAATTGCCCCGAGATGTAACATCTCCCGTAGAGCCTTCATGACTTGGGTCAAGTCTGTGTGATCATAGTAGCCATGAATTACTGAACTGCTGCAGTCTTTATGGCATCTGGGACAGTTTGAAGTCACCAAGAACTGTTAACTTTCGCAACTCTGCTGATAACCTACCAACAGTGTGGCGGTTCAGACAAGAATCTCATTACACAGGAAACAAACTTGGTACAGCAGCGTCAAATCCAATATTGATCAGAGGGCCTCATGTCTAATATGTGCAAAAAAGAACCTGTGAAAATAATCAAAAGTTTATAATAATAGCAGATAATAGCCATGATCCCAGAGAAGGAGAGGGTGGGTGGCAATTATTGTCAGATTTGAGACCCAGGCCTCAGTAATGAATGCCAAATCAGCTACTTGTCCACAGCAAGTTTATTACCAACCTTATATTCAAAATAGCAACAACTGGAATCCAGGGCCATGCAGAATCCAGTGACTTGGAATTGATATGATACTGATTAATTCTCAACAGAAGTAAAAACTCTTTCTTCCTCCTAATTAAGTAGTATTTCTTGCCATAAAGTTAACTGTTGTACTATGCTGTTTATAATATATATGTTTTACTGAGTGGGTCCTTGGTTCTCTCTGAGCTTGCTTCTTTTCTTGAAAATGTTTCATTACCCTAACTAGGTAACATCAATGCTAGTTAGTAACATCAGTGATGATGTTACCTATTTAGGGTAATGAAATGTTTGCAGGAAAACAAGCAAGCTCAGAGAGCATCAAGGACCCGTCATTTCAACCCTGAGCTACAAATATTCTTCTTTAGATACGTTTTACTATTTGTAAAATACATCACATCTTGACTATTCCAGTTTTATATTTATTGAATTTTTTTCTGTTTTTTTATCGCTGTCACATACTTTGTTTTCTTTTTACTTTGCTTTTCTTAGCTGGTCTATGATTTGTAATAGCATATCTCTCTAAATATACAAGCTCAAAAAACATTTTGGTAGTCAAGTTTAACTTAGTATATCTATGAAGTGAAAAGCACAGTTGAATCTTTTCCAATTAGTGAAAAACCTGGGCCAAGCTATAAAGAAATAAAGGAAAATAATCCTGGCAATAATGTTTTACCTCTGCTGTTTTTAAAACTGTTATCTTTGTTCTGGAATAAGTATTTTCTTGTCCATCTTGTCTCTGCCATGCCAGTCAGTAATTTTAAGTAAAGGGAGAAAATAGATATTGGCAGAGATTCAGTAAAAAGATTTGACTAAATCCAAAATATTTTGCTGTCCCTGTTAGTGGAACAACAAAATCCTTTCTATATAACAAATTAACCAAGAACAGTATCCATTAATCAAAACTAAACAACCATAGAAATTTCTGGATCAAAAATCCATCCAAAAGGATATATTCTTAACATTCTTGTGGACAGAAAGCACAAGTACCTCTTCCTGTTCCTTAGTTCAGTAGCAAGACTACATCACATTCTTAGAGACATGGAAAATGAAACAGCTGTAGAATGTTAATACATGTCATAGAACTAACAATTTTAATGCTTTTCTTATTCTCAAGATAAAAGGTATTAACATGTTTTGATTCTCAGAGGACGCTCTAAATGGCATTAATTTTAGACACTGCACTTTTTAAATCTGGTATTTTACAGCTATCTTGTTGGTTGTTTTTTCTTTTCTCTTTCAGTGAAAGAAGCAGGAAGAGATTTCACTTACTTGATAGTGGTGATCATCGGAATTGGTGTGACAGGTGATTGAAATGGGGGGATTCTAGTTTACAAGTGCTTTACTAATGGCTTTTTAGAAGATTTTTTGATTCATTGGCATCTGGTTTTCTTCTCCTTCAGGTGGGTTATTCTATGTGATTTTTAAGGAATTGTTCTCTTCTTCCAGTCCCAGTAAAATCTATGGAGATGCCTTGGAGAAATGCAGAGCTCATCCTGAGGTTTGTTTCCAAATTTCAATGAAAAAGATGTTGATTATAGAAAAAAAGCTGATCTTATTTTTTTAAAAAAACTTATTTTAATCGATCCTCAGAATAAATGGAACTTGGTTTTATCATTATCAAGTGAAAGATAGTTTTCTTAAAGAGAACTGATTCTCAACATCTTAAAATAAGATTGGCCGTTCTTCTTCTGCCATATCAGAAACATTACATCATAGCATTTTCACAACGTAGGAATTATACATAATCTATCTAAAATAAGCCACAGGTGGTAGAGTATCTGTGCTAACTTCTCCACTGTGCTCTTTTTTTCATGAATTGACATTTTCAGTATTCTTCATAAATTCCAACATGGTTTTCAAATAATTCAACAAAGAAACCCAAATTTTATATTAAAAAATTACAAAGGGAAGACTACAGAAACTATGTAATTGCAAAGGCAGGTAATATTAGACCAGATGAAAAGCACATGAAGCTTTTTTCCCAAAGAAGCATGGCTCCCATTTTACTAAAATTTTGAAATCAATATAATAAAAAGATATAAATTATGTCTGGGAGATTATATAGCATTAGTAGTTATTTTGATGGAACTATTCACTAGTCCTGGATAGAAAGTGGATCACTAAGCATGTTGTCTTCTTGTAACTAATTAGGTAATAGGAATTTTTGGTGAACCCATAAAAGGCTATGGTGAAGCTACACGCCGTGGGAGAAGACAGTTGGTCAGGTATCTATTAATGCAACTCTTAACATTTCTATTAAATGTTATTTTCTAGTTGTTACAGTCTTTGAACTTGTTTTTACGTTATTCAACTTAGTTAATTCTTCTTATATTTCACTTGAAAAGTAGTAATTTAGCCTAACCTAAATTTACCCCTAATGAATACAATATTAATTAATAATGATCAAAGCTTTGAATAATTTCTTAGCACATATAAAAGCATTTGTTTAGTATTAATTGTTATCTATGTCAATTAAGGCTGATATACATCTTATATTGTTATGGTATAGGTAGTCCTCAATGTAAGACCACAATTGAGCCCAAAATTTATGTTGCTAAGTAAGAAATTTGTTAAATGAGTTTTGCCCCATTTTACGTCTTTTACTTGCTACATTTGTTAAGTGAATCACTGCAGTTGTTAAATTAGTAACACGGTTGTTAAATGAATCTTAACATTGACTAGTCCAGGGGTCTCCTACCATGGCAATTTTAAGACTTATGGACTTCTAGAGTTGAAGTCCACAAGTTTTAAAGTTGCCACAGTTAGAGACCCCTGGACTAGGAGACAATGGATATATTGAATTCATGGATTTCCACTGGCTAAAAGCAATGAAATAGCTTCTCTTTTTATATATTCCTATAACTATTAGAATCTTGCAGGAAACCATTTTGGAATTGGAAAGTCAGGTTTTGTTCCTTTTTTTCACCGTGTAGAAATCTGGTTTTGTTTTTCTTTCTCTTATAAGCATCTTGTTTTCAATAATGCAATTTCTGCCTTAAACAATAATTAAATTAAACTATAATTTATGTATATAGAATTTATATAACGATTGGATAAGCAATTTTTCTAGATATCTTAAAACTTAAACTTGTGTCACATTGAAAGACTAGTCCAGGCTTACGACAACAACAACAGAATCAAACATGTGTTATACCAGTCATGGCTAACCTTTTTGTCCTCATGTGCCGAAATGCATGCATATAACCACCATCCCGCCTCCCCTGCACATGCACGCACATGCATGCCCCGCCCCCACGCATGTGCAGCAGATACCCAAAAATCGGCTGGCGGGGGGCGCGCATGCATGCACCTGATCTGGGGTGATGACTCGCGTGCCGGCAGAAATGGCTCTGCATGCCACTTCCAGCATGCGTGCCATAGGTTTGCCATCAGGGTGTTATACTATAGCTGAAGAGCAATGAACGTCATTTTCAGTGTGAAAACATGTAAGATTGCTGGCAGGAAGATTGCTGGCTATTTGTCAGTTTATTTAAATTAAGACAAAAAGATGCCCTATACCCATGATGGCGAACCTATGGCACGCGTGCCACAGGTGGCACGCAGAGCCATTTGTGCCAGAATGCAAGCCCCAGCCAAGCTTACCGCACTGCACATGGGCACTCCTCCCAGCTGATTTTCGGCCTGTTTGAGGCCGTTTTCAGCCTCCCAGAGGCTCGAGGGAAGCTTCTGCAGCCTTTGGAGGCCGAAAAACAGGTCCGTTTCATCACTTCCCCTATTTCCAGAAATACCGGAAGTGATGAAACAGGCCCATTTTTCAGCCTCCAAAAGCTGCAGAGGCTTCCCTTGAGCCTCTAGGAGCCGAAAATCAACTGGGAGGCACGCGGATGCCCAGTGCAGGTAAGGGGGCATGGGGGATTGTGAACATTGCCTTCTGGATGCTGGCACATGAGCGCACACAATTTTCTGCACAGGAGCCCAAAAAGGTTAGCCACCACTGCACTATAAAACTGCCTAGTACATTTTATGATATTTTAACTGTAAATTCAGGAATGCATGTGGATCCTTGATCTCTGTGCCATAATGATAGGTGTTACTAGGCAGGGGGCTAATATTTACTGAAGAAGGAAGTCCATATTACTGTTGTATTCTTTAGCTTCTGACTTTATTCTACTGTACACTTGATTCAGTTCTCTTCCCTTAAATACTCTTGTTGAAATTTGCTTCTGAATAAACTTGATAGAATCAGACATAAATAATATTTATCGAAATATTCTATCTGATTGTGTTGGTGGATTTGGAAATCAAAACCATGAGCCTAAGTAGGTTAGGTATAAAAAGATTTAATTACACTCTGAAAAGAAGATAATGTTTACTGTGGCACAGATCCAAAGTACATATAATAAATGGATGGATCTAATCAAATTCAATTTAGGAAACTGGTGCGTCTCAACAAAATAGTTCAAAATTTTCTTATCCTTTCTTCACACTCCATGGAAAAAACATTAACATTTCATCGTACTAGTATTGCTCACTACCTACCTTTGAAGGACTTTGTGTTTCCATCTTGTTAATTATTTACCATTGGCTGCACTATACATTTAAGTTTTGAAGTCACAATTGCTTCATCCAAAAATTGCACGGATATGATTTTAAGAATTGTTTTCTTAAGTTGGAAAATATTTCTATTGTGCTTTTCATCAGCCATATTGAGTTTATAAAAGATGGATTGAAATACATGCGTCTAAAATTCTACATTGAGGGATCTGAAAAAGGAAAACAAGGAACTGTTCATCTTGAAGTCAAAGAGGTACAAAAACTCCAAGAAAATATAGACCCTAATTTAATTCTGATGTGGAAAACCTCCAGCTTGTAAAAGTGTAAGGCTCTTCTCTTCCACAGAGTTTCATACCATGTAAGCTGGGACATGACAGCATTGTGTATTAGGTTTACCTATAAAGGAGAAGAGAGTGAATGTGAGAATTGCTTCTTTTTAAAAGAAAATCCAGCCCTTGCTTATCAATGGAGACCGAGTGGAGCAAATGGCTAGTTTTAAGTTTTTGGGTGTTATCATAAAAGAGGACTTTGACCTGGGTCACTCACATTGCAGCACTGGTCAAAAGGGCCTAGCAGAGATTATACTACCTGAGACTTCTCAGGAAACAACAACTGAATGAAAAACTGCTGGTGACCACCTACCACTGCACCATAGAGAGTATTTTCACTTACTGCAACTGTGTATGGTTTGCCAGTTGCAGAATGGCAGATAGGACATAGTTAACATCATTGCCCAGAGGATCATTGGTTGCCCACTCCCCTCTTTGGAAGAGCTTTATAGCTCCCGCTTTCTTTAAGAAGTTCAAAACATTCTTAAAGATCCATCTCATCCTGGGCACCCTTTTTTTTTAACTATTATCATCTGGCAGATGGTACAGGACTGTAAGACAAGGGCAAATAGGCTGAAAAACAGTTTCTATCCCAGAGCAGTAGCTATATTGAATTCTACTGTATAGTGCAATATTAATGGAATATCAGGGGTTTTCAGTTCAATTGTATAGAATGTTTGTGTTTTATTTTTATAGTTATGATGTACACTGAAGATGGCATTTACCTTGTATGAAGTACAATGACAATAAAGTAAACTTTAAAAAAAGCACTGTGGGTAACCAGGATTTTAGGCTTTTAGCCCCTGAAATTCCACAGCTCAAATAATCTGATCTTTGTGACATGTAAGGATTCAGCTTTTAGGGCAGATTTATTTCCACATCTCTGATTCAATACTTAAATTACCCACATCTTCTCTTTCTTCTTTTTTTAACAGAAATTACCCTTCTTTTTTTAACAGAATCCTGAAAGTAGAAAATATGAATATCGTTATATATTTGTGGATATTGATAGCTACCCTAGAAGAACAATAATTGTTGAAGACAATAGATAGAGGAATGATGGAAAAAGTCTTTCATTGCTGGGATACATGTTGATAATATGCAATGAACAACAGAATAAATATAAACATGAAAAAGGTAACAAGGCATTCTGCATCCTTACAGACTGTCAATGTAAGTCAGAGGAACCAGTGGAACTATATATAATGAAGTTGCATAAATATTGGAAATAAAGAATTATGAAAATAATAGAAAGGCAAATAATTTTGTTATTTTTATACAAAATTGGCAGGAAGTCCTCACTGCAGCAAATGTGTTAATCACCAAATGTTGTAAATGAGTGAATTAGTTTTTATGTACATGCATCCAACAAGCAAATACTCATAAACTTCTAAATTTTTGGAATGAATATTTCTGTTTAAACTTGGATTTCATATCAATATTATAATAAAGAAGATCTAAAATGTATTAAATGGTGTTCTTTTTTTAATACAGTTTGTGTGCACATGAAGATGAAAATGTATTTTGCCCCAGAAACATTAATTTAGAATATTAATGTTAATATATATGAGTTAGATTGAAATTAGCATACTATTAATTAATTTATTTATTTGCATATACTAGAAAAGTAGCCAAGAGCGAAATGGTGCCTTTTTCGTTTGCATCTATGGCCATAGTCTTTCATTTGTTGAATTTTTGTCAGGAGCATGAATGATCCTATGAAATAGGCATACAACAGGTGAATATCTATCTAAACAATTGTATTTACCCTATCTAACCTGACAGTGATGACTAGCAACTATAATGATAGCATAAAACTAGCTTTGGGTGAAGCAGTATCTCTTGGATCAGTCACGTTGGCAGTTAAGTAGCCCTCAGAATAGCATCCTGCTGTGACATTTATGGTCATTGCAACCTTCTGTTAAATTGTAACAAAGTCTCGTATTCTAATCTAAGCTCTTTCGAGGGCAGAGGAATATTTAACAATAATCAAATAATTCTATACAGTATTTAGCATACTTATTTGGCTTCATTGAAAGTAAATAATGTTGCCACCTGGTTGTTTTAAGGGAAATTGCACCAATTAATTTCTTTCTAACTCATCTTTTTCCATAGTTTATTTACATCTAGATTACGCAATTAATGTGTGCCTTAAAGTCATTACATTGTTCAAAAATTCAGAAAATGTTCATATGTTTGGAAAATATGGAAGGGAGAAGGTAAGGAAGACTTGTACTTTTAAATTAGATAATTAGAAATCTAGCATCTGACATTTTTCTGATTTTGTTTGCAATATGGCACTCTTATCACATTTAAAAGCCTGTGTCCCGTTCCACACACACACCCTCCAAGGTCTCAGGGTAGTTTGATAGCTGCAAAGACAATTTAAAACAATTTAACAAAACAGAGGCTGCAGTATGCCTCTTGACTTCATGTACAAGAATAAAGAGTATAATTCCACATGCTGAAGTCTGTCATAGGCCCAATTTGGGATATACAATAAGTTGCTAATTTTCAGATAGGCTATATAAAAGTACTCTGCAAAATCAAATAGCAATGCTGAATGTAATTTTGACCATTGACCACTTTGGGAAGAATAACTCTTAACCCTAATTGTAACCATCCACAAAGGAGATTATAAACAAGTAAGCTGAACATGTGTTCATAGTTTGCTTAGATAGACCATTGTGCACAGAGCAGCACATGGAACAGTGGAAACTTTTCCAGTAAAAAATAGATCAGTTTGCAGAAAGAATCTTTCTCTTAAGCTGGAGGTTTCTTTTGTGTTAGTTGGTTTTTTTTCTTGCACATCTTTTGTTCCCGTGCCTCCTGCAAAACCACCTAGATTAGAAAATAGAGTCAGTATGCTTTTGGATAAGGAGGAAATTTTCAGAAAGAGGCTCAAACTAAAGATTGCTGCCTTAAAATTCCCAGGATTTGGTTCCATATTAAACATTATAAAATATTCTGTCTAGCATTATTTTAGGATTTTTACTTTCTCATGTACATCTGTATAGCAAGATGGAAGCCATTTGGAACTGAAACATACTGCCAAGCTATAAAAACAAAACATCATTTCAAAGGATTGGAAGTAACAGAGTTTTATTCATTCATAAAGTGAGAAAACCTGCCTCTTCAGCATGTATTCCTAATTCTACTAATATATGAGGTAATATAATTGCAAAATATGATTTCATTATTAAATTGGTTGCCAAGAAATATCACAATAGAATTAATTAGCTCCATTTTATTGGCATCCATTTCTCTCACACATGCACACACATAGACACATGCGTTTCTGTATTTTTAAAAAGCAGCAGCTGTGTTTTATTATAAAAGACTGCACCATTCTCAAAACTGTATAACAGACATCAATAACTCAACTATAGTTGAGTGGCTAAATGCATTTGTATCCATTGAACAAATCCATTGGCTAATGAATGAATTTGTATTTTAAAAATTTTTTAGAAGACATAGTATTTACCTAACATTGAAGAGATGAAATAGTCAGTTTCATTAAATTTTGTTACCAATGGGATTGTTGAAGGACACTTTGATGTCAACCATCGTTTCTATTTCCTTAGTTTTCCAAAATGATCTCTGAACACTATTTCTGACAACTCATAGTTGAAGGCTTTAATTGTGGCTCAACTATTATCAGACAGTGATGATATCCATTCAGTTGTGTCCAACACTTGGTAATTCTCTGGGCCAGATCTCTCCCCATCTTCCAGTCTTGCACTAATTCTATGCTCTGGCTGGTGTCAATTTTTCAGAGAAAGATACTAAACTGTGGAGGAGATGTGAAGCTGTTAAGCAAGCATTCTTCTCCAGACAATGGAAATTCTGGAGCCAGGAGGAGAAGTAATGCAAGTGTTTCTTTTGAAAGGAAATAGATCATCCCCAACTTTGTCCAGGTCTGGTGTTCCAGCTGAAAACCCTTTTTAGGGCACCATTGCTGAGCCAAAAGGAAAAATCAGCTCAGCTTTTGGAAAGAGGGAACAGTTTAACATTTCAACAGAACTGAGACAAACATGTGAGTGGTGCAGACTTCATGTGGAAGTGCACTGAGAGGTGGTATCCAGCATTGTACTATAATTTGCTATGGCCAGTGCAGCAAGTAACATGTGGATAGTTCTCCAGAACCATGAATAAATACTTCTTTACAGGTTATAGTTGGATTAAGTTTATTTTGAATTAGTGAATAGAAGAAACAGATTTTACTTAAGATGGAGATGGGAAAAAATTGCAGGTCACAGTTTGTTCCTATCTAGAAAACAATGTACATTTATTTAACTAACATAAAGTCTATCTAAATAACACTTGGGGGGGCATTTTTCTATCAAATTCCTGCCCATAAGGCTAATGTCCAACTATTTACAAAGTCTGCACTACTATTACTATTATTATTCTCATCACTCCTTATCACCCATCCCCTCTCACTTGTGACTATATGGCTGTAACTTTGTCACTTGTATCCTTATGATTTATATTAACTGTTTCCTAGTATGATTTGATTGCTTATTGTACCCTATGACTCTCATTAAGTGTTGTACCTTATGCTTCTTGACAAATGTATCTTTTATGTATACTGAGAGCATTTGCACCAAGACAAATTCCTTATGTGTCCAATCACACTTGGCCAATAAAAGAATTCTAATTCTAAAGTATTCTGTCAGAATAGGAAGCAAGCCGCTTTTCATATTTACATTTGTTGTGATTGTGTTGTGGGTCAGGGGATGGAAGGTTATATTTTTATCTCTTGATTTCATGAAATGCTGGCTAACCAATGTATTTTTACACTCAGCTAGAGTAAAGATAGGATTTAAAGATAGGATTTGTCTATCAAATTTATAAAGCTGCCTATCTCGCACAGCATGAGTCTACATAGCATACCGTAAAAAGCAAATCATGTGAAAAGTTATTAAAAAAACATTCCATGATTCTGATCTATACTACCATGTGTGGTTAGAGACACTTAAAGCTTATTTCTTCAGACTAATGTTTTGCAAAATTGCAGCCAGAGGCTATACAATAAATATTTTCATGCTTTTGAGAATTTTGCTTGAGTATTGCTTGAATATTGCTTGAATATTTTTCTAGCATCACAGTTTTGGCATATGTTGGTTTTCTTATATATTTATTTGGAAGATAAAACCAAATTCATAAACTTACATTTATTCTAGCTACTATGGTTGTTCTATACCCGTGAGAGAGTGGATATTTGAAAATACATACAAAAGGCTTCATATACAAAACTCTTTAATTTCAGCAGCCTAGTATGCTTCCAGATTGAAAGCTAGATTGATAGCACTATCAAAGACCAAAAGTTATCCCTGGGATTTCACACACTCGAGCAGATTCTTAGGAAGAAAATGTGGCAAGAACAATTTACTGAACTTTCAATGTTCCCTGCTGGCTTCCCCATTGGCTTTGTTTGTGGGAAGCCAGCGGGAAATGGTTGAAAATGGTAATAACCTGATATAGTCCTCTGAGACATCATAATCATGATCTGGGCATCCAAGCAACCCAACTCATATCAAGTTCATATGACTACAGGCACACTGTAATGGCTGGGACTATGAGGATAGGTTGGATATCCACTTCTTCAGCGCTGCCATAATTTTGAGCAGTCGCTGAACAAAGGGATTATAAGTTCCTGTACTGTACATGGAGACAAAGAGGTCGTATACAGATAATCCTCAATTTATGGCCACAGTTGAGCCCAAAATACCCACTGCTAAGCAAGGTAGTTGTTAAGTGAGCTTTGCACCATTGGATGATCTTCCTTGCCACTGTTGTTGACCTCTCTTGTTAAGTAAATCTCATTTTAGGGATTTTCTTGCCATAGTTGTTAAGTGAATCACTGCAGTTGTTAAGTTAGTAACACAGTTGTTAAGTAAGTCTGGCTTCCCCACTGACTTTGCTTGTCAGAAGGTCATGAAAGGGGATCACAGGCCACTACAACTCTCATAAATATATGCCAATTACCAAACTTCCAAAGTTTCATCACATAACCATGGGGATACTGCGACAATCATGAATATGAAAAACAATCATAAGCCATTTATTTCAGTATTTCTGTAACTTCAAACAGTCACTAAACGAATAGTTATTAAGTTGAGGACTACCTATACATAGATTAGAAAGAAATCTGAGGACAAATATAGCACAGAGATAAAGTATGTCCACTAGAATGTGAGAAATTAAGGCTATTCCTTATTCAGAAAGTAAAACTTGAAAATTCCAAAACTAGATATCTGTGCACTAGTGACCGTAAAATGGTTTTGCACCTTTTTTTTCTTTTTACAAGGGGCCAGTCACACTCAAATGCTTTTGCTTTCTTGCTAAATAAAACTTTTTTGATTTCTGAATTATGGTATCTGGCATTTTAACCCAAGTGAGGAACAAACCAAAAAGGAAGAAATTCTCCTAACAGTCTTTTAAAATGCTTTTTAAATTGTGTTCTATTCTTTTTAATATCTGGAGTAATTTGGATATCAGGTAGCCTCTAAAACAGGGGGTGTCAAACCTAAGGCCTGGGGGCTGGATCCGGCCCACAGGGTGCTTAGATCTGGCTTATGGGGCTGTCCTAAAAACAGTGAAGTGCCTCTGCCAGCGAAAACTGAGCTCGGGAGGGCCACCCGGCTCCTTCCGAGTTCCATTTTCGCTGGCAGAGGTTTGCAAGAGGCCATCGCAGCCAAAAACAGAGCTTGGAAGCCCATTTTCACTGGTAGAGTTCTTGGGCCACCGCAGGTGCCTCTGGCACAAGTGACATCATGCTGGCCATGGCCCCTGGCAATGCCTATTCCCCCCCATCGAGGTGAAACACAACCTTGATGTGGCCCTAAATGAAATCAAGTTTGACACCCCTGCTCTAAAACAACAAATGAACCCACTGCATTATTTTCAATAACTAAATTCACTGCGTTTCTGAATTTTGTTGTTGTCTGATTCATTGTACACCATCCAAATCTTAATTGATTGGCACGGATAGCAAATAAAATGGTTGGAAACATTCAATTACAACTGCAGATGAAAACTGCACCCAAATATGCAGTTTTCTCATCAAGATGTGTTGCATTTAGTTGCACCTTCAGCATCCTTTCATCTTATCCTCATTGTAATCTAGGCCAGATTCACTCAAGATTCATGATAGCTGCCAGAATGCTGGAGAGAAAAAGAAATAAAATAAATCTTAGTAGTAACAAAAAGCATGGCCTAGCCTGTCTCCACTCCCCCCATTTTCAGCCATTTGATTGATAGAAGCCATTTCAGCACGAAAACATATTTCACTGTTTCTACCACAATTTTATAGCACCTTACTTTTTACGAGAAGGGCACGTTGATGGACTGTCAGATCTCCTAGTAAGGAAAGTCCATCATACACTTTGGTCTTTCATTTAGGACAAATTTCAACACTTCACCTGGAGATACTTGAGTATGGGAATTCATCATAACAACTCTTAGAGGATACCACCCTAGTTAATTTTATTTATTGTTCAAACAAACATACTATGAAGAAGTATGTTTTGAAGTGATCATCAGTCTCTAAGTTGGCTAGGTGAACTCAGATTCTTCAGGTATCCATGCATCAGTATTCAGCCATACTACAGTTAACTGACCCTTTTAATGATTTTTGGAAGAATTCTATTCCCATAAGACAGGGCTGTCAAACTCATGGCCCGCAGGCTGGATGTGTTACGCACTGACCATGCCCATGCCCAATTTAGCAAAGAGGGGGGAGTTTCAGCACTATTCTGTTAATCAAATACATTATGTAAGTTAATGAAGAAATAATTATGTATTTTAATGCAATTCCAGTACAACATAAAGCAATAAAGGTGTTTACAGAACATCCCACTTAACTGGAAAGTATTTAGAAATTAATGGGAGTAGCACACATTCAGATTGATGAAGTCCTCTGGAAAAAGCAGCACTAGCAATAGCTAACAACTAATGTTATTGTCTCCTTGAAGTCCCATGTTTTAAGGAACTAATCTGGATCCCTCCAAGAATAAACAGCATTTCCCATCACTTGTATCATTGTCTGTACTGCCTAAGGCTTCTGGGAATTTGAGTTCCCCAACTTCCAGTGTGATCTGGGCAAATACAAAAGCCTCCCCACAGCAAGAATAAAATGATTATGCATACAAACTGAGAAGAATAAATTGTAAATATTGTGTATTATTTAAAAAAAACAGTATTTCAATCTCTGCTAAATGATGCTATACTTTTCAATTGGAAGAGTACCAGTTCTGCCATCTTGTCTTAGAAATGATCCTGTTGTTTCCTGCACATATGTCCCAATGTTCATGGTATGTCAATGAAATATAAGGATGTCTGCAATAACATGATTGGAGCCATGCCCTTTGCTATGTGCGTTCAGGCAATGCATGGTAAACGGTTGGGGTTTCACTTTGACTTTTTTTGTAATAGTCCTTGACTTATAGCCACAATTGAGCCCATAATTTATGTTGGTAAGGAAGACAGTTAAGTGAGTTTAGCAATAGCACTGAGATACCGCTTCATAGTGCTTTTACAGCCCTCTCTGAGCAGTTAACAGAATCAAGTCTATTGCCCCCAACAATCTGGGTCTTCATTTTACCCACCTCAGAAAGATGGAAGGCTGAGTCAACCTTGAGCCTGGTGAGATTTGAACTGCAGTCAGCCGGCAGTCAGCAGAAGTAGCCTGCAGTACTTCATTCTAACCACTATGCCACCCCAGCTCTTTTGCTCCGTTTTATGACCTTCCTTGCCACAGCTGTTAAGTGAATCACTTAACAATTATTAAAAGATAGTCACACAGTTGTGAATCTGACTTCTGGCTTCCCCATTGACTTTGCTTGTCAGAAGGTCGCAAAAGGTGATCACATGACCCCAGGACATGGCAACTGTCAAAAACACGTCAGTTGCCAAGCATTCAAATTTTGATCACGTGCCAATGGGCATTGTGCAAGAGGAATAGGAGAATTTTAGGAGTTGAAGTTCACACTTCTTAGTCAAAGCTGGGAAACACTGCTCCAGAATAACCCAAATTCTTCCAGACTAAGAAGTGCTATTCCTGTCAGTCCTGTGCAATTTTGTCTCTGTCAGGGGATTTCTTAGAAAATGTGTCTCGGTATAAAATATGGATATGCTTAGAGGTGGTTGGGGAATATATGAAAACGAGCAGAGATGCATTCATTTCGGATTACTCTTATTTCACAACTTCTGTTTTTCTTCTTTCAAATGAAAAACAACTACCTCCCGCCCCACAAGTCTGCATCTCTTACCATCTTTGGTTTTAATCATATTTACACAAAAAAGACATAAAGCCCAGGTGGCAGTAAATAAAGTAAAACCGAGCTGGGAAATTGTGGCGGCAGATGGATAAATCATAGAAAAGAAACAGAATGAAGCTACGAACCACCTGCTAAGGTGTACAGACAGCAGTGAATTGTTTCTATAGCTGCAGATCAGAAAAGCGAACTGGTATAAAAGAAAGCAATTGCAGAATTTACATTAAGATTTAACCATTTATTTCAGGGATGTCAAATTCAAGGCCCGCGGGCTGGATTTGGTCCGTGGGGTGCTTAAATGTGGCCAGCGGGGCCGGCCTGGAAACAGCAAAGGACCAGCCCATGGTGCCTCTGCTAGTGAAAATGGAGCTGCACCCCGTTTTCGGCCATGATAGTCTCCTGCAGCCTTCTGCCAGTGAAAATGGAGCTCAGGGGGCTGCACACGCCCCTGCCCCAGCTCCATTTTCATTAGCAGAGGAACTGCAGGTCGGTCCTTTGCTGTTTCCAGGAAAGTCCTGCCTTAGCACTTAGCCACCAGGGTGCCCCCAACACGAGTCCCATGTCATGCCCACCATGGCCATGCCTTGGCCACACCCACCATGGTCATCCCCACAGCCACATTCTAGCCATCCCCAGCCCTCTGATGCAACCCTGATGGGGCCCTCAATGAAATCGAGTTTAACACACACACTCCTGATTTATTCCATTCTGACAGGAAATATGAGGCCCAGTTTGGTCTAGTGGTTAAAGCACCAGGCTAGAAAGCAGGAGACCAGGAGTTCAAATGCCCACTTAACCATGAAAGGCACCGCGGTGACACTCTCTCTCTTTCAGCCCAACCTACTTCAGAGGTTATAGTTGTTGTGAGGAAAATAAATCTGATAGATACTGCTGAGAAACTATCTCATATATACTCCAAAGAGAGAAGTATGCTTTCTGAGCAGAAAAAAGCCTTTTCCTCCTATGAACATTAGCATCATAAATCACTGTTATTTCAGACTATCCTATTTCATAAGATTCTTGTAAGAAGAAAACACAGGTAAATGATGCGAACTTTAGTATATAATTATATGGCTTGAGGAGGAGCATGGATAAAAGCTCCTCAGCTGGGGAAGTGGGGTTGGTAAATGCTCTTGAATTTCAAGAACTTGTCATGGACAAAATGCCTGGGATAGTGACAGAAGCCAAACACAAAATTTTTCCAATATGTAGCCCTGGATACCTCCCTTAGAAGTAAATCCTCGATATACAAACATTTGTTTAGAGACCATTCAAAGTCACAACAGCACTGAAAAAAGAGACTTATGACCACTCCTCACACTGTTGCAACTGGCATATATTTACCAGAGTTGCAGCATCCAGAGGTCATACAATCACAATTTGAGACTTTCCCAACTGCTGACCAGAAAGGTGAAGGTGGGGGAGGAACCAGATTTGCTTAATACAATGATTCACTTAACAGTAGCAAAAAAAGACATAAAATTGGTCATGACTCACTTAACAATTGAACAATGGAAATTCCAATTCTGGTCCTGAATCAAGGACTACCTATAACTCCTTCCTCACCCAGGTAGATCTATTTCACCTCAGTTTTTATTCTTGAAATACAATATCCTTTTCTTCTCCAATAGCCTCATTTTCATCCTCCCTCCTTTCTTTTCCTACATAAAAGCCTAGTGTAATGAAAGGCATTGTTTTGTACTACTAAAATTAGTAAAAAGATGTCGGCATAGAATGACAAAGACCCTATATGACAGCTATTTTATTTAAATCACATCTTTCAAAATACTTCAAAATCTAGAGGACTTCTAGTATACTCTATCACCAGGTACAATTATTCCAAATTTATTCTCTTACGTAAGGCATTAGACTTGACTAGCTGCCATGCCAGTACCAAGGGAATTAGAAAAAAATCCGTAGTTATCTAGACTGAAAATAAAGTTTCTGAAACAGTTGCAACTCCAAGATGCAACTTAATTCAGATGCTGAAAGCTGATGTTGGACCAACGTACTGAGAAACTCCCACATACAATTCATTTAATTTCTCTGGTGATCGTATAATTTTGACAAGTATTCTAAGTGCTTAGCTTAGCTGGTATTTCAGCTTGATTAGTTATAAGACTTTTGGATCAGCTGCAGATTTTCTGACCCTGAATTTTTGATACTGTGTTCTTAACTTTGAATTTACATGACACAGAGGATTTTAGTAAAAACAAAGAGTTTATGAAATTGCTGTTTTGAAGGACAAGTGTATTTTGCTGCAGAGTTTAATTAATTAATGCAAGACCATCCACTGTATGATCAACAAAAGTAGGCACCAACAAAAGCTGAAATGTTTTAGGCAATCTGATATTTTCCAAATGCTTTAGCCTCAAATTCTCTTCAGTCTCAATTGCCCAAGCAGTGACAAGGAACTATGGGACTTGTATTTCAAAATATGAGGATGGCATCAGGTTACCTAGATCTGCATTGTTCTGCAAGCATCTTATTCAAGCAAATCTAACCAGTTAGGACCTGGTGATATTCGATTTTCTTCCTCATCAATTGCCCAAGCATCTAGTCATTTGTAGGACAGAAATGTTCTTAACAACAAATGAATCTATTGTTAATGTACTCTCCCACTTATGATTTTTAAAAACCAATTTCTCAGTTAATAGTATTCTTTTAATAAGCAAAATCACTTTTTTGGTCTGAGACTATTATCAGGCTATTTCTCTTTTCACCAGAGGATGAATAATCTTATTCCGCAATTATTGCCAAAACACAGTTTCAAATATTGTTAAAGTCTATCTAGAGTTCAGTAAAAAAGAACTTTCTGCTTTTGAGATTGCATATTCTTTTATCAATTTTCAAATTTTATATGGCTTTAAAATGTAGCATATTAAGTATATATTTTGATGACCTCCACAGTACTTTTCTAGCCTGAATGTAAACCAGAACCTACCTCTATTAATTAAAGGGCCACATCTCTGTCCTAAGATCATATCATGTTAAATTTTGGAAAAAAGTTTAATAAAGAGCATCCCAAAATCCAAGGTCCAACCATCAAGAAACAATGATCATCAATTTTTTTTTTTTTTACAAAATGCAAGATTATGCAGAACATCTAAATGGAAAACCAAATTCCAGTTCTTCAGCTGCATTTTTTAAAAGGAGGTAATGAACTGTGAAAACATTCATACATCCAAGCAATATTATACCTTAGGGAAGAAATAATTGACTATACATGCAAAACAAATGCTGAAAATTTACCTGAAACTTACTCATGATTATAACAAAAATAATGTTGCCTTTTTCAAATTGATTCTCTTTAAATGTGTTCAGTCTGTAGAGGTTGCCTTTGTTTCTGATTGGAATGTTTTTATCCCATTACTGTATGTTTAGTAGACTTATGTTTTATGTATTCAACTTTTTTGTCAAGTTATTTCAGAAATAATTGAATATAAAGTAGCAAATAAAACTTTTACATCAATTTGTGTAGTCATCCATTTACGTATTTGGCACATTAAAATGTATTTAGCAATATATATTGTCAACTTCAGTAATTATATTTTATTTATATACAGTATCACAGTTATACCCTGCCACAGTCATATACAGACTATCGTTAGCAATCATATTCTTGGAATAACACCTTTAATTTTCAGAAAGAAAAAGTAATCTGTTAAGTAGCATCATGAAATTACATGACATTACAATACTTGAAAAGTTGTCAGTTCATATCCTTATCAAATCTTAAAATAAACCAAGTATTTGTGTTTTTTAAAAGGAAAGTATCCAATTATTTAAATCTAATTTTACAGAAAAACGTTTTCCTTCCATCACTGTTTTACTTTTAGTCTTACAAATTGCAATTTAAAAAATCCAGATATCTTTTTGTTGCCCAAGATAACAAATGCATGGATTCCTTCATACAAATTATGATCAAATATTTAGAACATTTACTAGTGACAATTAAAATATCAATCATTGAATTATACAGAGCAATGAAATAAGCAATTCCCTGCTGTCATGAATTACATTTTTAATATTGCTTAAAGCTTTTTTAAATACATTTTCATGGAACATTGTTTATATATATATATCTAGAGCAAGATTATTGTATGGAGAAAGATAGAAAGATTTGGCAAGCTTATTACAGGAGCAGTTGGGGAACATGGCAGAAGTTGCTGATGGCTAAATTGACCTGTTTGATTAGAGAAAAGATATTTGATGACTGGAAACTCCTTATGGACTTTTTGCATTAAAAAGGGAAAAAATGAACTTATGTTTTATGGTTTTGACAATTAGATAGGACAGATTATAGAAAGAAGTATCAGGATACAACTTTAGAGAAAGAAAGAAACTACAATTGTACTTACAACTACTGCAAAGATCAGAAGTCATTTTTTTCTAATTTTCATCCAGCTTTTTTTTTTTGCACTTTGTCTTTTATGTATTCTTTTTCGTTCTTACTCCATTTTAGTTTGTATTAATTTTTACTCATTTTTAAAACTTTCAATAACTTTATTATATTTTAGAAAAATTACAATTTCAAATGTAATGCTGTTTATTTGTCCTAGTGTCAAGGGACAATCACTTAAATATGAGCCACCAAAAAAGTGTGCTGTAGCCACCAAAAAACCCAATGCAGTTCTAGGCTACATTAATAAAAGGATAGAATCAAGATCATGTGAAGTGTTAGTACCACTTTATAATGCCTTAGTAGGACCACTCTTGGAATATTGCATCCAATTTTGGTTGCCATGGTATAAAAAAGATGTCGAATCCAATGTGGGTTGGTCACTTGGACCATAGGTTTAATCTTCTGAGCTTTCAGATAAATGACAAGTTCCAGTAGAGAGAAGTTCCCTGAGCTTTCAGCAGGAGTCTGAAAGCTTGGAAGATTAAACCTTTGGCCCCAGTGACTGACCCAGATTGGATCCTGCGACATTATCCTAGTACACATGTATTTGCCTTCATTCATAAAAGATGTTCAGACTAATGCAGAGAAGAGCAACTAAGATGATTAGGGGACTGGAGACTAAAACATATGAAGAAAAGTTGCAGGAATTGGGTATATCTAGTTTAATGAAGGTGACATGATAGCGGTGTTCCAATACCTTAGGGACAGACACAAAGAAGAGGGGGGTCAACCTAGTTTTTAAAACACCTGAAGGTAAGACAAGAAGTAATGGACGGAAACTAATCAAGATGGGAACCAACCTAGAAATAAGGGGAAATTTCCTGACAATGAGAACTATTAAACAGAAGTTGTGATGTTCCATCATTTTTAAGAGATTAGACAATATGTCTGAAATGCTTGAACAGGGAATTGAACTAGAAGACCTCCAAGGTTCTTTCCAACTCTTTTACTTCAAAACAATTCTACCAGCCTTTATCAGAACAACCCAACATTTGACATTGGGTTAATTATAATATATTGTAATGATCAACTCAAGGCTTTCTTGTATGAAAATGATTTTCTAGATCCATGTTAATTCAGTTTTAGGGCGTTTGCAGAACAGAAATCATCTTTGTCACCCCATCAGATAATCTGTAGCAGGAAAATGATGGGGAGAATACAACTCTTTTGATCCTCCCGGATCTCCCAGAGTCTTTTGACACTATCAACCGTGGTTACCTCTTGGATAGAGTGTCAGTGTTGGGTTATGGGGATACTGTAAAATGGTGGTTCTACTCCCACTAGGAAGGCTACTTCAAAAACATGGCCTTCGGGTATATTCTTCTGTCTCATTGGGATTGGATGACATGGTGTGTCCTTCAGGAATCCATTTTATTGCGCATGCTCTTTAACACATACATGAAGCCATTGAGAAAAGTAATTCAGGGATGTGGGCTAAACTCCATCAACATGCAACAAATGGGAAATGGGCTTAGGATAAGTATCAATATTTTACCAAGGGAGTATGAATGGTTGCTGGAAATTAGGTATTTGTCTTTCAGGTACTGAATTCTGCAAGGCAGGCAAATCTTACATATCATGTAATAACATAACATAATAATATAAGCAGGTAACTGAAATCCATACCCAGGGTAACTTACAACACTTTTCAAACTTCTTGCTGGCAACACAAATAAGATGGAATTATTTGGTACTTTTTTTTTCTTTGTATACAGACACAAGAATTTTTTTTATTTCTTGCATGAGTTTTTGAAGGGACGCTATTCTGCTGTTTCATACCTGTACAACAATTTAATAAATCAATGATCCATAATACAGCCAAGAACCATACAGCACAATACATAAGCATTTTAAGATGAAGTTATTTAAATCTAGATTTGCTCTCAAATAATGTTCCCTATGACCTATGTTTAACATATATATTAACATCTATATGCCATTATTGTTTTCCTTTTTTTTCTTACAATGTTCAATAGATCTTATACAGACAATGAAGACCAACTGAAAATTTTGTGCCCATTATAAATTCTCCCTATCTCAAATCATTTAAGGATAATTAGTATTTTATTTTACACAATGAAATATTTGGATCCACAGCAATATCCTTATTAACAAAATTGAATTTATTTTGAGTGTTTATCATTTCCATACTGAAAACTCTTTAAAAATGATACAGCTATACAATAAAGAAAATAAGATGGAAACCTTTGCACAGACACAAACTTCCATCTACTTATTTTTGTAAAAGAAGCCTGAAGAATTCATTAAAAAGAATCAGACAAATTTTAAATAGTAAGAAACTGGAGACTGTGAGTGTTCTTAATTTTAAGAGCAGCACTGTAGCATCATGCAATTAAATGATAGACATGAAGATATAAAAGAAAAAAATATTAGCATTTGAAAACAAAATAGAAAAAGGCAGCATTATGTAGGACGGTATTAAAACAATCTAATTCTGAATTTCTGATAAAAAGAGGAATGCACTTCTTTAAAGTTGGTTTTAAGATGCTGTCCTTATGCGGCGCCCCTAGGTATATATTTCATTTTCTTGCCCAAAACAGAGTGTCCCATTATTACTTCTTAATACTGGGTTTACTCCGACATGTAGAAGCGATACATAAGGGCCACAATGATAGCTGCTATTGCTGGAATCACCCAGTTGGTCCATGAACTGGAAAACAAACCCAAAACATTATTTTCATACTATATCCACCATTTACAAAATGTTTCAGAAGATATATTCATTTACAGGTTGTCCTCATTTAACAACTGGTTACTTAATGACCATTTTAAGTTACAATAGTCTCAAAACAAGTTACTTATGATCTTCAAAGTTACAACTATCACACTACCTCCCGCATTTCAAGTGCTTGGCAACCAGTTCACTTTATGACTGCAGAATCCAATGGTCAAGTGACCTTGATCTGTAACTTTTTTTTCCTGTTTTCCAGCAGAAAATGGCAAAAAATACAGAGATGCTGGATTTGCTTAACTGGATTTACTTAATGACCATGTGGTCACTTAATGACCCTGGTGACTTGCTTTACAACCATCATAAAACAATCATAATAGCAAGACAGATCACAGAGTGACCTGCTTAATGACTGCAATGACTTACAACCCAAATTATGGGCCCAAGTGCAATAGTTAAGCAAGGACTACCTGTATTTTCAACACAGGAAGAAATTAACTTGTTGCCACATGGTTAGGCAAGCAGTGAGACAATCTGCTTGATAGTAAAATAAATGTTTGAGTAAACATAATTAAGACTGCCTGTGTGTGTGTCCCAAGAGAAAGCAGCTTTCTTGAGTTGAACTATATCACGGTCGTAAATGAAATCCAAAATAATAACAGTTCTATTTTTTAGTTAAAGGTGACCACAAACATATTCTTAGATATAGCCTGATTTAAGAGATGTCTTCTGTTTAACAATCTGAGCTGTTCAGGAAGATATAAGCCCAATAAATTCCTTTTTACTCTTACAACTGTATATCTCTCAAAACATATTCAACATATATAGGAGATTCCAAAAGGATTAGTGAAAGCTTCAGGAGGAATGATCAATATTCATCCCTGGACTGCAGCCATAAAGGATACTTAAAGCATGCTAGCTTTAAGTATCCTTCCTAGTTTTCCAAATATGATGATATCATATACTACATGAACCATTTGCTATGGGAACTAACTTGCTTACATAATAAAAGCATTTGTACTTAAGAAATTAAGATAAATTATTACATATGAATTATTATAGAGAATCCCATCTATAGTAACTGTTAGCAAAAAGCAATTCTGCTCACCCGTTATTATCCAAATCTATTCTTAATAGAACTCATGCTAGATTATAAAAAATATTAGAACACAGTACTATCAAATTGCAAATTGAATAAAAATTGTACCTGGCATTAGATTCAACAGTGGTAATATAAGGGCCCTGAAAGACAAAAACATTTATTTACAGACCTTAAATGATTTCTAAGTTTCTCCTTCTGAAAATGAAATGGGATTTGAAATTTGAAAGAGAAATGTTTACCGTTGGTTTTTCAACTTTTTTCCAATCATCCTGAAAGATATAAGACATTTTATTTTGTTAGAAATATATTATCTAATTCATTCATGAATAACTCTTGGTTACCTCTTCAAGAGATAAATCATTATCTTTCCTTTAAAAAAATTAGACAAGTGTTTACAGCACAGCACTGAGCATAGCACAGCTTGAATTACAGCAATGACAGAATGATATGCAAGGTGGTATTAAAAGGATTAACATGTACAAAATCATGGTGAAATACAAGTTTCACACATATTTTTTACTGCCTTTATAATGGCAAAAGCAGCAGGAACAGGTATTATTTTGGAAGGTAGAGTGCAAAGATATCATTTTAATAGAGGTTGTTAAAATTAATTCTTGTACAGAATCAGGCAAGGGCTGTGTATATACCAAAACTGTACTTTTCCATGGAGAACCATTAATCAGCAGGAGGGCCCATTTACAAAGAATGTAGAATGAGAAATCAAAATATACATCAGTTTTATGTATGTTAATTAATAATTTTGTTTACATTTTCATGGAGGAGCCCTGCAATTTTGAAATAAACAGAAAACAGTATTGAACCAAAAGATTAATAAATCTAACATAGCATTAGCAATAGGAAGACATTGCTCATTAATAATGGCCCTTTTTTCTTTCCTGTGTCAGGTTGCTCTGTTATTTGAATTTATATTTCATAATATATTTTGAATGTAAAAGTACAATATAGAAATATATTATAAAATATACTTCAATTATTGCACTTTAGCTAAAATGCATTATCCAATTGTGCCAGTTTTCGCATCCTGCAAATTACTCTGAACAAATTACTTTGAAATATTGTAATTCCTGATAACAGGCTATATAGTGACTGGCTAATACAAAAATATCTGGAGGAATCTAGGTTACAGAAGAATGTTTTTAACAATCCTAACTTAATTACTTTTATTAAAATACGAAAACTACAGGTAGTTCTCGACTTACGACAACAACGGAGCCCAAAATTGCTGTTACTAAGTGATACAGTTCTTAAGGGAATTTACAACTTTTTTGCCTTAACTTGCTGTTAAGTGAATCTGACCTCCCTGTTGACTTTGCTTGCCAGAAGGTTGCAAAAGGTGATCACATGACCCCAGGACACTGCAACCGTCATAAATATTAATCTATTGCCAAGGGTCTGAATTTTGATCACGTGATTATACAAAAGTCGTAAATATGAAAAACGGTCATGTCACTTTTTTCAGTGCCACTGTAAATTTGAATGGTCACTAAATGAACTGTTGTAAGTCGAGACCCACCTATATAAGAACATGTAATATCCATGCTTTTTGTACTTACTGGATGAAGTTCCCCTATAATAAATGTTTCTGACAATGTCCGGGCATCTGTAGAATGTCCAACATCTTCAAAACTTTCTGTTGCATCTCCGCCTGCTTGTTCCCTTAGGACTTCTTCTCCACCAGGATGCTGTTCAATAGAAGAAAGCATGAAGGCTTCAGTATATAAACTTTAGAATCAATAAACGTTGCTGTAACTTGCATTATGCAAACTGATCTATTTTGAGTATAATTTAGCATCCTAGTATTTTTAATGTACAATCTGAAAATAAAGTTCATTTTTCCTGTTCACTAATTGACTTTGATCTTTTTTCTTGGTTCAATACCATAGCACTATAACTCCTATAATTGAAGTTAAATGTCCGTTTAACCAAGCCATTATTTAGTCTCCAGATTTATTCATTCAATTTATGTCCATTGCAATTAAGGAGATGGTGGTTTGCAATTCATCCATAAACAACAGAATAAAATCTCTGCAGTCCAATAAATAAAAATAGCAATAACAAGGCAACATAACAAAGCCTCCATAATAGATAAAATGAATATAAGCAGACAGCAGTTAATACTTAAGCTATTACAAAGCAAATAAAATAAATCACAATACTTCAAATTCCTACTGCTCTATTGAATAATTCTGCTTTTAATAATTTGCAGAAAATTAGCAACGTGGAAGCCGATAAAAATTTTCAGGGTGAAGTTATTCTAGACCAGGGGCAAAGCAACAGAAAAGCAGTTTCTGTGTGCTCCGTCTTCAAAGAGAAGTAAATTAGAAACCTCTCATTAACAGATCTTTCCTAGTGCATATTAATTAGTTGGCCCCAAACTGTACTTAAAAATCATCCTGCAAGTATCTCAGTATCAAGCTACATACAACTTAAATGTTAAAACTAGGATATTGAACTATTATTTGGAAGCATATGAAGAAGTGGGATCCAGAGGACAGAATTCACATACTCAAACTGACCTGTACCAGCAAACAAACAGATGTAACATTGTAAGTCAACAGTATTTTCCAGATGAGTCTTCAAAGTCAGCCCGATATAAAATGTAAATAAAATAATATATAAAATAAAATGTAGTTAAAATATTCCCGGATAAATTCTTAAGCAATTCTCACAGTATGATGCACTGTCTGTTTCCAGCATTCATTAAAAATGCATTTGCTGATAACAATATTCCTGGGAGGGAATAAAAATTACATGTTCATAAACAGCTCAACAGAAGGGGGTGCTGTCTTGGCTCAGCAAATGTGTATCTGCTGTATAAATGGCCACCCATTAGCTCAGGGTAGGAATTATGTTCCTATTTTATATAAAGACAGATATATTTGAGTTGTTGCTATATGTAAGAGTTAAGAATTAGTTTCTTAGGGCAGCGATAAAATAACCCAACTACAAAGTCAAAAAGAGCAAGGCAAAAAAGTATATTAAACTATGTGAAGAATAGAAATTAAGCTAAATGAATGAAAGTTCAAAATTATAACCAATACACAATCTCTACATTCCATCATAATTTAATTTTACCAGCTAGCTTGCTTGTTTTTTTTCTATACTAGCATTACGGAAGCTTCTTGGAACGTCCCATTTCTTTATAGAAAAACCAGCCAACTGCATATCATGGATATTCACCTAAAGGTAATCTTCAATTAACAATAATTCAGATTGCAATTTCAGTATTAAACAGTACAGGACAATGACATGTCACTACATCACTTACCGACCAAAATGCTGGCAGTTCCCATTGTTGTCATTAACCAAATCCCACTGGTTGTTAGACCCAGCTTGATCCAAGTCATTCCCAGCTTGGTCCCTCCCAGCTCAGAGCCTCAGTAAGGTAAGAGTCTGCTTTTTATTGAACTCCAGTCACCTGCTGCATATCCCCTGCCACCAGCTGCTTCCACTGCCCAGTTTTGCCCCTTACATTGCTGTATCAGCTAGAGGCTTCTTGTGCCAGTGCAGCAGGGGGTTCTCTTGTGCTTCACTTAGGCTTCTGATTGTACACCAGACAGGACCTCTGCTTGTGGTCAGGGGTGGGATTCAATTTTTTTAACAACCAGTTCTGTGGGCGTGGCTTAGTCGGTGGGCGTGGCTTGGTGGCCATGTTATTGGCTGGGCGTGGCCAACTCAATATCATTCACATCGAGGCATGCATCTCCTCACCTGGCTTCTCATAACTGTCGGGGTGCTGCAACAGTTGTAAGTGTGAGAAATGGTCATAAGTCACTTTTTTCAGTGCCATTGTAACTTTGAATGGTCACTCCACACAAGCAAAGTACCAGCAAAGGAGGGGAAAACAACTCCAGAGATGTTCCTGAGACAAGAAGTCTAGTCCTTCCAAGAATGTAATAAGGGTTAACAGAGAGGCAGTTTCTATAAGCAACACCAGAATGTTTCCTTCCTGCCTTCCTTACAGGATTAGGCTAGTAATTTCTTTTAACAACCAGTTCTCCAAACTGCTTAGAAGGTTAACAACCGGTTCTAGCGAATAGGTGCAAACTGGTAGAATCCCACCCCTGCTTGTGGTCCATCCCAGGCCTTCTGAGAAAGAAGCTTGATGCAGAAAAGATGATCCTGGCTAGAAAAGTTCTGCAGTCGAGCATCCTGGGCATTTTTCCATAACAGGCATCTTTTACAAAAGAAGGACGCAAATATAGGCCCTGGTTGGTACCCAGAGGCCCTGAATGGAGCAAGAAGCCCCCTATGCACCAGTGTGAATGGAGAACAACAGCTTCAGTTCAATCCTAGTGAGAACAAGTGGCACCAGATTTCAGGATCCCCTGCTTTTGAGGATTTTCCATCTCTTGTTATAGGTGGAGTTGCACTGTCCCAGAGAGATCCTGTGAATTACCTGGGAGTCTTCCCTGACTCATGGCTCCTGCTTTGCACACCTTTGCATTATGCTTTGATTATAGTCACTCATGCCTTTTGTCACTTGCCAACTGGATTACTACAATGTGCTCTACATGAAGCTGTCCTTGAAGAGTATTTGGAAGTGTCAGCTGGTGCAAAAGGCAGAGGGGGGGGCAGTTTTAGGTGACACCTCTGCTCTGCACCTCTGCATCTGTATGTTCCAGACTGCAATTTAAGACCTTCATGATCTGGAGCCAGGTTTCTTATGGAATTGTCCCTGCATAGTGATATTTACTGTTGCACTGTATTTTTCTAGATCATAAGAGGCATCTAGAGGACAACTCCTAGAATATATTAATTGTTTACCTGAATTATAGTTTTCCTTCTGCTCCAATGAATCTAAGTCGGCATGAACAATGGCCATAATGATGGAAAATGCAGGAGGATATATTAGGACAAATCAGGAGGATAGCTGTCATAAGCAAAGCCATCTCACCAATGTCAATCTAGGACTGTGCAATCAAAGGTGGGAAATTCTTTGAAGGAGATGGGTGGTTCATAAATGTGAAAAACAAACGAAGTGTAGCGCAGCAAGACCTTTGTACTGGCATATATCATAGTTAAAAATCTCTCATCACTCATGAAATCCCACCTGCATTGCCCTCTCCAAATGTTAAGTACAATCTTTGCCTATTGGAAAACTATTTGGTTCTGAATATTGCTCTAATCCAACTTTCTAGTATAGGCAAATCTCCCAATATAAATAGGTAGTTTTGAATTGCTCTGTTCTTAGAGCTTTTTAATGCTTTTTATAATTAATAACTAATTTTATGCATTTATGTACTGATTTAGTTTTAATGTATGCTGCCAGAGTCACTTTTGGCGATATGGGCAGCTTCATAAATTTGACAAATAAAATAAAATATTCTATAAAATCTAAAAAAAAAATGTGTTGTTAACAGTAATTAAAATATGTAAATTTTCAAAGGTTATTTTTTTTTCCCCTAAACAAAACATTCAGGTTTAGAAAATATGAAATATGAAAATGAAATCCCACCTGCATTGCCCTCTCCAAATGTTAAGTACAATCTTTGCCTATTGGAAAACTATTTGGTTCTGAATATTGCTCTAATCCAATTTTCAAGTATAGGTAAATCTCCCAATATAAATAGGTAGTTTTGAACTGTTCTGTTCTTAGAGTTTTTTAATGCCTTTTATAAATAATAACTAATTTTATGCATTTATGTACTGATTTAGCTTTAATGTATGCTGCCCAGAGTCACTTTTGGCGATATGGGCAGCTTCATAAATTTGACAAATAAAATAAAATATTCTATAAAATCTAAAAAAAAAATGTGTTGTTAACAGTAATTAAAATATGTAAATTTTCAAAGGTTATTTTTTTTTCCCCTAAACAAAACATTCAGGTTTAGAAAATATAAAATGCTTATGCACAGTGACTAAGCAAAAGTTCACAGATTAAAGATTATGCCTGGTCACCAATTCATAAAAGGTTAAGGAAGTGCATTCAAAGAAGTTACACAAGACTGACATGCAAACATGACAGCCAAATTCTGCCCTTGAATTAGTTTTGATAATGAAATACTCAAGAGAATGGAGCAACAGTGTGAAGGATAAAAAAACAACTACCCAATGCTTTAAGATTTAATCTAACCAACTGAATCCAGAAAACAAGTTAGTTTGCTTAAGTTTACTTAAACATTTCAGATCCAAGAGTCATGGATGCCAAACGCTCAAAATTTTAACATAGCTTGGTAGCAGCTACTGCATTAATAATGAACACAGGTTTCTATTTCACCAAAAGCCTGAGAAAACAAAATAAGGACATATTTGCTCCCTGTGCAATTTTCTTACACAGGGACATTTTTAATAGAAAAAAATCCACCTGTTAATGCATCTAAAATTAATCCAAATATGTAATATTTTGCTCTACAAGTAAAAGGTAAACAGGTACCGTGCTGTTACATTGAATGTACAGAAATATCAAGAGTTAGTAGGATTAACTTAGGCATTCAGTAGGTTTTAGATGAAAATCTCTTGGGCTAAATTTAGGAACCCAAGTGAAAATAATTGTGTACAGTAGAATTTTGTCCTCCTTTTGGATTAACTACATACTAGCTTTCCCAAACTGTACTACCAATGCACTGTTTTCCAATAAGGCAAAGTAGATATCTAATAAGAGCTATGGCATAACTATATGTTCTAGGGGGGGAGTCATTAAAAACAGCCACATATACAAATTCTCACATAGAATAAAAATGCAATTATTTTCTTTATTCAAAATATCACTTACTCCATACTTTTAGAGATAGCAAAGTATTTTTCTTCAAAGATAAACTATGTTTTCAAAATTAATACACATATGAAATATCCATTCATTCTTTACTATACTAGAGAGTTGTACAATTATTGGTTGTGATAAAAAAATACTATTTCATGGTTGTTAAAAGCAGTAAGAAACCTGGAATCTATCTAACCCTATCTGACCCAGCCTTTTCTGGTTCAATATATGTAGGACAATTGCCAGAACTCCCCAGCCTTGGAAAGAATTTGAAAGTTTTCCCAACCTTGGAAGATTACAAAGCAAGGTCTAACATTTTGTTCAGAAAAAAAGCTGATACCAGGTTCAAAGACTGCATTTTGGCAGCTGCCCCCACCCCCCCAAATGCAAACTCCAAAAGTCAGTTCAGACAGATTAGGAAACTAAGTTGTAGTTTTTAACAGGAAAGAATGGGGAGGAAAACACAAGTATATGGGAAGTAAAAAAATCAACTGTACTGAATTAAAGATTAACACTTTCTCAGGCCACCCTCACTTTGGAATGCAGCCATTAACTCAACCAAATGCAACCTTTGGCCTAAAAAAGCCACTTGTTTTTTCCAGTTTCAAGACATGGTTTGCAATGCAGTACACTCTTTAAAAATAATTTATGAGAAATGCTTTAACCCTCATGCTGGAGCAGGATATCTTATTTGAAAAATCCTTACTTTAACCCTTCTTCATCAGCCCAGAAAGATAGCTATTATTTTGAAAAATTGTATTAATCTTGAGGAGTGGAGCCCTTAAAGCAGTGGTCACCAACTGGTGGGCCACGGCCCACTGGTGGTCCGTGAGAAAATTTTGGTGGGCTGCAGCGCACCAGTGTCTGCAACAGAGGTGATGCCGGCAGCAGATGGACTGATACACGCAGGGAGGGAGAGTAGCGAGCAGGAAACCAGTTCAGAGGTACCTTTTCCCCCATCCCCACCTCCTCGCAGGTCAGAGAACACCCGGGAAGGGCTCCGATGCCGCAATCTCCTGCAGGTATCAGTCCATCTGCCGCCGGTATGACCCATTGCCCCACTTGCTCGCCCGCCATCTGGTCTTCAGCACGTGGCTTGTTGGCGTCTGGACAACAGATTCTGACCACCCAGCACCAATTCAGAGGTTCCTTTCCCCCCATCCCCCGGGGACAGAGAGAAGGGGGAAGAGAGAAAGAGAAAGAGGGAGAAAGAGAGGGAGGGAGAAAAAAAGAAAGGGAGAAAGAGAGGGAGGGAGGGAGCGAGAGAAAGAGGGCGAAAAGGAGAAAGAGAAGGGGGAGGGAAAGAGAAAGGGAAAGAGAGAGAAAGGGAGAAAGAGGGGTAGGGAAAGAGAGAGAGAAAGTGAAAGAGAAAGAGGGAGAAAGAGAGAGAGGGAAGGAGAGAGAGAGAAAAAGAGGGAGAAAGAGAGAGGGAGGAAAGAGAGAGAGAAAGAGATCCCGGTGTTTTGTTTTCTGCGCGAAAGTGGTCCAAATGACTCTGAGTATTTAAGGCTGCAGAAACAGGCAGCCAAACTAAGTGCCTGAAGGACCACATCCCATCAGTGGGAGCCCAGGTACTTCAGCAAGTGGCGCGCTGGATTCAAATTAGCGGTCCGCAGGATTTAAAATTATGAGTTTGGTGGTCCCTGAGATCCAAAAGGTTGGCGATCCCTGCCTTAAAACAACGGTAACTTTGGAACAGCCTGAAAAAGCTTGAGAGAAAGTTACTGAAAAGTTTTGCTGGCTTTAATAAACTGCAAAGACATGCTGTCTCATCTAAGATTTGAATCATTTTTTCTTAATCAGTTGCAACATGTATATAAGTAACTTTAATGAACTGCTTAAGTTATTATAGAAACTACAAAGGTTGAGCTCAGATTAATATATTAAATAAAAATCAAGGAACAATGGAGATTAGAATCAATCTATAAATGTATCATTAACTGCTGATTTCTTCATGGTATTTACATACTGCTAACTTCACAGTGATTTATGGCAGTTTCCATAAAAATAAATTTCAAATAAACAGTGAATTAAAGTGTGCCTTCAACCCAATCCTAGAATCCAGTAAGGGATTTCATACTGCTCCTCGGTTAATATATTTTGAAATATAATACAAAGGAGAAGACAAGATTTATAACCAAAAATAAAAAACCCGGATTTAATGCAGAAAAGGATTTTCTTGAGACCTGCTAATGTATATATACAGTACAAGCCAAAGGTACTCTAGGACAGGGGTCTCCAAATACTTGGCAACTTTGCTGGCTGAGGAATTCTGGGAGTTAAAGTTCACAAGTCTTAAAGTTGTGAAGGTTGGAGACCCCTGCTCTAGGAGGATGCAACCTTGAAAGTTCTTCAAAATTACCATAACACTGTGAATTTTAATATGACAAAAGGAGCAAATGATTAAACATAATGGGGATTAAACCTATTTAAATGGATTTGATTTAATTTTACCTGTGGTTACTGTGCATTAAAATTAAATTAAGTTTTTTACCCTTGACCTGCTCATGATTACTGACATTTTTGAAAGACCAAAGGTACTGTTGTATTGTATCACAGGATCTAAAAGCCAGCAAGATGGCATCCAGTTCAATTTAGTTCTCTATACCTTTTCCTCAAACTCACCCTGCTTATCCCAACCTTTTCCCTATATATCTTATACCGAATAACAGAGATTTCAAATGTAAACATTTCTCTTTGGCAACTATCTAACAAAAAAAAGGGGGTGGCGATCGTATGAGGTTAGAAGCTCTATTTGGATTACAATAGAGATAGACAACCATTTGAAAGGACAATCAAGCAGACTAAGGAAACCTAGGGTGAAAGGGGGGAGAGTGGAGATCGGCAGCAGAGTTCTAAGCTACCACCCCTAACGTGGGACAATAGTGAAATTAACAGAGAAACTAAGAGAGTAAGAAGATTCTTGACGGAAAATCGGAGTGTGGTGTGAAAGTTGAGAAGTTATTTTTGGAAAGTTCCGTTTCCTTTTGACAGCTTGAAACAAATCTGTTAAAATTAAGTGAACTGGGAAAAAAGTGATCTAATAAGAATTCAAATGGAAGGAAGAGTGACTGTGCAATTCTTAAAGACGGCCATTGAGAAACCTGAACTCTGGTAAATCGTTTCATTGTGAATGAAGAAACTTATAAACTTGTAACTGGAAAAATATTGTTTTGAACTACAAGAATGTTGGTATATATTTAATTAGTTTATTATTATATTATATATTATAGATAGAAGAAACATTGTATCAGATAACTCATATAATCCTATTTACTTAGTAGCTGATCACTTTAGATTTTCTATTTTTTTATATATATAGATTCCTTTCTTTGGTACCCTTATATTATACAATTCTTATCTTAAGTATTGAAGTGCCGGCATAATTAAGAATTATATATTGAAGACATCATATAGAAATGTGTTTGGATAACCTTAATTGATTTTGATAAAAGGAAGGTGGTAATTAATTGTCCTATTTAACTCCTTTCCCAATTATTTATTGTGATGAAATGAAATTATTACAGTATTTATAGTATTTATTATAACAACACCATAGGTATTTTCTCTCTAATATAGATTGCTAAAAGTTAAAAGTTGACTAAGTGTATGCAGATTGTGATGGAATTTGATGAGTAGTTAATCAAAGGTGATATTGTTTGATACGTGTTGGTATTGAAAAACACTGGTTGATAGTGATCAGAAAAACTTTAGCATTAATAACTAAGACATTTTGATTATTAGAAAATTGTAGAAAATCATAGAATTGATGGTAATTTGGGATAGTACATACAGTGGTACCTCTACTTACGAAAGCCTCTACCTACAAAAGTTTCAGGTTACGAAACGCGTCTTCAAGAAAATATCGTCTCTACTTACGAATATGTTTCAGGATACGAAAGGCTTTCCTGGAAAATGGCGCGTCCGAGCTGCGCTGCCATTGTTAACTTCCTGGCATGTCTTCCTGGCTAGGAGGGATCTGTGCGCACGCACCGCGCCGCGTTCTCAGTCTCGCGCTAGCAATCCAGCAAAGCAGGAAGTAAGAACGAAGAAGTACAGTTCAGGGGCTTGGAACGGATTAGGATATTTACAGGTAAAGTGTGCCTCTACTTACGAAATTTTCAGGTTACAAAACGGCTTCCGGAACGAATTAATTTCGTAAGTAGAGGTACCACTGTACAGGATAATAGATGAACATACTAAAATTATAAAAGATATGACAAGTATTACCACTACTAAGACAGGGAAAAAACCTGTGCCAACAGTGGCACCATCCAGTCCAGCAGTTTCATCCCAATGAACAATTGAAGAAATGTTGGCCCCCGAGAAATCAATTATCACAACCAGCGCCCAATCAATGCAAACTTTCCTATTAACAATCCAGAATACAATGCTAATGATACAAGAATCTATGACCAAAAATCACATTGAAAGTAAAGCAGACCAGTAAGCAATGAAAACTAAGCTGAAATCAGAAATAGGGGAAATGAAAACTGAAATCAAAAACCTGGACGAAAAAATAAGCTTGATTCAGGAATCAACTAAGAAAAATGAGGAAAAAAATCAAGATAATTGAACAACAATCCGAACAAAACGAGAAAAACCTAGAACTCATGAATCATAAAATTACGACTCACAATAAGGAGGCCTTATTATAAGGAGGGTTGGGACCTGGGTACTTACGGGACTGCCTACTGCCGCCATCGATCTCCCATAGGGCGGGTCCCAGTGTGCTCCCATAAAGCGGGTCTCCTCGGGGTGCCGCCGGCTGGTTGGCTGGCGACCCCAAGGGTGCGGGCCTCCTCCTTAGGGGCACCCTCCGTCTGGAACGAATTGCCCCCGGAGATGAGGACCATTCCTGACCTTTTGACCTTCCGGCGCGCGTTGAAAACTTACCTATTCCATCAAGCCGGTCTGGCCTAGGGTTTTTTATAAGGTTTTAAATTGGTTTTTAATTGGTTTTAGTTTTATATTCTCGATTGAGTTTTATCTTTTAGCCACCTTATTTAATCTTTTTTAATTGTTTTTAAATATTGTATTTGCATTGTGTTTTTAATTTCGGCTGTACACCGCCCCGAGTCCCTGCAGGGAGAGGGGTGGTATATAAAACTAATTAATTAATTAATTAATCCACCTTGAGATGGACAGAGTCTCATTATTTGAGATTTCAGAACGTAGAGGAAACTAGAAAGGAGGACTTAACATCGATGATGAGTTAAAAGAAGCGATTAAAAGACAAAGAAGTAATAAAACTTCAGGCCCAGATGGGTTGCCAAGTGAATTATACAAAGAGATCAGAGAACCACTGGAAAAACTGGTCCTAGAGATTTGTAATGAGGTAATATTAGAGGCAAGAGTCCCGGAATCATGGAAGGAGGCCCATATTATATTGATCTCCAAAGAGGGTGCAGATGCCACCCAGGTAAAAAATTATAGACCAATATCTCTTTTAAACACAGATTACAAAATTTCTGAGTGTGATGGCGGAAAGATTGAAGCTAACTCTTAATGAAAGAATCCACCCTGACCAGAATGGATTCCTTCCCATGAGACAGATTAGAAATAATACAAGAATGATAATTGATATACTAGAATACTATGAAACACATCCAGGAAGGCAAATTGCACTATGTCTTCCTGGATGCACAAAAGGCATTCGACAACCTAAACTGGGAATTTATGAAACGCCAGATAAATGCCAGAAATTTGGGGATAACTTTGCAAAGATGTTAGATTCGATCTATTTAACCCACAAAGCAAGGATAATGATAAATGGAGAATTTACCAATCCTTTTGAAATAAAAAGGGATGTCAGGCAGGGATGCCCATTGTCGCCTCTACTTTTCATTACAATATTAGAAACATTACTGGACAAAATTAGAATGAATGAGGAAATTAAAGATACTAAGATTAAAAAACAAGAATATAAATTACAGGCATTTGCTGACGATGTGGTCATTATTATAGAGGATCGAATAGAGTCAGGTCCAACCTTATTAAAAAAAATTGATAAATTCGGTAAATTAGCAGGTAAACTAGGTATATGGTTAAGACCCAAACAATAACCTTGAAAAAAGACAATTACGTTAAACTATTACAACAAATAAGAAGAGATTTGGAGATATGGAGCAAAATGCAGATCTCATTATTAGGCAGAATAGCTACAATTAAAATGAATGTTCTACCGAAATTGCGTTATTTATTCCAAACGATCCCTATATTATTGGATAAATCATTTTTCAAAGAATTGGATCAAATTACTATGAAATTCATTTGGGCAGGTAAGAAGTCAAGAATTAAGAAAATTTATTTACAAGATAATAAAAGCAGAGGTAGCTTTGGTCTCCCTGCCTGGGAGACCTATTATAAAGCAGCAATGTTAATGTGGATAAAGGATTGGATCAAACTGGAAAATAAAAGAATTCTAACATTAGAAAGATGCTATTTACAAATAAGATGGCATGCGTTCTTGTGAAACCCGAGTAGTAAAAGTCACTCATACTTTCAGAGGCATATCTTCAGAGGCAAATCTTTGATAAAAACCTGGTCAGATATTAGGAAAAACCATTATATCAAAGTTCCATTATGGTTGTCAACAATGGAGGCAATGTTCCATCCTAATGGATCCTAATCGCTCCGGATCTAACCGAACACTATTGCGGTCCTATATTAAGATCTATTTGGTGGCAATAGAGGTGGCGAAGCGTCCTCACTTCTCCGCCCTTATTGCGTCCGCGGGGAATCGCCCAGCCGCCCTTTTTAGGGTGACCCGCTCCCTCCTAGAAGTGGGAATGCGGGATGAACCTCTACAAGGGCGGGCTGAGGATTTTTCGAATTTTCTCCAGGACAAAATCACTCAGATCAGGGATGGGTTGGACTCTGATTGGGCAACTCTGGACGGGGGGACGGGGATGGAGTTCGGTGAGGTTATCTGGGGGGAGTTTCACCCTGTGACCCTCGAGGATGTGGACAGGATGCTAAGTGGGCTTAATGCTACCACATGTTTATTGGACCCATGTCCCTCCTGGTTGGTGTTAGCCGCCCGGGAGGTGTCACGCGGTTGGTTCCAGGGCATTATAAATACTTCCTTGAGTGAGGGATTCTTACCTCATGGCTTGAAAGAGGCGGTGGTGAGACCTCTCCTCAAGAAACCATCCCTGGATCCGACCTTATTATCTAACTATCGTCCGGTCTCCAACCTTCGTTTTATGGCGAAGGCTGTTGAGAGTGTGGTGGCACGACAGCTCCCCTGGCACCTGGAGGAATCATCCTATTTGGATCCACGCCAATCAGGCTTCAGGCCCGGACACAGCACGGAAACGGCATTGGTCGCGTTAGTTGATGATCTCTGGAGGGCCCGTGACAGGGGATTTTCCTCTGTCCTGGTCCTATTAGATCTCTCAGCGGCTTTTGATACTGTCGACCACAGTATCTTATTGCGGCGACTGGAGGGGTTGGGAGTGGGAGGTACCGTGTTACGGTGGTTATCCTCCTTCCTCTCCGACCGCTCGCAATTTGTGTTGGCAGAGGGACAGAGATCGACCTCGAGGTCCCTGATTTGTGAGATACCTCTGGGGTCGGTGCTCTCACCCCTCCTGTTCAACATTTATGTGAAGCCGCTGGGTGAAATCATCCATGGCTTTGAGATAGAATTTCATCAGTACGCTGATGATACTCAGTTGTACTTTTCTACCCCAGGCCACCCTAACGAAGCCATGGAAGTGATGACCCGGTGCCTGGAGGCTGTACGGGGTTGGATGGGGTGAAACAGACTTCATCTCAACCCAGCCAAACCGAGTGGCTGTGCTTTCCAGCACCCCGATACAGCCAGCTTACTCCTTCGCTGGCCATGATAGGGAATTTCTAGCCCCCACGGAAAGGGCATGCAATTTAGGTGTCCTCCTGGATGTACGGCTGTCGTTAGAAGATCATATAGCAGCCATCACCAGGGGGGCTTTTTGTCAGGTCCATAGGATCTACCAGTTGCGGCCCTTTCTGGATCGGGATGCACTTCGCACAGTCACATCCGCCCTCGTCATCTCCCGACTGGATTATGCCAATGCTCTCTACATGGGGCTCCCCTTGAAGAGCACCCGGAGGCTCCAGCTGGTGCAAAATGCGGCCGCGCGGGTGGTCTTGGGGGCTCCTCTGAGCTGCCATGTTACACCACTCTTGCGCGAGCTGCATTGGCTCCCGGTAGCCTTCCGGGTGCGATTCAAGGTGTTAGTGACCACCTTTAAAGCGCTCCATGGCTTGGGACCTGGATACTTACGGGACCACCTGCTGCCACCATCAGTCTCTCGCCGACCAGTGCGCTCTCATAGAGCGGGCCTTCTTGGGGTACCACCGGCTGGACGGCTGAGGGTCCCGAGGGTTCGAGCCTTCTCTCTGAGAGCCCCCTCCCTCTGGAACGAATTGCCCCTGGAGATAAGTACCATCCCCGACATGTTGACCTTCCGGCACACACTAAAAACCACCTATTCCATCTAGCCGGTCTGGCCTAGAATTATATAAAATGCTTATAAATTCGGCTTTTAAATGGTTTTTAACTTTTCTAATTCCCCACTCTTAATCTCTTAAAGCCTATCTATTTAATTCTTTTAATTTATTTTAAAAATTTATTATATTTGTATTTATTTGTTTTTATCTCACTGTGAACCACCCCGAGTCCTTAGGGAGAGGGGGTGGTATACAAATTTGAATAAATAAATAAATAATACAATGGACATCAGTAAAAAACTTAAATATAACCAAATTTTAGATAAAGAAGGAATCGACCCAAGAGTTAGAAAACCAAAAAATAATGATTGATCATTGGTCCTATTTCCAAATAGCAATAAGATATGAGAAGGATTTAAAAGAATTCGGAATAAAAACAAAGAGCACTAAATTTGAAAAGATACTTTTGGGCCCAGACAAAAATATGATATCTAAATTATATAACTATCTATTAGAAAATGAATTAGCTGAAGGAAATTGTGAAAAGACCAGTGACACGACTGTTGCAGCAATTGATACATATCTTTGACAGTTGCAGCATCCTGGGCTCATGTCAATGAGGAAGCCAGATTTATTTAACAACTGTGTTATTAATTTAACTGCAATGATTCACTTAACAACTGTGGAAAAAAGGTCGTAAAATGAGGCAAAACTCACTTAACAAATGTCTCACTCAGCAACATAAATTTTGGACTCAATTGTTGAGGTCTATCTGCAATAAGCTGGCTATTATTCCATACAAACTGATATATGCAACTGTGGATTTACAAATACATGATGTCAACACTGCGGTCTTTGACACAAGATTATTCCATTATTTCTTAACAATGCCATTAAATCGATCCATCTCAGCATGCATTTCTACGTACAACACCATAAAAACTACCCTAACCACGCTTCTTTCTCCAGCCCAGAAAAACTATAAATAGAATTTCAGTTTAACTCAGCAAACCCAGAACAGAGTCCCTGAGAAATGGCACCATAAGTATGCATCAGGCTAAGCTAACCTGGTAACAATACCTACTAATTTTATCATTCTCCAGCCCAGAAGATAAGAAAATTGAGAACTATATTGTTCCATTTACATTAATGAAAATATAGGCATACTTTGTATTTCTCTTTATTGGATAACCCAACTTGACAACATATTATTCTTATTTTAGGAATAAATATTTCTTCTTTTGTATCAAAACTATTTTGCATTTCCAGGGAATTCAATGCATTTTTAGAAATATATTTCATAGATATAATACAGTTAACTACTGAAAAGTTCCAAACTTTAAGAAATCTTATCAAAAATTGAAAATTTGATGACCTATGTTATATACACCCAGTCCAAGATAGAAGCAAATGAGATCTTTGCTCTGTGAAACCTGTGAGGCCAAGATTATATTTGAGATATGTTAGCAACTGTGTAGGTTTCTATGTATTAACTATTAGGTGAGCAACATGTATGTCACTGGTTTATTAATCTTACATATTGCTTAAATATGCCTATTTGTATTGCAATTTGATAGGTATACGAACAAGTTTTAGATCTAACCAATGCAATAGTTCACACCAGGTAAACAGTGGAATGAGTCTATATTCATTTCCTTTGCTTACCCAACATATACAGCTTAATCTTACAATTTATGCTGGGTAGGTAGAATAAATGAAAACAAAATATTTACATGTTATAGCTGCAGATATTCACATATAGGCAAATACATTTCAACAGAATGCAACAGCTTGATAGCTATATCTACTATCAAACGTGAACAAATGGTATGTTTTACCCAGCCTGAGTTTTTTATGCATTTTAGATTCATAGTCACAATTATCATTTTCCCAATTTCCATCTTCCACTATCTCTGCACCACAATTATTAAAAAATTGCATACTTGTCTATGCATATATTACTGCAAAATGATGACTTGTCCTTAATCCTTCTCCATTACAAGAAACACATTGCTCAACCATTTATCTGTGAAGATCTGGTAGGTGAAAGGTGCATTACTTAATAGAAGCAAACAAAGGATTTCATCATAGCAAATCCTACAATTTTAGCAATCTTGCTTTTCTAAATTATAACTGGCTTTTTCTACAATATCACTTTTATTCCACAAATATGTCCCGGTATTAATTTCAAATAAACAATATAATCCGTTGTTTTAAAAATACTGTTTTTTTTTTACAATGCAAGCATCTTGATATACTTAAAGCTACTAGACTGATGTAACATTTTCCCAACTGAAGCTAAAGGTTATGTCAGTTTGAACCCTGGCACAGGCAAAGCATTACTTTTCAGTAAGCATGCAGAATCTTGAAAACCTCCCAAACCTAATCAGTGCTACTGTCAATTCTTTCCTGCAATTTTAGCAGCACATAATAGCGGTCAGCAATTCTCTCTCCTAATCCCATTCCAGCTCTATATACTCACTTCTTCTAAAAACTTTGTGAGATCGTATATACGACGGTTTATAATAATCCAAGTACTCTGGCTATGATTGTGTTTCTGGACTTCCTCGAGCTTGTAATAGGAACCCCGCCACGGTTCTTTCTCGGACTTGTCGCCGCTGGACTTCGTCATCGCCGCTTGGTTCTGTCCCCTTTTTCGCCTTTGGCAATGCAAACTCAGACTTCCACGCGCAGCAGCAGCAGCAGCAGCAGCAACCAGAACAGCGGAACTGAAACGCTCAGTAACCTATGAGACTCTCACCTCACGCAAGCGCACATAAAGTCTTTACGTGAGCAACCCTTAAACTGCACGCTTGAAGGGCGGGGAGAGGGGGGGGGGGCTGGGAAATTGCTTTTGTCGGCTTCTTATTGGTTGACTGGCTGCAGCTGGGTTGGTTTTCTGAATCAACGCTGCGAGATTCCAAGAAATTCTTGCTTTCTTACGCCAGAAGAGAAGGGGAGGAGCAATTGACGAAAGTAATATAGAGATAAAATTTGTGAAAAGTCAGAGACAACGAAGCAGAAAACGGAACCTGGGGGTGCGAATTATTCATTGTACCACAGATATTACTTCGACACGATTACTTCGTGGGAAACAAACTGTTTATCTGTTATCAAATGGCATGTTAAATTGTTTTCTGGTGTTGTAAAATGTTTTTTGCACGTTTGATATAATACTGATGGAAAGTTGTTCAATGAATATTTATGGTACATTAAAGTATATCCAAAGCCAGCTGCATTGTCCACAAAAGATTATCACTAATAAAAGTATTTTTTGCTGAGAGGTTCTTTGTATTATTTCTAGTTGGGTATAATTTGGCTGTTCAAAGTTGATGTAAATTTGTGATTAATGTAAACTTTTGTGTCTTAAGTTGAACTGTAGTGGCATAACCACCTAAAGACTTTATTGTTATCTCTATCTTTATTTACTTCTTAAATTTATATGACTCCCATCTCATTAACAAGTGACTCTAGACAGTTTACAACATCATGCTTTCTAACACCATCATTTATACAACAAATATCTCACTATGGCCAGTATTCATAGTTGAATGATAATTTCTTTAAACCAATTACTCACCTGCATTTTCCTGATACTTTATTGCAATGTAAGATGTTGAAATATGGACAAACTATTACAGCACAAAGACTAATACGGCAATGACTTGGGTTTAATATCTTCTCAAATACAACTTTTTAAAGCAGCAAATTCTCAGATAACAGACTTTGTTTTTGAGAGTAATAAATCAGACAAAACATTCTGGCACAAGAAAAAATAAAAGGCAAAAAGATGCAAAATCTGGCTTCCCTAGGTATTTTGAATATTTCCAATACCAATCCCACTTTTTTGATGGGCTAGGTGAATGAAATGGGATGAGAAAACCTGAAATGTAAATTCAGTATAACTTTCTTGTGGAACAGCAGAAAGTTTCAACTTTCTTCAACCTTTCAAATTTTGGGGACAAATTTGTGACATTTTGCTACAATTAACAGAGCTAAAAGTATCTGCTCACATGTAGTTATGTATTTGCAAAATAGGTAACTTTGTTTAGTCTTTTATTTGAACTGCATAGGACACAAACATATAGTTTTGAACTAGAATTATACCATTTTATATGTGCTACAGTTTTCCAAAATCCTGATAATGCAGTCCACTATGATCAAGCTGAACTATTGGACTGTCAAAGAAAACACTTGAAAATCAAAAATAGCTGCTCTGATTTAGAAAAAATAAAATAAACCCAATCTTCTACAGTTGGACAATATCTTTATTAGGGAATAAAGCTCAAAACAAACTTCTGAATAAGTTACCTGCCCTATCATCCAAGATGATCAGAGATTGCAGAAATTAAAATATGTTTTGAGTTTTAAGGAGGCGCCTTATATTTATTTCATGGCACTAAAATCGCCTGTCCAGCAGTTCGACAGCAATTACGTAATCTACTGTAACGTCAGAATCAGATTTAAGATCTTTTTAAAAGCCGGGACATTTTCCCCTCTACAAATCAGAAGGAAAAAGGTTTGCGTAATCCCGCTTTCTTTCTCCAACTGAGGCTGCCCCAAAGACTGAAGGTTATCACGTGCTGGTGAACTTTGGACCGGCAACTCAGCCGAATCTGGGACTGCGTTACAAATGAGCGCTGACCTCTTACCCATCTCTCCGCGGCATTGAATTGCACCACAGATCCTTTTGCTAAATATACATACATACATCGACATATATTCGCTTTTGCTAAATCACCATTCCTATCCGTGCGTACTTTCCCTCTCTTCTTGAGCGTCTCGGGGCATAACAGAAAAACGACTTTCCCCGCGTGGTTTCCTCCTCTGCGCCTTTGTCTTTCACTCCTGCTTCTGCCTTTATTGCCCACCTCCATTGTGCGCCATTCCAAGCGTCCTTTTTCTTGCCTCACAACATTTTCCCGCGTTTTTTTTTTTTTTTGATAACCTGTCTCTTGTCTACATATTTTTCCCAGCGTTTTGGAGCTGCAGAAATCGTACAAGTAATATGGCCTACTCCGTTTCTTAATTGAGATTGTGTGGCAGTTTTCCTATAGTAACGTGACTTTTCAGACAGTTGTGACTCATCCATCAATTTGATATAGTCTTTAAATGGATTTCACAATCTCCATGCAGAACATGTCCTTCTAGTCAAACTAGGCTACTTAGGCACTTGATGCCTTACTTAGTGGAATATTTATTTTATGTGACGAGTTCCCAAAAGTACATCATTTGCTCTCTTTTTTTCAGCATTAAAGACTGTGTGAGAAGATTGATGATATAAAGCAGAAGTAAGTTTTTGCCCCTATTAAACCTGTGGTGATTCAGCCATATTAAAACAAATATTAATTGTTTAGATTTCCTCTGGTCAACAAATATATTTGATGAAGAAAACGCTCCCAGCTTATTTTGTAGAAAGAGAAACAAAAGCTATGTGGTTTAGTTCATGTTTTTCAGGTTTTCCCAGGCTGTCAGGTTTAGGCCTGGAGACAAAAAAAAGTAAAAACAACTCTAAAGTAGCAGTTCTAAGGTTACCATATTTTGTAATAATCATCGGGGGTGGGGAGAATGAGTGGTTTCCATCACATTTTTCTGTCACAACTCTGAGAAAAAAAGTATTTCTGACATTCTAAGTATTCTGCCCTTTTAACTTTTTAAATAAAAAAATTATTTTAAAACAGTCAAATCAACTTTGCTTCAGTTTTTAAAATCTGGGTGGTAAGACCTACAGATAGAAATTATGACTGAAAATGATAGTTATAAATATAGTAACATCAAGATAAGTTATTTATTTTTTATTTATTACTTGGTCTTATATTCTAGTTAATTTCCAATAGGGTTATCAAATTTCAAGTGATTTGTACTCATGTTCTCCATCCAGCGGGCATAGCATAATTAAATGCTGTTCAACTTTTCAGATATCTAACTTGATATTTCTTCCTGAGTATCCTTTGTCCTTGGTGCAGCATTTCCCTAATAAGTGTTGGGCAAGTTGACCTTAATTAAATTATTAGTACTTTCCAGCCAATTGCACTGCTACCTGAAATTATAGGATCTTAAATTTATTTATTTATTTATTGATCGTATTTCTATACCGCTCCCTCTCCGAAAAGGGACTCGGGGCGGTGTACAGCCTAATAAATACATAAAATACAAGAATATAAAATTAAATAGAGTTTAAAACCGAATTAAACAAAAATATAGCTGCATCCCAAAAGTTTAAAAATGAAGTTTAAAATTTTAAAAACCCTATTAACTTAAAACCCCTTAAACCCTTACTGGGCCAGGCCAGCCTGTTTAAAAAATAGGGTCTTAACTGCGCGCCGGAAGGAGAGGATATCTGTCATGGCTCGTATCTCCGGGGGGAGATCATTCCACAGGGAGGGCGCTCCCACAGAGAAAGCACGCACCCTCGGGGCCGCCAGCCGACAACGATCAGGTGGCGGTACCCCAAGTAGGGCGACCCTGTGGGAGCATACTGGGCGGCGGGAGGTTGTTGATGGCAGCAGGCGGTCCCGTAAGTACCCAGGTCCCGAGCCATGGAGCACTTTAAATACCGTCAGTACCACCTTGAATCGAATCCGGAAGGCCACAGGAAGCCAGTGCAGCCTGCGGAGAAGTGGTGTTACGTGTGCGCCCCGAGGGGCGCCCACGATCACCCGCGCGGCTGCATTCTGAACTAACTGCAGCCTCCGGAGACTCTTCAAGGGGAGCCCCATGTAGAGAGCATTGCAATAATCCAAGCGGGAGATAACGAGGGCAGAAGTGACTGTGCGAAGTGCGCCCAGATCCAGAAAGGGCCGCAACTGGTAAATCAGACGAATCTGATAAAAAGCCCCCCTGGTGACGGCTGCAATATGTTCTTCCAAAGACAGCCACACATCCAGGAGGACACCCAAGTCGCGTGCCCTTTCCACGGGGGTCAAAACCTCTCCCCCCACGGCCAGCGAAGGAATAAGCTGGCTGTATCTGGGCGCAGGAAACCACAGCCACTCGGTTTTGGCCGGGTTGAGACGAAGCCTGTTACGACCCATCCAACCCCGCACGGCCTCCAGGCACCGGGTCATCACTTCGACGGCTTCGTTGGGGTGGCCCGGGGTGGAGATGTACAGCTGAGTATCATCAGCGTACTGATGGAACTCCACCCCAAAGCCACGGATGATCTCACCCAGCGGCTTTACATAAATGTTGAACAGCAGGGGCGAGAGCACCGACCCCTGAGGCACCCCACAAAGCAGGGGCCTTGGGGACGATCTCTGCCCCCCCGTCAACACAAATTGCGAGCGGTTGGAGAGGAAGGAGGAGAACCACCGCAACACGGTGCCTCCAACCCCCAACCCCTCCAACCGCTGCAATAAGATACTGTGGTCGACAGTATCAAAAGCCGCCGAGAGATCTAACAGGACCAGGACAGAGGAACAGCCTCTGTCCCGAGCCCTCCAGAGATCATCAACCAACGCGACCAACGCCGTCTCCGTGCTGTGCCCGGGCCTGAAGCCCGATTGGAGGGGGTCAAGATAACTCGCTTCATCCAGGAACCGGGGGAGCTGACGGGCCACCACACTCTCTACAACCTTCGCAACAAAGCGAAGGTTGGAGACAGGACGGTAATTTGATAACAATGCTGGGTCCAGGGACAGTTTCTTGAGGAGGGGCCGCACCACCGCCTCCTTCAAGGCGGCGGGTAAAAGCCCCTCTCTCAAGGAAGCGTTTATAATACCCTGGAACCAGCCTCGTGTCACCTCCCGAGTGGCCAAGACCAGCCAGGAGGGGCACGGGTCCAACAAACAGGTGGTGGCATTCAGTCCCCCCAGCACCCTGTCCACGTCTTCTACAGTAACAAATCTGTTACACCCTGAAGACTTTTGTTTCCTAAGAGGCCCTAATGCATTTTTGTGATTGAAAAAACAGTCTTATCTGTTGTAGAACCTGGGGGCGTTTACAACCGTTTGCATGTTCACAACTGGCTTTCAACAAGCAGAGTCAATGGAGAAGCCAGCAGTAAAATTGCAACTTGAAGTAATGTCATGCTTAATAACCACAGCAGAACCGATGTCATAAAACCAATACAATCACATGATGTCTCAACTTAACAACCATGTTGCATGTGATGGAGTTGCTGGTACCAGTTGTTATTGTTAAGTGAAGACTACTTATACCTATACAGTACAGGTAGACTTTGACTTACAACAGGAATTGAGTTTAGAATTTCCATCACTTAGTGTCACGGTCATAACTTATGATGGCATTGCTTAGCAATAGCAATCCCTGCAGGCCCAGTTGCCACCGTTAACCACATCCCATGGTCATTAAGCAAAGCAACCTCCTGCTTGCTTCTCACAACCAAGTCAATGGGTAACCTTTAATACTAGCTTTATGAGTTGAAGAATAGGACTTGCTTCTGAATAGTTAAAATATACTTTGAGCCGTTTGCAAAGAATTTCAAAATGTCATATACTGAAGTACTAATGGGATTTATTAAAATGATCCAATTTAGGCATAGAATAAGATAACAAGAACATTTTGGACTGATTTTGATTTGGTTTGATTGATTAATTGAAGATTGAACATTTATATTTACTTTCATTTTATTTAAAATTCTCAATTAAAATCACAGTGACAAAATATTCTTCATAATTACTGTATATTTCATGGTGACATTCAAGTGAGAATGCATCCAAATGCCATAATTTATTTACATTCTCTATAAGAATATCCTTACAGGGACTCAGCCAGTTTTGAAAAATATAATGAATAGTTTTATTTAGGAAGTAAGAGAAATGAAGAAAACTAAATTGGAGTTACATTTCTGTGTTATATGCCAACGGGTAATTCTGGAGAGAAGGAAATGAAAGTAGCATTTGGGATATTTTTCTTTCATCTGAAATAACCTTCCAAGTTTAAAGAGGGAAGTTCTTTAATACAATTATATGTATGCTCCAGATACATGGACACCTCCTTAGGCTTAGAACACTATGTTTCATTTTGATAAGCACTACACTCAAATATCCAACTTCACTATCAAAGAGAATGACATTAAAATAGCTTTCTAATAGCTTGAATTGTATCATATCTTTACATCTTTTTGATAACCATATTTTTATATTACAGATTGGATTACTTTCCCATGGTTAGCAAAATAAAATGAATGATGTTAGAAGTCAGTCACTATTTTTCAGCAGTCTGCCTGACCTGCAGAAGCTTTATGCTTTGAAGATTACATTGAGTTCTCAACTGGCAGCAGCTGAAGTTAGAACAGAACAATGGAAGATGTGCAAGTAAAATTCGTGATAGATTTAGTTTAAAAAAGTATAAAATACAGGATGACACATTGCTTAGGTTTACCATATTTTGATTAAAAGCATTGTCAGCACAGAATCTGAATTCTTCCTGAAATCTGACAGGCATCCACTAGATGGCAGGCAGACCAATGATGGTGAAATTATGACCCATGTTTCAAAGGTGACATGCCATGACATTTGGGTGACATACCAGCATTCACCAACACTTGAAAACAACTCTGCTCGAAAGCGTACCCCTTTCTGTCATGGGGTGATGCTGCAGAGGCCACATGAGAATGGGGTGTACTCTGTGCAGTCTCTAGATCCAGGCTGTCAAATTCCTGGCCCACGGGCCAGATGCATCATATGCTGGCCATACCCACGCCTGGTTTAAGGAAAGGGGGGGAAGTCCCAATATGTCACCTGATGCTACTGTGACATGAGTTTGACACCCCTGCTCTAGACTTTCCCAAAATGAGTTCGTTTTACATGTATTTAAATTTTGCATTCATTTATACAATACATACATCATTGGCATGTTTTTAATTAATGTACATTTAAAAAAAATGTTTCCCTTTTGTTTGGGATATCTGTGTGTGAGAGACATGCCACCAGAGCCAAGTTAGGCATTTTCCAATTACTTGAGAAACCAAGTGCAAAAGGTTTGCCATCACATTCTTGTGAAGCCTTGAAAGTCTGGTTTTAATACAAGCGCTGAAGTAGAGTGAGATTGAAGCCAATAAAGTTTTTGTTAAAGGGGAGGGATAATATGAGGAGTTTTTATACTTTTACTGAATTTATTGCTGTTTGTAAGCCACCTAGAATTAGGATGCTTAAAATGAACAACTGTTACAGTTAATAAAAATAAAGCTTTGCATTGATTATGCCTGATGACATAAAGAATGACTCTTGTTCTGTCAGTGTTAAGTTGCATTTGAAGCATAACATATTAGTTGTAGCTCAAACTGTAGCAATTCTTTCATTTGCATACTTAAATACAGTTCATATTTTAACAGTCTACCTCACAGGTGTCAAACTCACAGCATCATATTGCCGTCACATGATGTTCTGTGGTTTTTTTTCCCCTTCATGGAGCTTGGGTGGACATGGCCTGAGCATGACTAATCCGGCCCGCAGACCAGATGTGATATTCAGCAGGTTCTGACCAGTTCTGGAGAACCGGTAGCAGAAACTTTGGGTAGTTCAGAAAATCATTGAATACCACTTCTGATTGGAGATTTTACAGCATCCTTCCCCTGCCACCAAGCCATGCCCACAGAACCGATAGTAAAAAAAATTGAATCCCACCACTGCCGCAGGCCGCCAGTTTGACACCTACCTGATTGCAAGTAGAATTTGATATTTTTGTTACTGAAAAAGATTTTTTACCTTTATGATTAAACTCAGCTTTATAATTGCAGATATTAAAAAAACCAGCAAAAAATAAAGCTTTTGTTTTAAAAACCTAGTCTCTTTCATAATGGTATAAATGTCTTCGTGTGAAGAGGAATCTCCAAATTCAGTTTCAGTTTCAATTTAAATGTTATTCCAATTCTACTTTCAATAGAATAACTGGCACATCAATTTTTGCTATTCAGTGCTGGTATAATTTGTTTTAGAACTGGACCAGTAGGATTTGCATACAATCCTTTGTCAGGATTTTTATATTTGTGGGATGGCTGATAGGCCATTATTTTAGAAATCATTTTGGTGAACTATGTAGTTAAATGGCTAATTGTAGTAAAGACACTGGAAAATGGCAATACTTTATTTCCTTTCCTTTTTCGGTGTGACCTGTTACATGGTAGAAGCTGAATATGGTTGAACATGGTAGAATAATGAGAACAGCAGAGTAACAATTCATTAGAAAAAAGTTCTTTTTTATTTTTGCTTATTTTCCATGTCTCATGATGTTTGCTTTCATTATTAGAAGTTTAAGCTGTTAAAAAAAATTTTTAAACTCTACTAAAAGAGGTTAGGATTTTTTCCCTTCAGGGATAAAACTTTGAGGGCTGGAATGCTATCATTGTGATTCTTAATTTGGCAGGCCAAGGGCCATTGATTTTAATGCTTGTGGAAACATTCCAAACTTAGTAAAGTCAAGAAAAAGAGGTAGGCCAAATTAGTTTAATAGTAAATTAGTAAATATTAAATTTAATATATCATCATTTGTATGATTACCTGTTTATTTTTATTACCTTCCTGTCTTGTCAAAGAAAAAAAATATTTGTTAGCAAGTTTTAAAGATTCCATGACTTATATACAAATCTTAATTAAAAGTATAAAATTATTAAGATTAATGACAAGCTTTTAATATTTTACCTAGGCAACTCCTGCTGCTGTGTCAGGGTATCATTTCTTCACCTGTTCCTGGAACACTGAATCAAATTTCAGTAATTATGACGGTCAGAAATATTAGATATTACTAATTAAAAATAATAAAAAGAATTTCAGTTTATGCAGCTTAAAAATGTATAGTTAGTCAATAGGAAGTTCTCACATATCTCTCACATAGAGTGCTTTGTTTCAAAAAGCATTTTTCCCTTTTAGCCTACTGAAGGCAAGCAGATATGTATTTCACACCCTCAATTTATACTAAATTGATAAAAAGATCTAAGAACTTAACAATATTTATCATAACATATTTTATCTACTATAAAATACACCTGATCAGCCTTTTATTTTTCTTTATTCATCAACAGGAAACAATACTATTTTTGTTCTTCATATGCCCTCTCAGTCTTCCTCTCCCTTGTGTGTTAGATGTCTCCTGAATTTCATCTTGTCCTCCATAAGTGAACAAAATGACTGGATGGATTGCTTTTATGTTGGTTTTATTTCCCAAATCCTGATTGCAGGAATATTTTGCTCAACTTCTGCTGCAATTTAAGATGTTAAGGAAGGAATATGTCTAACTTTGTCATGAAACCCAATCTTAATGCTTCTGATTGATTTCATAATCCCTGTTATATTTGATTTTATCTGAAAATTGCAATGTTCTTTTTATAATGCTAAGTTTTAATCTTAATATTATTGCACTTATACTTTATAAGATTATACAGTAAAAACTAATACAAACTTGAAAAAAGAGCAAAAGATGCAAAAAAGGAAAGGATAATAATAATATAGTAAAGGAAAATAAAAGAAATATATAAAAAAGTGACTTCTCATCTATTCTCACAATAAGTAGAAACAATTTTAGCAACTTATTGCCTCCTTAAAATACAACAGATGAGTTTTTCTTCCCATAAATCATCTCTTATCTATAAACAAATATATAAAACATTGTTACTTCAGTCTCCAGCAAAAGTCTATTAAGGGTTAGCAGAAAAAATAACATCTGTTTTAACATTGATCAGATAAACCAACTTTATATTCCTTCCATTTCTCTGTATTAGTTTGTGTCCATTTAAATAATGTTGTAAAACTGGATATCTTTTCATTTTTCTTTGTTCCTTCTCTTGAGTTTCTTTGAAACTTTAACAAACCGATTTGTAAATCCAAATGTGTTTTTCCTCCATAACATTTTAGACATAAAGTTTCCTTGTAGGCAGATATCACTGTTAATATTAACATCAGAATCCATTTTTCAAAAATGCCCTTCATTATATCCAATGTTAGAATATTTTGCGTTATGCTGTAATTATTGGTCGAGTTTGTGTTGTCCTTTAATTTTAATCTTTGGTTCCCTCTAGAGTCCAGTTGTTTAAATTTTATGTTTTTTAAAATTTCAAAACAAAAGCATTTTCCTATGGGAATAATTCTTTATAAATAGTTTCAAAATCTTATTTAAAATTTATTTGTACCCTTAACTGTTTATAACTTTCTAAAATCAAAGTTTTAATCGGCTTTTTGCTGTTCATTAAAAAATGTGTTGTTACACTTGTAGCTGAAATTACAAATGTAAAACTCATCAGGTACAATCAGACATGATTCAAAGGTTTCTAATAGCTGAAAAGCAGTTAACCAGAAATTTCCAAAAGTGATTAGAAAGGGAAGTATACATTACTTAATGTCCTTTCAAAGGTTCCAACCATGATTTGAGCAAGATGGCTATTCTGTCATCTCACAAAGCTCTAAATCCAAGGAGCTACTATCTAGAGCAGTGGTCGCCAACCGGTGGGCCACCGCAGAGAAATCTCACCCCCAGAGCACCCCCCCCCAAAGCAATTAATCCAGGCTGCACAGAAACACAAGGCTGCTCAGCCCACATGGCCCACGGGAACCCTCCCCATCCACTCACTCCTTACCTGGCAAACTTGTCTGCTAAGTTGCTATTTTTCCGACCATCATCTGTTCTGCTGCACTGGGAAATGTAGATTAGCTAGGAAGCAGGAAATGGTTGGAACCTCCCTTAGGACTGAAGGTTTGTTTGCAAGCAAATTCAGTGCAGACTCACGGCAAGCAAATTTGAGAGACTGAGCTAGCCGATGGTAGATAGATAGATCACTGAATGATTCTGTGAGCAACTCAATCTGCCTGCTTTGCCTGATTTTGGGTAAAAGTTGCTTTTTTAAAATAAAAAATTCAATATTTACATATATGGTGTGTTGTGAGTTAATTTTGTGAGTTTGCTTGCAAGCAAATTTTATGTGAAAGACTGAGCTAGCCAATGGCAGAAAGATAAATTTCTGAATGAATCTGTGATTCTGTGAGCAACTCAATCTGCCTGCCTACTTTGCCTGATTTTGGGTAAAAGTTGCTCTTTTTTTATAAAAAATTCAATATGTATATAAATATTTATAATATTTACATACAAGCCATGCCCAGCCAGTCACATGACCACCAAGCCACACCCACAAATTAGGTCATGCCCACAGAACCAGGTAGTGGTCCCTGGGATCTAAAATTATGAATTTCGTGGTCCCTGAGGTCCAAAAGGTTGGCAACCCCTGATCTAGAGTACTTGTATCCCACAATTATTTGTAGAGTTAGGGTTAGGGTTAGAGTTACTCCTCCAATTTACTAATTTCTGTCTGTTTGTCTGTCTGTCTATGCAGAGAGCTACATAAATGTTTGAGTTCCATTTTTTAAAATTGCTCTGTTGGTCACACAGTTCTGAAGCAAATTAAAATTCAAATCATATAAGGTTGCCTTCAAAAGTTGGCTTATGACAGACAGATTTTAGGGAAAAAGTGAAATCTCTTATGTGAATGTGCCCTGAATCTTAGCACAACTTTGCATCAGTCAACCTGTTTATTCAATAACTCCTCCCTATTTTTCTGTTCTTAAAGGCTACATTTTCTTAATTACAAATTTATATCTCAGAAGCTCTAATTTGTCTCTCTTGATTTCTTGCATATTTTATAGAAGTTGTCTTTCAGATTAAAATGCTCAGTGGTTTTACATTTGGTTTCAGTGTTGGAACATGTTAACAGTAGTATTAAATGAGTTTCTTCTATTTGAGAAATGAGTTTCTTCTATTTTCTTTTAAATGAAAAACTGCCAAGGGCCTGTCCTATAGTAGAAACAATACCTTTCACTTGTATTTCCCAAAGAATTCATGTTTCAGAACGATTTATTCAAAGAATAGGTAAAAGACAAAAAAAGAGTTTAAAGAGGAAATATATGCTGAAACTTATTTTCTGCTTGTTTCAGATATCCTTTTACAAATCAGGAACATTTCAAGTTTATGTGGACAAACACGGAGCTACAGTAAGTCATGAACATTATTTTTTCTGGTTGTTTTTCTACATACAAGATGCGTGTATATTGTTACAGGTTGTTGGAAAATTACATTTTATGTACTAAAATATGAAAAAACGGAATGCTTTTTATTCTATCTGAGTTTTAGATATTTTAATTTCATTTTATGACATAATATGGGCATTTAGTTCAATGCGATTCATATCCTATATTGATGATATATTATTTATAAATCATTCTTCCGCAAACTTGGCAATACTTTCTGTATCAACTTCATCTCCCAGATTTCTTAGCAATCAACATGCTAACTGGACAGTTGTAGGAACTGAAATCCAAATATTTGGAAGCTGACCAAATTATGGAAAGTAGGTGTAAGTGATGGCAGATCTGATGTGCAGGGATTCCAAGTTAGTCTCCCAACCTATCGGAGAACCATAGGAATAATCTTGTAATATAATTATGTCATTGTAAGGGGCTTGACCAAAGGTGTTATGCCTTTAAGGGAAGCAATAACAATTAAAAAGAAATGGGGAGCCTCTGGAAAACACTACCATTTTCAACCTTAAATTCATTATCTAAGCATTTAAAGATGGCCTGAAACTGTGTTCCTGAAAATTGGGCATTGCTGGTAATTTTGGCATTGCAATTTTGGGGAAGAGAGGGTTGGAAATGGGGTGCTAGAGATATTATATGGTCCATGGCCATGAATTATCCAATCCTGATTTATAGGATCAAAGTGGACCTTTCTTTTTAAGCCATGCTAATAAGCTGTAATGTAGCAAAAATATTATTGAGCATTTATAACTGAGTCAAACCTTGCAGAGAACTTTTACTTAGCTATGCAATCAGATTGATCTGTGTACAAAAGTATCCATGATAAACTAAAAATATATTTTAGGTCAGAGGTAGCAAACTCACGGCCCGCCGCCCAAATGCGTCATGTGCTGGCCTCGCCCCCACCTGGTTTAGCGAAGGGGAAAAAAGTCCTGATACGTCACATGATGATGTGAGTTTGACACCCTGTCGTAGCCATACACTCTATAGATGTTGGCCAAGATGGCTTTACTGAAAATTTGGTGACATACATCCATTCAATTGTAATTTTATGCTTCATGAATAAAAATATATGTCAATGAACAGGATGTCGAAGCCTAATGGATCAATCAGAAAATAATAATATATATGTTTTTCTTCCAATCATGGTAGAAAATGTGTATATCATTTTTAAGAAGGAAGAATTACAAGAAAGTAAGATGAGGAATACACTTTGAAAAAAGTGCATTTGGGGCTGGGAGCCATGAGTGGGCTGTACAAATAGCTCGATGTATTTCTTATTGTGTGCCTGCTTATTCTCTTGTAATCCCTTTCTCTCCAATCCAACAGACCTACTTGAGAGCTACTTATGACTCAGATTCAAAGTTTTGGGGTTGCCCCCCCCCATAGTCACATGACCGCACTTGGGCAGTGGGCTACATTTATGACCATTTGCAGCATCTTGCAGTCACATAATAATGTTTTATTACACTTTTGCTGGAAACCAGCAGTTGCTTCCTGTTTTAGGCAAAACCAGTTATATAGGAAACCATTGGTTTGCTTTATGACCACGGCAATCACTTAACAACTACCATAAAAAAGGTTTTAACTTATGGCCATGTTGATTTACAGCCATAATGGGGAGGCTCCATTATGGTCATAACTAGAGGACTACCTGTAAGTAAGTTAAGATGGTAGAGAGCATCCTGAAAGTCTAAAGAAAGTGGGAGAGCAACTTCATCAATTTGCTTTCTGGTAAGTGGTACTTTGTGTTTATGAGACTGGTATATTAGGTTTTATACTTTTTAATGTTCTGTCCATGTTCATTCCTCTAGGCATAGAATCTACATAGAAATAGCCTGACATAAATTGTACTACCGTGATTGTCAAGTTCTATTCTCCATCAATAGCAAGGCTGGCAAGTAGTGCCATCCTTATCAGTTTCAATGTAACTCAAGCCATGAAAAACATTTAATGGATTCTCTTGGCTCTATTTTCCCTTCCACTGAGTATTATCTGCCTACCGGAAAAACAAGTATGTGATAGGACAAGCTGGGCAGGTATAGGCAAGTATCTGGAATGTGAGATTTAGTTGTCTTTCAAGCTTTGCAAGTGACAAGTTGCAGATGCTGAAATGTTCTGCACTTATGATTTTAAAACATGGGTCTAGCACGTGCAACAAATATTGACAGTACATAGGTAACACAGAGAGCTTGTGAGGATCATCCGGCATGTTGTAAACCTGTCCTCGGTGCCTGTGACCCCTCAATCAAGCTATTTCTGAGAGAATGTTTAGTGCTCTTTTGGAAAAATGCTAGATCAATATCCAAATTAAGCTGAATGGTGCACTGCACTCTTACGACAGTACCTGTGATCTCAGGATATTCACTAGTATCCCAATTAATTACACTAAGAAATATTTTTTGCCTCCTGATAAATGCTTGGGTCAGTAGTTTTGTTAATCTGTCTCAGTTTGTATTTTAATATATGAGTACAGTCTCAGTTTGTGTTTTAATATATGAGTAGGTTTTATGTTATGCATCTGTACATGTTTGGACATTTTTAATGTAAGTGCCCTAGCTCCTTTTTACCATCCATTCATTTATTTTTATTTATTTTATATGGTTTGTCAATTGCTTACAAGATAATAGGTGTAAGTAAAAACATGAGTAAGAATACATGGATACATATAAGAAAAACAAAAGAAACAATAGGACACGGACGGTAGGCACATTGGTGCGCTTATGCACGCCCCCTACAGACCTCTTAGGAAAGGGATGAAGTCAATAGTAGAAAGTTTAAGGTTAAAGTTTTTGGGATTTGGGGAAGAAACCACAGAGTCAGGTAGAGTATTCCAGACATTGGCCATCCTGTTACTGAAGTTGTATTTCCTGCAATCAAGTTTTGTGCAATTAACCTTGAGTTTGTATCTCTTGTTTGCTCTTGTATTGTTATGGTTGAAGCTGAAGTATTCATTGACAGGTAGGACACTGCAATGTATGATTTTATATACTATACTTAAATCGGACCGAAAGCAGCATAGTTCTAGGTTTTCTAGGTCTAGAATTTCAAGTCTGGTGGTATAAGGTATACTGCAACGAATAGAGGAGTAGAGAACTCTTCTTGTGAAATATTTCTGGATTTTCTCAACTGTGTTAATATCAGATACATAATGTGGGTTCCAGACTGATGAGCTGTATTCGAGTATTGTTCTAGCAAATGTTTTGTATGCTCTAGTTAGTAGTGTAATATTACCAGAGAAAAAGCTACGTAAGATTAAGTTAACAACTCTTAATGCCTTTTTGGCTATGTAGTTACAGTATATCTGCCTTGTCTCTCTCTACCAGAAATTTAGATTAGGATGATAATTAGCTAAAATGTAATAAAGGTTCTTTTACTTGGGGTATAACTCAAAGTAATTGTTTTAAATGTAAGGTATATATTGTATTTAAATCTGAGTTTTGCATGAATGGTTAGATAACTTGATAATAATCTTTTGCTGTAATGCCTGCAACTGCTATTTATTTCTCTGTAAAATATACTGAGGCACTGGAGTGAGTTCAGATTATTTATTGAACAGTTTTCTTTTTTGCTTGTTCTGATTCAGATGGAATAGCTGCCGGGAAGGGGGGTGGGGGTGGTGTTCTATGTTCAGCCAGCCACAACAAAGTTCCTAATTTTGGAAGCAGGAACAGAGGGAGTGAGGATTCTAATTTTCTTCTCAACCAATTCTTCAATATATTGACTGACAATGTAACACTATGATACAGCAGTAAAACAACAACACCATTGTTCAGATATTTTACTGATGTTATATATCTGTTTCTTTCATGGATCTTTTGGTTCTACCACCGGTAATCGTGGGATTCACTGGATTTTACTGAACAAATATCTGTAACTCTAATTTCTGTTCCTAGAAATATGGAATAAGGGCCCAGGGGAGAAATATGGAATAAGAGCCAGGGGAGGGGTGGGGGGGGGGTTGCAGTAATTATTAAGGAAGATCTATGTCCTAGGGAATCCACTGTTCCTCCGACGACCAGATGTGAATCCCTTTTTGTGAAATGTGGTTCCGGGGCTCAGATGGACCTATTGATCACATACCTGGCTCCCTGCTGTGTGACATCGGCCCTGCCTGAGCTCCTCGAGATCATAGTCGGCTTGGCGGTTGAGACCCCCAGGCTTATGGTCATGGGGGATTTCAACTTGCCTTCAGCTGGCGGTACCTCGGGGATAGCCCAGGAGTTCTTGGCTTCCATGACAGCCTTGGGCCTGACCCAGTTAATTAGGGACCCCACTCACATTGGGGGTCACATCTTGGACTTGGTTTTTGTCTCTGGACAGTGGCAGGATGATCTAGGTGTAGGGGACGTAGTTGTTGAGCCCCTGTCATGGTCTGATCATTCACTCCTTAGGCTCGACTTCCATACTGCACCCCCTCGTCGCAGGGAGGCGGACCTGATACGATGGTTCCACCCCAGGTGCCTGATGGACCCAGATAGGTTCCTGACGGAGTTTGGGCCATTTCCCGGCGCTCAGACACACGACCCGGTTGAGGACCTGGTCACCACCTGGGATAGGGTGGCGGCTGGTGCCCTTGATCGGGTCGTGCCCTTGCGGCTTCTGACCCGATGCCGATCCCAATTGGCTCCCTGGTTTTCCGAGGAGCTGAGGGAGATGAAGCGTTGGAAAAGACGCCTAGAGAGTGTTTGGAGGACCACCCGCTCCGGATCTGACCGAACACTATTGCGGTCCTATATTAGGACCTATTTAGTGGTGATAGAGGCGGCGAAGCGCTCGCACTTCTTCACCCTTATTGCGTCCGCGGGGAATCGCCCAGCCACCCTTTTTAGGGTGACCCGCTCCCTCCTAGAGGTGGGAGCGTGGGATGAACCTCTACAAGGGCAGGCTGAGGATTTTTCAAATTTTCTCCAGGACAGAATCACTCAGATCCGGGATGGGTTGGACTCTGACTGGGCAACTCCGGACGGGGGGACGGGGGTGGAGTTCGGTGACCCTCGAGGATGTGGACAGGATGCTGGGTGGCCTTAATGCCACCACATGTTTATTGGACCCATGTCCCACCTGGCTGATTTTGGCCACCCGAAAGGTGTCACGTGGTTGGTTCCAGGGTATTATAAACGCTTCCTTGAGTGAGGGGTTCTTACCTCCTGCCTTGAAAGAGGCGGTGGTGAAACCCCTCCTCAAGGAACCTTCCCTGGATCCAACCTTATTATCTAATTATCGTCCGGTCTCCAACCTTCGCTTTATGGTGAAGGCTGTTGAGAGTATGGTGGCACAACAGCTCCCCCGGCACCTGGAGGAATCATGCTATTTGGATCCACGCCAATCAGGCTTCAGGCCCGGGCCCGGGCACAGAAACGGCATTGTCGCGTTAATTGATGATCTCTGGAGGGCCTGTGACAGGGGGTTTTCCTCTGTCCTGGTCCTATTAGATCTCTCAGCGGCTTTTGATATTGTCGACCACAGTATCTTATTGCGGCGGCTGGGGGGGTTGGGAGTGGGAGGTACCGTGTTACGGTGGTTCTCCTCCTTCCTCTCTGACCGCTCGCAATTTGTGTTGGCAGGGGGGCAGAGATCGACTTTGAGGCCCCTGATTTGTGGGGTACCTCGGGTCGATCTCTCGCCCCTCCTGTTCAACATTTATGTGAAGCCGCTGGGTGAGATCATCCGTGGCTTTGGGGTAGAATTCCATCAGTACGCTGATGATACTCAGTTTCCTTTTCTACCCCGGGCCACCCTAACGAAGCCGTGGAAGTGATGACCCAGTGCCTGGAGGCTGTGCGGGATTGGATGGGGCAAAGCAGGCTTCAGCTCAACCCGGCCAAGACCGAGTGGCTGTGCTTTCCGGTGCCCCAATACAGCCATCTTACTCCTTCACTGGCTGTGGCGGGGAAAATTCTGGCCCCCACAGAAAGGGCACGCAATTTGGTTGTCCTCCTGGATGTACGGCTGTTGTTAGAAGATCATATAGCAGCCGTTGCCAGGGGGGCTTTTTATCAGGTCCATAGGATCTACCAGTTGCGGCCCTTTCTGGATCGGGACACACTTCGCATGGTCACATCCGCCCTCGTCATCTCCTGGCTGGATTATGGCAATGCTCTCTACATGGGGTTCCCCTTGAAGAGCACCTGGAGGCTTCAGCTGGTGCAAAATGCGGTCGCGTGGGTGGTTTTGGGGGCTCCTCGGAGCTCCCATGTTACACCACTTTTGCGCAAGCTGCATTGGCTCCCGGTGGCCTTCCGGATGAGATTCAAGGTGTTGGTGATCACCTTTAAAGCACTCCATGGCTCGTGACCTGGGTATTTACGGGACCGCCTGCTGCCACTGTCAGTCTCTTGCTGACCAGTGCGCTCTCATAGAGCGGGCCTCCTTGGGGTGCCGCCGGCTGGATGGCTGGCGATCCTGAGGGTTCAGGCCTTCTTTTTGGGGGCCCCGTCCTTCTGGAACGAATTGCCCCTGAACATGAGGACTGTTCCCGACCTATTGACCTTCTGGCGCGCACTAAAAACCCACCTATTCCATCTAGCTGGTCTGGCCTAGAGTTATGTGAAATGGTTTTAAATTCGGTTTTTAAATGGTTTTTAACATTTTTTAATTCCCCATTTTTAACTCTTAAAGCCAATCTATTTAATCCTTTTAATTTATTTTAAATTATTGTATTTGTATTTATATGTTTTTATCTGGCTGTGCACCACCCCGAGTCCTTAGGGAGAGGGGGCGGTATACAAATTTGAATAAATAAATAATAAATAAATAAATACGTTTACTAAATAGGTTTAGGGAAAGTAGGCTTTTCAATAAATATGTAAGTTTATATGATTGAAAATGAATAACAGCACTATATTCTTTTCCTTAGTTTTAAACATTTCCATTATAACCATTCCTTTGTTGGTATTTTAGATATTGTTTGAATTATTTTTAATTGATTCTGAATGTAGGTAATTTTACAAATAAATGTGAAAAGCGGTCCTGATGGTTTCAGATGATTTTTTTAATTTCATGCATCTTTGTTCTTGATAGAAAACTGATTATACTGGTTTGCATGAATTTTATGAGTCATTTGTGGGTCATTTTATGGCTTGATAATTAGATACTATCTGTATCTTTTACAGTGATAGCATTGCTGCTATTGTTAAAATTTTGCCTTACCACAGACTTGCCAGGGCACACTGGAACCTTTGTAGGTATATCAATAGGAAATAGAAAACAAAACAGGTGTGAAGTTCCAACAATCTTCTATGAATTACACATATCTTTACTTCATGTGTGTAACATACTTTTTAAGAACAGTCATACAATTCCTACCATTTATAACATTCAACACTTGATTTGCAATCTATCTCGAGTACATTAGCTGGATTATGTTGGACCTAAATAAGCAATTTGCCATATGCTTTACTGTACAGTAACCAATTTGGAGATGTCTTTTTCAGAAATATTCTATATATTAAAAGGAGGTTGTAAGACTAGAGCAATCTCTGCCTGAAGATCAGTCTAGAATAGATGCATTTTTGCTTAGTATATAATTATTATGACAGGAAAATAATATTGATTGAGACCAATAGAGTGGAATAGAGGATGTAACCTTTGCTCCCAATGCAGCCCTAACTTAAGTCAATTCCTGTCTTGTTAATCATGAATGCAAATTACAGTCTCAGTGGAGCAACTGTCATGTTATTAGGCTGAACATCCTGTAAGGGTTATTCACTGAACAAAAAGCAATAACATGGCTATTGTCTTTGACTCTTAATCATTGGAGAATACAATGTGCTCTGCTAGATGGATTACATTTGATTAAATGTAAGGTGCTTCATAATAATAATATTCAAATACTTAAGGAGGCAATGTTTGCAAAGAGAAAATACAATACAGTGCGTTTTGGTTTCTTTGTATATTTATTAGGTAGGAATGCCGGAAAGAGTTACCCTAACCATCTTTCAAGTCTGCCTTTCTTATACGCTTAGAGTCAAACTTGCCCCTAATTGGAACCAAGCTGGTCACTTGTTAATACAAGGTAATTATTTGGAACCTCTGATAGTGAAGATGTTTTATAGTGTTAGAGTTAGATAATTTCTGCATGATGCATATATTTATTAACTATAGTTTTTACAATATTGTTCAGTAAGTCTGAGTACAGGTAGTCCTCAACTTATAATGGTAATTGATCCTGCAATTATGGTTATAAGTCATGATGGTCATTATGGTGGTTTATTAAGTTACCTGTGTTTTGCAAAAATTTTGAAATTTCTATTAAGCATAGTAATAATGGCTCAGTTTAGATATCATAAAATAGAAAACAAATTCTTCAACTGATTCTTCATTTCTGAAAATATTTCAGATGTAGACTGTGTAATTTCATAAGATCAGCCACTTCTACCTCCAATTCTTTATCATCTGAAAATTCCTCAAAACTGAAAGTTTGCACAATATTTTATATATGTGTGTGAGTAATACACATATTGCTTTATTTTTATGTAGTTATCGTCAACATAAATATGTATATATATCATTAAAATCTGCACTTTCCTTTTGAAATTGCAACCTACCAAGTTCCTAATTAGATTGGCTGACTCAATATTGCTGAGCTAGGTTATGATATGTATTTAAGGATGGTACATTTATAGCTTTTAAAAAGCAGGTTCAGCAGCAGTGATGTAGTTGCAGTCTTGCCAGGAACCATCAGGTAATTGGGACCACTGTCTTATCTCTTCCCTAGGATTTTTTATGGCCATTCATGAGAAGCTTCCACCTGACATGACTCCTCCTCCAGTAAATTGGAGGCCCAGTTAAGTAGAGAAGTTCTAGATCCTTGGCATAAAACCTGGATCAGAATGCAAGAAGACCAGAGCATGTCATCTTAGTTAATGGACTTTGGTTCCAAGCTTTAGTTATGGAGGCCAGAGGGGAGGATCTTTAAGAACTGATGGGACCATTTCCTCTCCCAAGGAGGAGTTAACTACCGCCCAGACCCAATCATGCTTCTCTCCCTATGGCCATTTATCAAATAATACATTCCTCTTTAATACATAAGGAATATGTTGCAATGCAAACATTACATAAACAATGTATAACAAAATATAAATATATTTTCCTCATCAGACATTGCTTTCATAAAGTTTTAACTTTGAGTTATAATACAGCACTTTCATATTTTTAAGGGAGAAATTTTTTGTCACAGATGGGAAAGCAAAATGCAGTTGGTGAGTACACTATGAATAAATATTTTTCTCACTCTTAAAGACCTGGAATTACCTTAGATATATTTTGTACAAAAAAAAAAAGAAATGAAGAAAATAAATGTTATATCAAATGTAACCTAGAGATTATCAATTGAGCAACTGTTAGGCATATAAATTTATCTATCAAAATGATTGAAATCAAGACTAAAAGTCACCATGCAAGCAAATAATGAAGACCTATACCACTGCTTTCTTTACTTGTTAGTCCTGTTCAGAGGTGGGATGCTACCAGTTTGGCCTGGTTCTACAGAACCTGTAGCTGCGAAGAGCAGCTGACACTGAACCGGTTCAGTGTTTGCCCACCCACCTGCCAGGGCTCTAGGCTGTCCTTTATTCCCTGCTTTTCCCTCCTCAGCTGCTTTGCACGGCAACAAGATTTTTAAATGCTGCACACCTGAACGCAGCGCTTGTCAGCTGTCCAGGCAGCATAGCTGATGATTTCTTACAAACGCTGCACACACGATTATCCCCAGTTCAGAGAACTGGCAAATCACGCCACTGGCTGGCCCCTCCCCTCCCTGCCACTCACTTCTTACCTGGCATGCGAGCCATCCAACTTGCCTGGTTTGGTAAGTTGCTATTTTTCCTTTTTTTTTTCCCTGACCATTAGCTATTCTGCTCTGCCAGGAGATTTAGATTAGCTAGAAAGCAGGAAATCTTTGAATTTCTTGCTTCCTAGCTAATCTAAAAGCAGAGCCAAACCTTCCTTAGGACTGAAGCTTTTCAGTGCAGACTCAGGCACCCAATTGCAGATAAAGAGATCTCTAAGTTAATCTGTGATTCTGTGAGCAACTCAATCTGCCTGCCTGCTTTGCCTGCTTTAGGGTAAAAGTTGCTTTTTTAAAAATAAAAAATTCAATATTTACATACATGGTATGTTGTGAGTTAATTTTGTGAGTTTGCTTCCTAGCAAATTTTATAAGTTTGCTTGCAAGCAAATTTTATGTAACAGACTCAGATAGCCAATTGCAGATAGATTTCTAAGTGAATCTGTGATTCTGTGAGCAACTCAATCTGCCTGCCTGCTTTTGGGGAAAAGTTGCTCTTTTTTAATAAAAGAATAAATATTTACATAAATATTTATAATATTTATATACAAGCCATGACCACCCAGTCACATGACCATCAAGTCACACCCACAAATTAGGCCATACCTACAGAACTGGTTATTAAGAGATTTGAATCCCACCCTTGGTCCTGGTCCTGCTTAGCAATATTTAAAGATATAAGTAACCACAAGCAATTATTTAAAAATATTAAATTAAAATTATTAAAAATTATTAAAAAATAAAAAATGGTGATTTCACTTGAACTTTATGGACACATGGACCGTTAAGTCACTTGGTCAGTCCTGCTTTAGAATTCAGTATAAATTTTGTCTTATGCACTTATGGGGAAAGTAGGGATATATGAAAATGCTGTATACTGGATGTTATAAATTTTATTTCAGTTGTGGATATCACTGTATCAGAAACTCAACTTTGCATCAGTGTGGAAATATGCAGGATATATTTACCACTACCTGAGGTACAGAATTAATGTAACTTTTTACATTTGCATTTTATGGGGTTTCATTGTGCTTATGCATCAAGGGTTACATAAGATTCTTTTACAGAATAGAAAATCAACAATTGTTAAGCAATTCATCTCACTTTTTAATTTCTGTCTTTCCTCTTTTCTCCATACTACCGCATATTTTTTCTTGTGGTCTAATATATACATACATACACACACACACACACACACACACACACACATTTTCTCTTTAAAAATTAATTATTGGGTGAACATTTTCCAAGAAAACAAGTGTTTTTTAATATATTATCACATCTCTCAGATGCATACAAAAATTATCAGGCAAAATACAATTTCAAAAAAGCCAACTATGATCTCATAGATGCTGACCTATCATCTTTTGATTGGCACATTCTATTCTCTAGCTGTAATACTACAGAAGACCATTATAATGCATTCTTGTTTGAACTTGAAAGAATCATTAAACTATATGTACCATTAATAACCCCCCCCCGAAAAAAAACAAATTACCCATAACAATAAGGAAACTCAATCAAAAAAAAGATCGCTATGGCGTAAAAACAAAACTAGCTACCTAGCAAACTTTAAAAACCAATACAACACCCTATGCTGACAGATAAAGGCAGAATGCACAAATTACCACTGCAAGCAAGAGGAAAACCTCCTACGTACAAAATCCACCCATGTCTTCAACAATTTTGTTAACACCAAACTTAAAGGATTAAGAACCATCTCACCCCTAAAAGGACCAAATGGGAAAGACTGCAACGATGAAGATGTTAAGGCCAAACTCTTCAGCACATTCTTCAGTTCAGTCTTTGTAAACAGCAATGGTTCATGCCCCACATTTCCTAGTCGCAACACAACTAACTGTAATGACTTACTACAAATTGACCTTACAGAAAATAATGTAGAAAAGGCACTACGAAACCTAAAACCATCCCTATCTATTGTCCCTGATGGATTATGTGCATACTTCTTAAAAAAGCTCTCCTCTGCTATAGCGGAACCCCTAAGTATTATATGTAAGATATCATTCAGAACAAATTCCTTACCAATCCTATGGTCCTTAGCTACGGTCATCCATATCTTCAAAAAAGGTGACCCCAGCCTGGTTGAAAACTACAGACCAATCTCACTGTGTTGTGTCACGTGCAAAGTCATGGAATCAATCATTAACCAATTCATCACTCTCCACTTAGAGTCAAACAACCTACTCTCCAAAAAACAATTTGGTTTCAGGAAAAAATTGTCCTGCAATCTACGACTCCTACATTGCAAAAACATATGGACTACTCTACTTGATCAGGATAAAGCTATAGATGCAATTTACATAGACTTCTGCAAAGCCTTTGATTCAGTGGTACACAACAAACTACTGTTAAAACTAAGCTCTTACGGCATTTCCGGATCTCTCCATAAATGCATTACTGCATTCCTATCAAATAGGCAACAGATAGTAAAAATAGGGAGCACTATATCACACCCTGCTCCAGTTAACAGAGGTATCCTCCAAGGCAGCGTTCTAGGACCCACACTCTTTATACTCTATATAAATGACCTTTGCGATCACCTTATAAGCAACTGTGTCCTTTTTGCAGATGACTATAAAATTAAAACTATTCAACACCACTGACAATGTTACTATCCTTCAAAGCGACCTTGATTATGTGTCTGAATGGTCAAACATCTGGCAACTCCAATTTTCGACCAACAAATGCTCTGTTCTACACATTGGTAAAAAAAAAATCAGTACACCAAATACAAACTAGGCGGATATGACCTCGTTGATTATCCTCACTCTGTCAACGATCTTGGAGTTCTCATATCAAATGAACTAAGCCCAGAGCTCATGTATGTAACAGCATTGCCAAAAAGGCATTAAGAGTTGTAAATCTAATCTTATGAAGCTTCTCCTCCAGAAATATCATATTGCTAACTGGAGCATACAAAACTTTTGCCAGACTAATACTCAAATACAGCTCATCAGTCTGGAATCTGCACTGCATATCAGACATTAATACAATCGAGCGAGTCCAGAAGTATTTCATGAGAAGAGTACTACACTTCTCTGCTTGCAACAGAATACCCTATATCACCAGGCTTGAGATTTTGGGCTTGGACAACCTTCAACTACACCGCCTACGGTTAGACCTAAGCATAGCACACAAAATTATCTGCTACAATGTCCTAACAGTCAGTGACTACTTCAGCTTCAATCACAACAATACAAGAGCACACAACAGATACAAACTCAATGTAAATCGCTTCAAACTTGATTGCAGAAAGTATGACTTCAGCAACAGAGTGGTTAATGCCTGGAATTCACTACCTGTCTCTGTTGTTACATCCTCTAACCCCTACTCCTTTAACCTCAGACTATCCACTATTGACCTCACCCCATTCCTAAGAGGTCTGTAAGGGGCATGCATAAGTGCACCATTGTGCCTACCGTCCCTGTCCTATTGTCCCCATTCATACCTATTTCCTGTATTCTTACTCATATTTATACTTATATCTATTACCTTGTAAGCAATTGACAAATAAAATAAAATAAATAAATAAATAAAATAATCTTCATCTTACTGAAGAGTTGTATTGGTGATTTCTGATATATCAGTGAAATTTTAAAATAAAAGTATTCAGGTATTGAGAAAGCTAATTAGGTGTAAAAGTTAAGGCATCAGTCCAGAAATCAGGAGAGTGTGAGTTCTAGTGTTACCTTAAGCCCAAAGCCAGCTCAATGACCTTGGGCCAGTAACTCACTCTCAGTCATTGTAAACAAGTATGGCAAACTGCTTCCAAAATCTTGCCACAAAAACTGCAGTGATTAATCCAAACATATCCCAAGAGTCAGCAGCGACTTGAAGGGACAAAAAGAAAGAAAAGAAGGAAGGAAGGAAGACAATAACATGATTTATAGGTGTAGTTCTGATGATGACCACAATCAAGGTTTACTGGTTATTTTTAACTCATTAGAAAGAAAATTGGATACTTAAATTAAAAAACATGCCTTTTCTTTTAATGTTGTAATTTATTTTAATATGCATATTGTTGCAGTAAATTGTAAATCACAGATCCATACGGAGAGTAATTTCAAAGTCTGAAAAGGATTTAAATGACTGCTTTATATTAAATAATTAGGCATCTCTTAATTTTATAGCATGATTTTTGTGAAAGGATTTAGTTATTAAAATGTAATTCCAGTTACAAATGTAGTAACTAAAGCTTTTAATGAAAGCTTTTGTGCAATATTATTTTAAAAAACGTTACTTTCTGTTTTATACTTTTATACCTAACCTTTCAAAAATTGCTGTATTGATTTATTTTTATTTTAGCTTGAAGATTTTGATATTTCAACAAACATCATAAAGAACTTTAATAATGATACTACTGCAGTCATTTCAGAATGTTCTATTTTAAGTAATTGGTGTTATGTTTTACCAAGGTATGTTTTTCATATTTTACAAGGAATTGTATTAAGATGAATGAAACTTTTCTTACAATATATTTTTATTACAGTAAAGATATTAGTGATAGGAGCCACTGAGAAAAGGTTTTCATTCCCAGGGTTTCATGAATATTTAGACTATTTTTTTAAATATAAATTCAAAAACAAACTACTTTGAGTAGTAACATAACCAAACAAACATCTTTTTAAAATTTGAACAGGCATTTTTGAAAATCAAGTATAATCTTTAGTTCTTTCCACTTAATTCTAAATGACAAGTTCACATCTGTGAGCAAGACTACCCTACAGAAAAAAATCCAGTTATATGGTTTATTTCTTTGAGTTTTAATAACGCCAGAACAACAGTCAAGCAACATATTTGGGGATTACAACGGGATTCCAGTCATCTGTATGCAGGTTTGTTTTTTAACAGCCTTGCCTCTACCAACTTCATTTCCAATATCATATTACAGTAGGACTTTTTCATTAGTTCTATGTGCAATACTAATGAGGGGCAGATGTTGGTATATCACTTGAGCCATGTTTCTGATTTAATGGATTGTTGAAGTGGAAATAGTAACTTTGTTATTTTATGGTATGGCTTTATATTTGAATAACAGATCATTCTTCTTTTATGGAATTTTCTAAGCAAGCAGTCTTAATTCTATATCTCATAACTCTTAATCAGCCTGAACATTTGCAGTAATCTAGTAATTATGATGCCCAACTGTTTGTAGAATTTGGTGTCCCTTTTTAACTCTTGCTTTAGGCTTTTGAATTATTTAAATCCAGATGTGCCTACTCTTTTCATATGCTAAATGCTGATTCATAATAATAAACTAAACAAATTATATATATCTAATATATAATTTTAACTTAACTTTTTTTTTAACTTTACAGCTTTCTATTTCTATATATTTTATTTTGTGTCTACTTTTCCTCGTTATGACTATATTGCATTAAATAAATGCAATATGACAATTTTAATTTCTGCTTAACTCATTTTAGAGTAATAGAAGTCCGCATTTTTTGAACCTAGTTCAAAATATCTGTTACATAATTATGGTTTCTACTACTTAAAACTAATTTTCTAATATTCTTTTTGTATCTCTGCCAGTATGAAAATGGGTCAGATAATGAGTATCAGTCATTTAATTCCACATGATTCTCCGTTTCATTCATACAGTGATTTACAGTTACATTGGGAAAATCTGGTAAGGGTATACGTGTGTGTGTGTGTGTGTGTGTGTGTATCTCCATTCATTGATAAATAATAAATCAATTCACAAAATTATTATTATGTATTATCTTATGTATATATTTTATCTTTAGTATGGCTACCTTCTGCCGGAGGATTCACAGATGTATTTCAGCATTTATTTCAAACGAATAGGAGAACAATTCTTTACATATCTTTTATATGTTTTATTTGTTTTTATGTGGGGCCTTCTTAGGAACATAAGCCAAGATTATAATATGAAAATATGCTATTAAAATACTCCCTTATTGAATATTAGTTGTAAAGTTAAATAAATATTTGTCTCTTACCACATGAAAAATAAACTTTCATAGTCACACTCATCTCTCATTTGATGAGATAAATGTAAAACAAATCAATGCATATTCCATTTTTTTCCCAATATACTGTAAACTGAGTTTCTTAAAGCAGAATTCTGTGCTCTAATTGTAGATTATCTGCATTTTGTGTTTTCATATATAGAAACGTATCTGGAGCCATTTTTCTTCAGAAGATAGTGAAGTGTAAATATCAACCATTTATTTTTTCCAATTTTCCACATTATGGTCAATTTTAAATTAACTGGAAAGTTCTGCAAAAGGCTTCAAAATTTATTTAGAGTATACAATGCTCTGAATGCAAACAATTAACTTTGACGTAACCCTGACAAGGCTGTATGGCTGTAGATTTCATGCCCCACTTCACCTGTATCTAGAGATTTGCCATTAGTTATAGGCAATTGCACAGTTAGCCAGAAGTTTAGATTACATTTGGCATTTTTGTCCACCTAGTAAGTCCTTCCTAAAAACCTAGACTAGGGATATGTTATTTAATTATACTTTATTTATTTTATTTATTTATTTTTGTCAATTGCTTACAAGATAATAGGTATCAGTAAAAAGATAGTTATGAATACATGGATACATGCCGTCGCCAGGGGGGCTTTTTATCAGATACGTCTGATTTACCAGTTGCGGCCCTTTCTGGATCTGGGCGCACTTCGCACAGTCACGTCCGCCCTCGTCATTTCCCGCCTGGATTATTGCAATGCTCTCTACATGGGGCTCCCCTTGAAGAGTCTCCGGAGGTTACAGCTGGTCCAGAATGCAGCCGCGCGAGTGCTTGTGGGTGCCCCTCGGAGCTCCCACGTTACTCCGCTGCTTCGCAGGCTGCACTGGCTCCCTGTGGCCTACCGGATTCGATTCAAGGTGGTACTGATGGTATTTAAAGCGCTCCATGGCTCGGGACCTGGGTACTTACGGGACCGCCTGCTGCCATCGTCAACCTCCCGCCGCCCAGTACGCTCCCACAGGGTTGCCCTGCTTGGGGTACCGCCACCTGGCCGTTGTCGGCTGACGGCCCCGAGAGTTCGGGCTTTCTCTGTGGGGGCTCCCTCCCTATGGAATGATCTTCCCCCGGAGATACGGTCTATGACGGATATCCTGACCTTCCGGCGCGCGGTGAAAACTTTATTTTTTAATCAGGCCGGCCTGGCCCAGTAACTGTGTGTTTTAGGTTTTTAATTAAATTTTAATTGGGGTTTTTAGTTTTTAACTTTTAAATTGAATCTGAATTAGACAGCCGGATTAAATTATTTAATTTATTTTTAACTGTATTTATTGTATATCTTGTATGTTTTAGTAGGCTGTACACCGCCCCGAGTCCCTTTTTTGGGAGAGGGGGCGGTATAGAAGTTTAAACAAATAAATAAATAAATAAAAATACATATAAGAAAAATTAAAAAAAATAAAAGAAACAATTGGACAGGGACGTTAGGCACATTGGTGCGCTTATGCATGCCCCCTACAGACCTCTTAGGAAAGGGGTGAAGTCAATAGTAGAAAGTTTAAAGTTAAAGTTTTTGGGGTTTGGGGAAGAAACCACAGTCAGGTAGAGTATTCCAAACATTGACTACTCTGTTGCTGAAGTAGTATTTCCTGCAATCAAATTTGGTGCGATTAACCTTGAGTTTGTATCTTTTGTTTGCTCTTGTGTTGTTATAGTTGAAGCTGAAGTATTCATTGACAGGTAGGACATTGCAATGTATGATTTTATATACTATACTTAGATCGGACCGAAGGTGGCCTAGTTCTAGGTTTTCTAGGTCTAGAATTTAGCATAAGGTATTCTGCAACGAGTAGAGGGGTGGAGAACTCTTCTTGTGAAATATTTCTGGACTTTCTCAACTGTGTTAATATCAGGTACGTAATATGGGTTCCAGACTGATGAGCTATATTCGAGTATTGGTCTAGCAAATGTTTTCTTTGCTCTAGTTATTAGTGTAATATTATCAGAGAAACAGCTACGTAAGATTAGGTTAACAACTCTTAACGCCTTTTTGGCTATGTAGTTACAGTGGGCTCTAGCACTTAGATCATTAGAGATGAGTATTCCAAGATTCTTGACAGAGTTTGGATCATCAACAAGGTCTTGACTATTCAGCCTGTATTTTATTTTCTGATTTTTTTTGCCAATATGTAGGACAAAGCATTTATTTGTTGAGATTTGAAATTGCCATTTGTTTGACCATTCTAATACATAGTCAGGGTCTTTTTGAAGGGTAGCAGTATTGTCTGTGGTGTTGAATAACTTTACATCATCAGTGAAGAGAACGCAGTTGCTCTTAATATGATCACAGAGGTCATTTATGTAGAGTATGAAAAGAGTTGGTCCTAGAGCACTGCCTTGGGGGACACTACTGTTGACAGGTACAGAATTTGATAGGATGCTCCCAATTTTGACCATTTGTTGTCTGTTTGACAGGAATGCTTCTATTCAGTTATGCAAGTGTCCAGAGATACCGTAAGATTTTAGTTTTAGGAGTAGTTTGTAATGATACTAAAGGTATCATTGCAGGATGCAAGCTATTTCAAGTAAAATTATCTTTAGCAATTGATTGATGGTGACTTTATCATTGTTGGTGATGTGATGGTGTGGTGCTTCAGATATTTGAGGATTTTTTCCCAAGGCATGTATTACTATTGATACCATATGAGCATTTGCACCAAAATTAATTCCATGTGTGTCCAATCACACTTGGGCAATAAAGAATTATATTCCATTCTGTTCTATATTGCTTTCTTCTGTAAACAGTCATTTTACTTTTATTTACTGATTTCATTTCATCTTCTTTACCAGCCTTCAGATATTCTTCCAATGTTCTTTTTTCTTCTTTAACTGTTTAATGTACTTTGTAACAGTTCATGCCCATTGTGCTCCAGTGCTTCTAGTTACTGTACATTCATAAGTTCAGATTTTCAACTTGCATCAATCTTGTTTTTGGCTGTCTTTACATAATTACTCAATTCACACTTTTTTTCTTTGACCATTTGTTTGACTTCTAAATCTCTGCCTCCATTTCTGCAGGGAGGTATAATCTATCAATACCACAACAGAGAAGTAATACATAGTGAATAGTCATCAGTTTTCTTGCTTTTTGATCCAAAGTGTCCAATTTGGCTTATGTCCACTTAATAATTCCAGCAGTGTATTGTATCAAAGATAGGACCCAGGTATTGATGCCTTTGATGGTGTTTCCACTGTTCAATTTTGCCTTTAGCAGTTTTCTCATTCTTTCAATGTATTTTTTACCAAGCACATTTTTAACTTGTCCATGGTTGATGTTATTCAACAGTGAATGTCCTGATACTTATAGGTGTCATTATCATACTGACAATGTAGGTTCTTGTGAAAAACCCAATGTGTATGAGGACCAGCTATGATTTCACATTGTTGTGTAAATGACAACAACAACAATTATACACTGCTCTCCTTGGTTTCATTACTTCCTCCATTGTTGTTGAATGCCTAGAAGATGTATCACAGATATCCTTCCACTATCACTTCTGCCATTCTAGCTCCAGACTACAGTCTTTGGTGCAGTGCATGCTTCACTCTGATCTTCTGCTAGTTCCATTGCTACTACCAGAGCTATCCATCAGGGCTCCGCTTCTCACCAATGTTGAGTGAGTAAGCCTAGCAATAACAGCTGCTATATTTACTTACTACAATGTTGCTGCCAATGTTGCTGAGATCTACCTAATTGCAGCCAACTAAACTTTGACTGAACACTTCATCCCCACCACAGAACAGTATTACCACTGCCATCTCTTCTCAACTTCATTCCAAATTCTTCTTGTTCTCTTATTGCCCAATCTCTCAATTACACATAAACCACACAACGTCCTCGCAAATCTTGCTGTACCAGTGGATCCTTAGAGCCTCCAAAACCTGTAAATTCTTATTTCCCTTCCTCCAACACCAATGTTTAAACTTAACCTTCAAATAATGAGCTTATCTCCAAACAGACTTTGCTGAAACAATTGAAACATGAGCAAGTTTTTCTGAAGTTCTCATTCATTTCACTGAGTTTGTGCAGAAAGTATTTGTAGTATATTTTACTCACTCCCTTTATTTTAATGAATCCCTGTCATTCAAGAAATTGCATCTATGGTAAACCGGATGCTTTTATATATCAATTTGTCAAATTATTTATTTCATCCCTTAATACTGATTCAGATATCCTTCCAGTTGCATCAGAAGTCAGCCCATACACTATTTTCCTAGAGCAGATATAGAAGCTATTTTAGATTCTTTTGTTACTGATCTGAAGACTTCCATTCCTCATATATGTGGATTTCCTTTTAAGATGACACAGAAAGCAATGTGTACTACAAACAATTTTATAACAGCATCTGTTCAGGTAATGTTATATATATGACTGTGTATGTATCATTTATTGGCATATATTTGATTAAACATTGACATAGTCAATTATCTTTATTTTTCTCAATATATCTTTTTAATGCTTTATTATAATAACCTAGAAGGCAACTAAAGTGTGATAGTAAACATTTAGAGCAGACACAGTGTTTTTGCTGTGATAAAAACTGATGTAGCTGGTATATCCATAAATAGCTAAAATGATTCCTTAAGGACTAGCTAAATGCAAATTCTGATTACTATGACACTTATTTTCTATAGAAACCTGAATAATAAAAAAATAAAAAATGACTTCCAGAGGGAGATTTATATCAATATTATCATTTGATAGTAATCAGCCACAAGTCTAATCTAAGTTAAGACAACTAATAGAAATAGTTGTAGATAGTAATAGAAATAAAGGAGGAAGAGCTGACAAAACTGCTTATTTGTATTTTTTAGATGTTCCATAATAAGGCTAGATACTCAGTAATTTCTAAAAACTGCAGTTGAATTGTAATTTAAATCACTTGGGTTTGCTTGTACCTATTAGCTGTTGATCACATTGCAGCGTAGCACTTCCTGTTCCCTACAGATGTAGCTCTGAGGTTTTATATATGGCTTTGTCTAAAGGTTTGTGCTTACAAAACAGGAGACAATTTTCTATTCTTACATTTTATTTTCCATCCATTTTTAAAATCTATATTGTATAAATATAAAATATAGTAAACCAAGATAGATCTTGCTGTTGATTTAGTTATTAGAATGCATATATTGCCTAACTTTTTTTTCAGTGATATGTTAACTGAATGGAACAACTTTGCTTCAGAAGTTGTAGGTGCTCCATCACTGGAAGTTTTAAAAAAGAGATTGGACAACCATTTGTCTGAAATGATATTATAGGGTTTCCTGCCTGAGCAGGTGGTTGGACTAGAAGACCTCCAGGGTCCCTACTCAAACATTAGAAAATAAAATAATCTTCTCACCATGTTACAGTGATGGAAAAGAAAGAAAAAAGAAAGTTGGAAGCATGAAAAGAAGCATTTAAGTGTCTGTACTATCTTTGGCTAGTAATTGAAGGCAGATTATGCCTCTGTTCCTTTTTTTTTAGTTCAAAGGCAATGAGTACTCTTTCTGGCACTAAAATAAAAACAAGCTCCCTACATCTGACATTTTCTGGATGAGAGATATAATTTGATTACATCATTTTACGTGAAAATCTTCCAGGGAGGAAGGGAATATAACTAGTTTCCCATCTGGCTTTAGTTAACAAAGTATTCTTGATATTTCTGAAAGAAATAAATCACAGCAAGCAGTGATGAACAATGGAATTGATACTGAAGTTTCTGTCAGTATGTACTGTAGATGGCATCTAGTCCCATTTCTAATTTGAAAACAGATGTTGTATCATGCCCAGTCAGGTACTAGCTGTGCTGAAATCTGAGATGAAAACATAAATGCATTCAATCTGAACAAGGCTAATGAGGTTTAATTTATTCTCTTATCTTATTCAGAAATGTTTAAAAGTAGTATTTTTATTATATAGCAGAAACAAGGTAATTCATTTTAGAAAATAAGTTTTTTATGATAGAGCTGTCAGGTGTTATGTGAAAATTCCTCTATATCTTACTTTTGGTAATATAGCTTTATATGAAAAGTGCTGATACCAGCAAATGCAGTGAAGCTAGAATGAATTATAGATAGTCCATGACTTCAACCATTAATTCAGTGATCATTCGAAATTACACCAGTTTTGAAAGAAGGGTTTTTGGTCCTGTGCCTGATGGTGTGAACATTGCAGCAACCCTATTTGCTTTCCATTCATGCCCTTTTAGCCCTCTGCTTCCATGCTTTTGGTTGCTTTTCCCTTTTCCTTTTTTCCCCCAGCATGTAGCCAGCCCCAACCCTATCTAGGATCTCTGTGCAAACAGGTGTTTGGGCAAGCTATGGGTTAAAGCTGCTATTTCCTTTCCTTTCTTCTTTTTCAAAGTATGAAGCCTGCAAAATGCAGCCTCTGTACCGCAGTGCAGCACAAAGCCTAGCCACAAGCTGGCCAGGCCAGGCACACCTCATCAGCAGTGGGAAGAAGAAGAGAGTAAACGTCAGTGGGGGCCTAGGGAGCACACATGTATGCAAGTGCAGGGAGGCGAGGGAAAGATGATGCAGGGTGTCTGTGAGTGAAGCCGAGAAAGAGGGAGTAAACAAAAGGCCCCAGGAAGAAAACTTATTCAAGCAACTTGGAACCTTCCTAACTGGCTTCCCCATTGATTTTGCTTGTGGGAAGCCAGCAGGGAAGATTGAAAATTGGCAATGACAGCAGAACTATGCAGCCTGCCATAAATATGAACTGGTTGCCAAGCATACACATTTTGTTCACCTGATCATGAAGGCAGTGTAATGGCCAGAACTTTGAGGAACAGCTGTAAGTTTCTTTCATTCAACACCATCATTGCAAACGGTCATTGAATGAATGGTTGTAACTCAAAGACTATCTTATTATTGTTAACTTTCAGTCTCCTAATAAAATGTAAGATCAATTTGAATTGATTTTTATCCAGTGTCATTTTTTATGAGAAGATTATAGTATTTTATGTGTTACTAATATCTAGAAAATTAATCCTATTCATTTTCTGGTATTGCATTACTCAGTTATAATTGTTAATTCCAAAATATTTACAATTATATATAAAATTAATTAGTGATGTGTAATGTGATTTAAATTGTTCTATTTGGTTCCTGTATTTTAGAAAGTAAACTCTAAACCAGCCAATCTTACTGTAGGAAGGAACTGCAAGATACCTTTGACTCAAGTAGTTCCAAAGAAAGGTATTTCAAACTTTAAGCATGTACTATAAATAATAGCCACAAGGTGGAGCTTAAAGTCAACCGTCTGAAATATTTTCTTTATTATATACTTCTGCAGATGATGAACATGCTGGAGTAGGAGACAAAAACAATATTGGACAACAGTGGAAAATATCAGAACATTCTGGTTCAACATTGAAATCAAATAACATCAAGAGGATCATACCCATTTTCAAAGGAAAGTTATTGCAAGTGGATAGGCAGTTCACTAAAAGAATTAATGAAAAGAAAAGAAAACATGTTTCAAAAGATTTACCAAAACTAGTAACAGATCATGCAATTGCTAAATCGGCTGTATTCAGCCCAATTGCAGGTCAGATTAACAAATCACTACCTGATACATCATTTCAAAATGTTACAAATAAAAGTGTTTCTCAGAAGGTGAGAAAAAATATTAGAGCTAACAAATTTATATTAAAAGAAGAAAATAAAGATGTTGGGTATCTGTTAAACTTCCCTTTACCTAATGGAACAGTTTTAACCAAACATTCCAATAAAACCAAAGCTACAAAGCTACATTTTTCTTTTGATAACCAGTCAAAGCATCACACAGCAAGCATCTGTCAGAATAAACCTGTACATCTTAGTGCAGGTCAGAATCTTCTCAGGTCAAAGAAAACTGAGGAAATAGCTGAAGGAGCTCTCAGAATATTTCAAACTCAGATACAAAATCCAATGAAGGAAACAAAAACAAATGCTTACAGATTAACCAGTCCAGGAGTTGAAAGGCTGACAATATCCAATAAATCCAAGAGAAAAAGAGATTGGAAAGAATCAGTATCCTATCAAGACATCACTAAGACCTCAAGACCTCATGTGCAGGTATTGTAAATAATATAGATGTGCATAACATGACAGCTCAGGAGCTTTTCATGGTACTGATTTACACAAAGTAATAATGAAAAGCAGAGAGCAAGCATGTGACTGCTGAATTGCATGCATGTACTTTTAGTATGTTACTCCTCAGGCTTAACCAGAAATTTCTTATGACACCTATTGCCTTTTCATATGAAATTGTTTATGTGGTCTATATATATATATATGAAGTCAATTAATTAAATCAAATCTGAGATATACAGAGAGTGGGTGTGGTGGCCTAATGGTGAGGACTCTCACCTCCCACACAAAAGGTTGAAAGTTCAATCCTAGGTAGCAGCAGATGTTTCTCTAGTAGGATTCAAAGAAATCTGCTGCAGCTCCAAGGCATCAGGGAGGGCATCCGGCAAGTAAGCACTCAGTTCCATCCAGTTGTCCCTCTATCCCAAATTAAAGGATTACAGGATCATAAAAAGGGAATATCTGAGTTATACAGAGAAGTTATGTATTGATTTTTCTTTAAAAATTGGCCTGAACCAGATATTGATAATGCATTGTCAGTGAGCACCAGGATAGAAAACTTCCTGGTCTGTATATCATGAAAATCTCTGAGCTTTTAAAATTAAAAGTATTGATTTGTGAAATAACAAGATATAAGATTAACCTTTTATTACCTTTCATGTAATTCCTTTTATAGGTTACAAAGAATAAATCTTTGAAACTGACTTTAATAAGAATATTTAATAGGAACTATATGACATTAGATGGCAGAAAATATTAGTTGATATAACCTTTGAAATTTGTATAATTCTCATAAAGGCTCTTTAAAATATTATAACATGTAGTATACTTTTTAATTTTAAGATACATTAACTTCCATTATCAATCTTTCAGAGAAGAAAAGGTCAGGGCAACTTAAAACCCTTTAACATTCACAGTCAATATTAGGCCTAGGAACTAACTTGGAAAAATTATGAACTTCTCCAATTTTCTCTGAATCTCTATTGTCTTATAAAGAGACAAACAGAAACAGAGAAAGTGACTGTTAGGACTATCTTTTGTTTGAAAATCAACATGAAATGAATTGATACTGATATGAATATGCAGTCTAATAGCTGATGTCCTAAAAACAGGTTGTAGAATTGAATATTTTAAGCTAGAAATGGCAGGCTTGTATCTTGTAGATATTTCAACCAAGATGATAAACTGTAGGATTGTTCAAAATTTTTGTAGTACACTGCAGTTGTAGAATCTGGGGAATGACAAATGGCTCTCCGGATTTTTATTGCTGATCCTAAAGGAACTATTTCAAGTTGCATAAGAATGAATGACCACGATAATTCATTTAACTATATAATGATTAATATTATATATACTTTTGAATTTTAGTGTAAACTTCAAATATATAACCATTTTAGATCAATTTTGTTTTTCAAATGTACTCTTTATTAAATCATTGATATTCCAAATTCCAAATTTATAAAACTATTTGGAAAATAATATTAACATTATGCAGTTTTATGCTGCATTGTTTTAAAAGCTATAGCTATATAATATTAATAATATACAGAAAGAGAGAGAGATAAAGCAACTGCATTCATTAAGAAGGCTGTCAGCAATCCATAAATAATTCACTTTACTTCATCTGCCACAGGAAGCCAAATAGTACACGACATGCCCCACATCACAGTTACCACCCACAATCTCGCAGTTCAGGGGAGGGGAGACATGTCGTTTTGGGAATTCAGCTTTCTCCTTACCCAGGGACCACCTGTGTCTTCTATGCATTAAATTTCAAATTGTTTTCCAGACCCATTATTCAAATTAGGTAGTGCTCAATGGTACTGATTGGTTCCTTCAAATTAGAGAGTATGGAATACCAGAGTTAGTTCTTATTGGTGTATTGATGGCATCCTATCCAGAATTATAGATGATCATCCCTGGAAGTTCCATGTAAATGCTAAATTAAAGAATCCTGTGGAATAGTATTAATTACTGGCCTAGATATCGAATCATTATCCCACAGAACCACCTTCTTTTCAAGTCTCAACAAGAAAGACTGGGGCACTGCAAAATAATTACCCCAAAGCCCAGCCCAAACAGACAGCTCAAGTTATCATGTTTGACCATAACAAAAGATGCCAACATGTCCAATAGAACTAGCAGAATTACATTCCTTCTTCTATATAGGTCATCTTTTGAGATAAACAAAGTAGTCTCAGCCTCATACCCTGAGAGAAACCCTGAAAAAAATAGGTCCAGAAAACAATTTTGCAAATATAAGTCTCAAAATCTTTTACTAAGCTATTTTTCCACATCATTTTGGATCAAGCAGTCCATTGTGAATATTATTATGCATAGTAGTAACGAATGAAATAAATTAGATTAAAATAAGACTAATTGAAAAATAGCTGTACAATTTTTATAAATAGTTGTTCACAAATATTCATATTCATATCCCCTGTTCCATATTCTGATTTTGTGTTTTTTATTTATATACAAAGGGGGGGAATTACACACAAGCAACAAAAATGATTTTTTTAAAAAAAAATCAAGTTTTTAAATATAGTTTTAAGCCTTGAGCTCACAAAATAATGTTGATCAGACTTTCCATTACATGAATAAAGAGCCAGTTCATAAGAAGGAAGTGAAAATATGTTATCAATCCAGTTTTGTAAATCTGGATCAGCACTGTCTTTTCTTTTTTATCTTTCCACTCTTTTTTTTTTTTTGCTCAATAAATTCACAGATTTAAATAGGGATAAAATCTTTTTTTTGTTTATTATTCATCTTTAAATTAGTAGTTCCCAGAACTATTTTGACATACATAAATTAAATGGGATGACAGTAGACCAGGTTCATATCACCCATGCAAATGTGCCTTACTATCAGCCTAATGAAATTCACTGCATCTCCTTTAAACTTTCTTTGACATGTCCATTTAATTACTTTTTAAATCATAGCTTTTGATAGACCAATGAATGGTAATCAGCCAACAATGATTGGTAAATCATTTTATACATTTTAACATGAATTAGTTATACACAGAGATGACATTTGTGATAGCAATTTTGGTTTTCTTAAATGTAAATATAATTTACTTTAATGCTTAATATATTATATTGACAGGAAAAAGAACGAAGTTATGCAAAATCTAAAAAACAAGAACCAGTAAATCATCAAAGTAGAAAAAAGATGCAAAAAAGAAAATAAATAGCAGGTTTGTTGAAACTATAAACAATGAAAGGATGGTGATGGAGATTCATTTAAGACTTGAAGTATTTAATTCATATTGTGCTTTTCCTGTTTCATGATTGAATAATTTATGATTAGAAAATGGCCAGGTTCCAATTTTTTTTCCCACAGCAGTCAATAAACCATACACATTCAAACAGACAAATAAGTCCCCAATTCGTACATAGAATCCAACTCATACAACATAGTTATTCTACGTGTACAATAGAATTACTGATTAAATTTTTAAGCTGCCAATAACAGATATTCTCTGGGCAAATAATACACATTCTTATGAATTATTTGGAAACAATACAGGCAATAACCTCCTGTATAACTTTTATGTTCTGAATGTATAATTAGTATAACCAAACAGATTGTTATTGTTCATATACAATGCTAACTGTAGTTTAGTTCTACATCCCAGCAGAAAGAAAACCAGGAAGTGTTAGGTATAAATATACAATTCTAATTCTCTGCATTAAGAGGAAGAATGAAATAGGATTCTGATTTATTTTATTCAAATCCTGACTTACCATTCAATTTACACCAGGAATTATAATAAAACTGTAAACACAATGGTGATCTGCCAACTCCTATCTAAGGCAGTAATGACAGGAAAATGTGAAGGACTGCAAGTGCAACAGGAATTTTTCACTTTCACTCTAAAGCATATATTCAATTGTCCTTACATGTCATGAACTGTGGTTTCTTTGCTATTTCCTAATGGGATTTTTAAAAACCCTAATATTTGTTCACACTACACAAATGTTTTGAATAGTGTTTTTATTCTTGCTGTTGTTTAAAACAAACTTTTGTTAAATGAATTTAGTTCTTGATACTTCCTTTAAAAATTATAATTCAGACTTTTTATAAATTTTTGGAGATTTCTTCTATTATATTTCCTCTGTCCACTAAAGACACCATACTTCTCTTCTATAGATGAAAGAATATACTTATGTGATTATAAATCAAAATATACTCTTCAGAAGTTGTTACATAACTATCGTAGTTGATTTGTTCCTTTGAAAAGTAATAAAAGAACATTCTTGTGTACTTTCCTTCCTTTCTGTATCAATATACAATTCCTAATTTTGATTGGTATATATGATCATAAATGTGCTATGTGCATCTATAATATATCAAGAGGTTATTTAAACAAGTTATACATATGTAACAGTTAAAAAAATGATAACTATATGGAAGTGGTCCTAATTTAATGACCAGTTATTTTAGTGTATATTCAAATTTATACTGGTGCTGAATGGTGACCATGTGATGTCCTCGCTTTATGAGGTATGGGATTTGTTTAACAGCAATAACAACAACCTGGAAATGCTCTTGCTAAACAACTTTATGACTATGTCACTTAGCAATGGAAATTCCAGCCCCAATTGTCTTCATTAACTGAGGACTATCTGTAGTATCCATTGTTATAAGTCATATTTCACAATACAAAGCAAGTGCATTTTTGCATATTAAGATTCATTTTTGATGAAATAGATTAAAATACAGCTTTAAAATAGTAACAGTCTAGATTCAAATGCACCCTATTTTGGCATTCCTTTGCATCAAAGTAAACAAGATGCCCACTTTGAAGGTGTTGCTCCTGAAACAAAATTTTGAACAGTTTCTGCAAGAAAGGCATTTATAATGCAGCATGGACTAAGGTACTTTAAAATTATACTAAATAATTGTATTGATATACAGCTTGTGTTGATCGGCTTAAAGAATATGCATCTTGATTCTTTGGTGTATGAATCAAAAGTTGTAATCATGCCCTATTGTAAATCATATCTGAATTCTAATATGCATAAGTGGTTTAATTTAAAGGCTTTATAAAGTGGGAATAATTCGTCAGAATATTCTGCGCGCAAATATAATCTTATACATGTGTACTTTGAACAAGCATCACTGAGTTGAAAAGGATTTATATCCCAAGATAAGTTTACAGATTTTTTAGTTTTACAGTTATACAGAACATGGTGTTTGAACAAAAAAGCTGAGTTATAACTCTTCCCAAACATGTTAGTTTTCCCTAAAGGTAGATTTTAATATGAAGTAATATCTGCACATATAATTGTTCTGTACCTAATATTAAAATTTGAAGTAACTTCATTGTACTATATCGGGGATATTGACTTATGCCTATTTTCTCTATCCTAGCATTTTGTAGAAGCATTAGATCTGCAACTTCCAGAATTCCCGCTCAGCATGTCAATTAGCTAGCTAGCTAATTCATTTCTTTATTCTCATTTATATCCTGTCTTTTAGCTCACTCTTTTCCTGATTCCTCCCCACCTCTACTCTCTCTGGGATACATGTGTGTATACACTACAGCAGATTTACTGTATTATATACATGTTTATAGCAGTTCTTAAAATTGGTTATTATATATATTGGCCTAAGATTTAACTTGTGGATTGTGCAATTTATAAAATCTTAAATAATATACTAAGATGTGAATGAATTGTAATGAAACCATAAGAAAGCAAATGCAAAACAGTGATAATGTCAAAAAAAGGCAGTATCAGTGATAATAGAAACATTTTGTCATGAGTCCTATGGGAATACGACATTATAGAAATGTAGCAAATAAATGCTGCCATTGTTAAATTAATATCTTCAATATAATTAAAAAGATCCATAAAAGAATATCAGAATTTTAGCATTGTTTAGTTCAAGGACAGCCATCCTGAAGTAGATGATGGATATTAAATTATTATTAAAATCATTTAGTTTTAAGAATAGAGACCTTCTGATCAGATATAGCAGATCATTTCAATGACATGATTTTCAATCAGTTATATATTAAATGTTGACCTGAAGATGGTCATTCTTAAAGTAAATAGTTTCTGTAATAATAGTTGAATGAGCCAAAGATAATCTCAGCATTCAGGTTAACTCTGAATCTTCTTCTGGAAAAGAATAGTTCAGAAAAGATACAACCCTTAAAAAATGGTCCAAACAATATTTTAGCTATATGAATCACCCATATGGTTGGACTCATCAAGCTGCCTTTGAATGTCCTCTAAATTTTTTGGCAGAGTTATTTTCCACAGAATCTCTTAAAAGTTATGAATCCAAACACAAAAACAGAAATGAATTATAAGGACACTTTTTTGCCTGCTGTAATGCTGATCTCTTGTAGAAATGTAAAGGCGTATAGTGACTCCAGAGGTCATCCTGATTCTGCATCTTTTAAGCATATGAACAGAAATCATAATAGTTTAATAATGTCCCTGCCCAAATCTCCTGCATTGTATCTGCAAAAAATTTAAAACATGCACATGGAATTGAAAAGCTGACATAACAAACAAAGAGAAATTGATTTGCTATAAGACAGGAGTGATATTGAGCCCTCTTCTTCTAGTCTGCATCACATGCAGAGGAATGGTCCCCATTCGGTTTAGAATAGATTATTGCTACTGAAGGTCATGTCTCAAAATCTCCCTCTCAGCAATAAAATACCCTTTCCTAAACTCAGGAGAAATGTTAAGAGCCTGGATTTTTAAAAAAAAAATTCCAGACATTTTCTTCTTAATATTACAGCTGAAATTCACAACAGTTTCCCCCTATTTTGAAACAGATCTAGGAAGTTCATGTTTCTATTTTAATGCAGTATGTTCCAAAATGCTTTAAAAAATATTGTATAAAAAATAGGTTTCTGAAGATATGACCTTTTTTCTTGTATAGACTCTGCTATAGAATCTTAATATAATCATGTTTCAAGTTGAATTTGGTAATTAGTTTTTAAGCTTAAAGTCTGAACTCCATTAAAGTCCTGAGAACTCCATTCAATTTAATTGCCTTTTATTTTGAGTAGGATTATGCTAGAAGGCATGTGTTACCTTTCTTGTGTTATGCTTTGATATACTATATCTAAATACCATGTTTTGCCTTATTGATAAAAATCTGATTAAATGTAGAGTTTATTGGACTAATGTCAATATCTGCTGCTGAGATATTTAAGAATAAGATGACCAATAAATTTCAGAATGTGCAGCGAGGAAGTCAGTGCACTACAATAATTGAAAACAGGTGGGCACATTTCCAAAAAATGTCAGGTGGAATGCATTTGCTCCATTAATCCTAGAAAAACAGGCCTTCAATGCTATATCAAATATTTTTAAAACGGCAAGGGATGTGGTAGATTTGGATATTTTATTCAGTTCAATTATTAAATAAAACAGAAATCAACCTGCTCTTTCTGCCTTCATAATTAGAAAAAATATGGGTGTGTGAAAGAGAGAGAGATCCTTAATCTATTAGCCATTTTTTCCTAGCCTAATAAAAAGGCTATCGAAAACACAGTTTCTGAAGATCTGGGGAAAGGTCACTTTATAATTTCTGCTTGGGTTCCCCTATTAGGACCTACATGCTGTTTTAAAGAATAGTTCAGTCATCGCTACTTTACCTTTCTTGGAAGAAGAATGATCTTCAAAGAAGACTGCTTATTAGGTAGGCAGGCTTATTTTAAGTAGCAAAGAACTGTTCAGTTTTCAGCAATGCTTTGTCATTAGTTCTATTGGACCACTCATTGGTCGATTCTACAAAGGCAGCTCTTGAAAAGATCGCTGGATTTTTGCAGTTGAGCCGAAACATCAAATATTGTAAGAACTTCCACTATTTCTGTGGATATTGCTGCTCAATTCACAAGGTACAATGTCATGAATCACCTAACCCCAAGATAAATCATATTTCATTCAGAGCAGAAAAAGAAATAATTCATTTATGCTTTAATGTGTTAAATAGATAAACTATATAAGAAATTTGGAAAAACACCTCATGTACTATAGAACAATATGCTGCAGCATTGGTAGGGTGCAGAGTGGGAAGAATGCTGAAAAATAGTGTTTCCTCATCAAACACATCTACCTCTTCATTATGAACATGCATGAACAATAAGGACAGAGCTTGTAATGCAACATTGGAGATGCAAAAAAAAAAAAATCTATAAGATTCAGGCCTCTATCCATCTGTCAGTGGGATAACTCTCCAAAACTGAAATTAAATGCAATCAAAGGCATTGATGGGGAGGGCAGAAAGGGCCAAAAGAAATCAGTATTAAAATAGGTTAGATTGTCATGGGACAGGTCAATATCATTCAAGAAAAAAACTATTTTCTAAGCCCCCTAGAGTGGGCTGCTCTAAAGCAGAAATTTTATTAAAGAAAAAATGCCCAAAGCAATGCTCAACATGCTTCCTCTAGCTTATTATTCTTTCCAACCTAATGGAAAGTTGGAAATAAATGTGTGTGAAGGCATTTGGAATTCTGTCTGCATCTGGCAACAGGATAATTCTGAAAACTATAGGATAAAGACATCAGTGAGAGTCCAAAATGAAGAGAGGAACTCAGAGCAATGCGATAGAAAAAAATGCATTCCTGGTAAAATATTTGGGGGAGATCCAGAAGCCAGGCTTTATGTGCTTTTTTTCTTTCTTTGTATCGACTTTGTAGTATCTAAAATATACAGTATAATATTCCTTACATATTATACTCTTTAAACAACTTCCAGAGCAAAGGGCAGGTTTTTAGTCATTTAATTCACATGAAATTGTACATTAGAGATAGGAACCACAACAGGAGAAAAAGCAGTTAAAATACCAGTTAGCAAGTAACCCAGAATGGGCTTTTTTTTACACAAAAATATATTCATTGTAAAGAACAGTTCTACATTTCCACAAAATGATTGTGTTTCTTATGGTGTATCATACTTTAGAGAAAGGAGTCTGAAATATACAGGGACTGTAAGCAAATTTTAAGCTGACCCAACAGCCAGAGCAAGGATTCAAATATACTTTATTCTTCTCCATCTCTCAACCTGCCAGAGATCAGCAGTGATCCACAGAAAAAAAATTGGTGGAGAAGCTAAAACACATTGAGTCGAAGGACAAAACTATACATAGTCATATCCTACAGACCCAGGTTGCTCAGAGAACAAATTCTGGGAGCATCCTGATGACCCTGTGATAAAAGTTGAATCTACGAGCGAGAGGCACTGGGATTATGCTTGCTTGGTTTTTCTTTGACAGGGTAATCTCTCTGCCACTAATTTCCAGAGAGGATAAAAATGCACATAAGACAAATATAACAAAGGAACTTGGGTAAGGGAGGGAGGGATGGTGGAAGTGGTTATAGTGATAACACAAAATGTCTCCCCTCCATTAGTTTTGGGAATATGCATCAGATACACCAATTAGTAAATTAATTTGCATGGTTTTGTCTCCATGATCCATATTTTTTTCATCATTATTTATTATGTACATATAATTTAATTAGTATTTATTACTATTATCACCATTATCATGCTTTCCATTATGAAGGTATTGTATGTTTTTATGTTTGCATAAACATTTTTACCTACTCCTGCCTTGGTCCCTCTGTCATGTTACTGTCCCTAATGGCTAGTCAAGCTGATTTTCTTCCATCTGTCCTGTCCCTTTGATAACAAAACTTTCTGTTTTCTAATTTTGAACTTCTTGAATCCCACAGAGATGGGAAGATTGGGATTGCAGTTTTGCTCATGCCTTTTGTAAAAGCAAGGATCTTGCAAGTATGTCACATGTACACCATTACTGGGAATATCAGTTTATAAGGAGTTGCAAATTTAAATTAAGACAATATGGAAAATTGGAGCTGTCTTCAATTTTTCTCTCTGAATACGTCTTCCCTATAAATTCTTCCTTTGAGAAAAGGATTCTCATAAATTTACTGGGGCTGGGCCAGCTGGTGTCTTCCAATGTGGCATCTATATTTCTATAATGGGTGGTGTGATGGTAGTGGTGTTGTATAATGCAACTTACTGTATAACTTTATTAAGTCAAGTTACCGCTCCTTTTTGGAATCCCTGATTTAGATGCTCCCTTCTCAAGGCTTAGCTAGGATTCACTAGTTTAGGGCTGTCAAACACATGGCCCGCGGGCTGGATGTGTCACGTACTGGCCACGCCCATGCCCGGTTTAGCGAAGGGGGGGAAGTCCTGATACAACATGTGATGCCACCATGATGACATGAGTTTGACACCCCTGAATTAATTGATATTTCTGCTAGAAATAAATTGATTTTAGAAATATCTACTACTAATTGCTAAGTCAAACAGCATTAGAAGGGGGGGAAACTGGACTTTGATATGGCCAAAAGTACTTTCAAAACGTACTTTTTAATATCACATATTATTCTGAAGCCTCTTAAAATAGATGACATTCTAAAATACAGAACTGTTTCTCTATTGCATAGTTCCTAATGTTGCTCAAGGGAAAGCTGAGCCAAAGTTTGTGTCATCTGAAACTATTATGAATGCTTAATACAACATATTAAAGTGAATTCTTAGCACAATAGTAAAGCTTCCTTTTTAATATAATGTGCATAGCCATTTCCCTCTTACACTGAAGACAAAGACAGAGCTCGTCAATCATTATTTCTTATTGCATAAAGAAAGAATAAAATATTTATAACAATTTTAATTATTAATATTGTTTATCTTCTTAATTAAATGGTTTAAGCTAGTTTGGCAGCTCAGCGAAACCAGAAAAGTCAGATGCTCTGTATATCAGACAATATTTGATAGATACTGGTGTACATCATATATATATCTCATGTCGACTGGGAGTTTTTCCAGATTCAGAATTTTTGAAAAATAGCAGTTCAGCATGTAAAAGTTTACTTGTGAAAAGCAAATCTATCACTATTATTTATCTTCCATTAGCATCCAGTCTAAATTATTGCACTCTTCTCTATAAGTCCTGCTTTTGAACAAACTGTAGTTCAAGCATTTCAGTTTGTTGCTAATGAATTGTATCTGGTATTCTTCTTTTCTGGACCCACCATTAGACACTGGTAGCACAGAAAAAATCAGCATCAGACAATCATCATCAGACAATCTCCAATAACATAATAAATTAATTATGTTATAAATAAATAATTGTTATTTACCCATAACAATAAGGAAACTTCAATCAAAAAAAAGATCGCTATGGTGTAAAAACAAAACTAGCTATGTAACAAACTTTAAAAACCAATACAACACCCTATGCCAACAGATAAAGGCAGAATGCACAAATTACCACTGCAAGCAAGAGGAAAACCTCCTATGTACAAAATCCACCCGTACCTTCTACAATTTTGTTAACACCAAACTTAAAGAATCAAGAACCATCCCACCCCTAAAAGGACTGAATGGGAAAGACTGCAACGATGAAGCTGTTAAGGCCAATCTCTTCAACACATTCTTCAGTTCAGTCTTTGTAAACAGCAATGGTTCATGCCCCACATTTCCTAGTTGTAACACAACTAACTGTAATTGCCTACTATATATTGACTTTACAGAAGATAATGTAGAAAAGGCACTATGAAACCTAAAACCATCCTTATTGGCCCCAATGGATTATGTGCATACTTCTTAAAAAAGCTCTCCTCTGCCATAGTGGAACCCCTAAGAATTATATATGAGATATCATTCAGAACCAGCTCCTTACCAAACCTATGGTCCTTAGCTATGGTCATCCCTATCTTCAAAAAAGGTGACCCCAGCCTGGTTGAAAAATACAAACCAATCTCCCTGTGTTGTGTCACATGCGAAGTCATGGAATCAATCATTAACCAATTCATCACTCTCTACTTAGAGTCAAACAACCTACTCTCCAAAAAACAATTTGGTTTCAGGAAAAAATTGTCCTGCAATCTACGACTCCTATATTGCAAAAACATATGGACTACTCTACTTGATCAGGATAAAGCTATAGATGCAATTTACATAGACTTCTGCAAAGCCTTTGATTCAGTGGTATACGACAAACTACTGTTAAAACTAAACTCTTACGGCATTTCTGGATCCCTCCATAAGTGGATTACTACATTCTTGTCAAACAGGCAACAAATAGTAAAAATAGGGAGTACTATATCAAACCCTGCTCCAGTTAACAGAGGTGTCCCCCAAGGCAGCATTCTAGGACCTACACTCTTTATACTCTATATAAATGACCTTTGCGATCACCTTATAAGCAACTGCGTCCTCTTTGCGGGTGACGTCAAACTATTCAACACCACTGACAATGCTGCTATCCTTCAAAGCGACCTTGATTATGTGTCTGAATGGTCAAACATCTGGCAACTCCAATTTTCGACCATCAAATGCTCTGTCCTACACATTGGTAAAAAAAAATCAGTACACCAAATACAAACTAGGCGGATATGACCTCGTTGATGATCCTCACTCTGTCAAGGACCTTGGAGTTCTCATATCAAATGACCTAAGCACCAGAGCTCACTGTAATATCATTGCCAAAAAGGTATTAAGAGTTGTAAATCTAATCTTATGAAGCTTCTCCTCCAGAAATATCAAATTGCTAACTGGAGCATACAAAACTTTTGCCAAACTAATACTCAAATACAGCTCATTAGTCTGGAATCTGTACTGCATATCAGACATTAATACAATCGAGCGAGTCCAGAAGTATTTCATGAGAAGAGTACTACACTCCTCTGCTTGCAACAGAATACCCTATAACACCAGGCTTGAGATTTTGGGCTTTGACAGCCTTGAACTACACCGCCTACGGTTAGACTTAAGCATAGCACACAAAATTATCTGCTACAATGTCTTACCAATCAATGACTATTTCAGCTTCAACCACAACAATATAAGAGCACACAACAGGTAAAAACTCAATGTGAACCGCTTCAAACTTGATTGCAGAAAGTACGACTTCAGCAACAGAGTGGTCAATGCCTGGAACGGATTACCTGCCTCTGTTGTTACATCCTCACTCCCACTCCTTTAATCTCAGACTATCCACTATTGACCTCACCCCATTCCTAAGAGGTCTGTAAGGGGCGTGCATAAATGCATCATTGTGCCTACCGTCCCTGTCCTATTGTCCCCATTTATTCATACTTATTTCCTGTATTCTTACTCATGTTTATACTTATATCTATTACCTTGTAAGCGACTGACAAATCAAATAACTAAAAAATAAACAATCATGCAATTGGCACTGCATGGTAGACTATACCCTCTTATGACTTAGCTGGTGTAATATATGGACCAAGAACTTTCTCTACCATCCTCCCAAACTCATAGCTACTTCCCCTCCAAGAGACCAGATATTGTTGCCTTTAAAGGTCTAAAGACCTGACTCCTAAGGGACTTTATATATATTTTAGATTCCTTTGTAATCATGCAATCATTCCAGAAATCTGGTTTATCAGATTGTTTCCAACTGTGGATTTTTGTTTTTTTCCGAAGAAATATACATTTTCCCACATTTAACTATAAATTGATTCTACAGATGTTTTGGTTTCAGGATCTACAACTTGTCAGAATCTGTTGAACTGTTAAATACATTACAACAATTCAATTCCTGGTCTTTACAAATGGCATTGCTTTAATTCTGTGAGCTGATTTGGGAGGACTCTGCCTTGGAAAGCAGACTGATATTTCAGAAGGTAAACAAAATAAATAATGTGTGTTTTTTGGGATTCATCTCAATTTGAATAATTCTCAAAATGGATTGTTATTTGGGAAAATGATTGCAATTTCCCCATACACATTTTTTTTTAAAAGACATTCATGAATGAATAAACATGTGCATATTCCAAATGAAATTACATGCCCTCTTCAATTAATTGAAGCAACAATAGGAGCCATTAGAGTTTACCAAACTTCTCCATAAGTATATTCTCTAAAATCAAATTTTTTGCTAACTGTTCAGGGTCTTTAATGAATTTAAGGGGACATGGTACCAGCTGTTCTTGGTATAGTTTCAATAAACATGATATTTCAACTTCCAGTGAAGAAATTACTTTCATTTGGCCCTTTTATTGAAGATTCTGGAAGTTTAATTCAAAAAGCCATTTAGTATACTGAAAAAATCAAATATCTGTTAAATAGTTCGTGAGCTGAGCTATGGAACAGCTACATCTTACTGCAATTTTCTTGACCAATATCTCTTTCCTCTTTGTTTCATGAATCACCATCTGTCTTACCTCTTTTTGTATCCTCTCTGAGTTATTTTCAGAAGGATTTTACTATCAGAAGTAATTAATGCATATGGCTTTCTGTGAAAGAGAGAAAATTAGAGTCAGTATGCTTTGCATTTTGCATAAATATTATCCAGAATAATCATGCTGGTAGTTAAAGCACCAGGCTAGAAAATGGGAGACTGTGAGTTCTAGTCCCACCTTACAAGGGGTGGGATGCTACCGGTTCTGTTTGGCTCTATAGAACAGCAGACACACAACCGTGTGTTTGCTGCTGTTTTGCCCACCCACCTGCCCGGACTCTTACCTGTCCTTTATTTCCTGCTTTTTCAACCTCAGCTGCTTTACGCGGCATAGCTGAAGTTTGAAAAGCAGGGAAAAACAGGCTTGTTGAATGCCGAGCACCTGCGCACAGTGCTTTTCAGCTGTTTGGGTGGTACAGCCTAAGGTTATGCTACACACGCACACAGCACGCATGCGTGCGCAAAAAGTAATCATCTAACTGGTAGTAATACCGGTTGAATTTCACCCCTGCACCTTACCTATGAAAGTTGGTTGGATGACCTTGGGCCAGCCTCTCTCTCTCTCTCTCTCTCTCTCTCTCTCTCTCTCTCTCTCTCTCTCTTAGTCCACCCCTCCTCACAGGGTTAGGAAAATGGAATAAGGAAGGTATATTGTATATATTTTCTGCCTTGAGTTATTTGTAGAAATAATAAAGGCAGGATACAAATAAATAAAAACAAATTCTCAAAGAAAAGCTTAACATTTATATATCATATAAATTGTTCCTGCCCATGTCTGGAATATTTGATTTTCCCTCTTTATATACACTTCAAAGCTACGGGTTTGTGTGGGTTGCAAAACTTCAGAAGACCAGTAAGTGGCAGCAAAGAGTGTTTAAAGGATAGGAGAAAAGCAAGATATGCATTTTCCCCCTTCTGTCCTTTATTTCCCATCTACCCCAGCCCTTGCTGAAAATCAGAGCTTCAATGAGTGATTGATTATATGTTGTTTAGTCAGTGATGATTCTTGGAGACTACACAGATGGACCTTCTCCAGGATGACCTTTTTCCAGATCTTTAAACTGTAATGGTATATGAGAAGGAACTTGGGAGACAGGAGGAATATCTTCACCTAGGCAACAATTTGATAAGAGGTGGCTCAATCCACAAGCGGAGAAAAAAGTACCTTTCCTAGTTTTCCAGAGACTAAAAAGAGAGGAGAGAAAAGACTCTTTCTGTCTCACAAAATTCTGTTTAATGTAACCTCACAATACAGATGGTGCTTATGTTACTGGTTGTTCTTTTAGACAACTTTGATGAGCTCTAATTTCTGTCTTGCAAGACTGAAAAAATTCTGGCACAGGCTATATTTAAGAGCCTTTGTTAGTTCATGAAACGCTCTGGAATGTGCACCTGAAAAATATGAACTTTTGCCTCCCAAAATTCTCACACTGATTCTGGACTAGCTGATACTCTACCTATGATTCTTAGGCCTGTGGATTGTGTCCTGCCAACAGTTCCCTCAATGATTTTGACTGTCACTGCTCAGAACTTATTTGCTGGCAAGCTCACATAAGATTGGGACTTCGCTGAAATGTGGATATATTTTCATTCTGATGCTATCTGTAATCGCTTAAACCAGAAGTACAGGCCTAGCAACCTAATTTTTCTTTATAACAGATTGATTGGTTGAAAAAGGACATATGAAGAGTAAGCATGTCAGTTTTTGAGAACTGGTTCAACAGTGATGAGTGCCAAAAGAACTTAAAATGAAAAATGAATCCAGGTTTGTTAATAATGAGTTCACTCTGCTGCTGAAGCCTCTTTTGCAACATCCAAAAGTGATTATGAGGAAGGAAAGAAAGATACATAGTCAAGAAGAAAAAAGAGAACAAAAACTCAAAATTATTGTGAAAAGGTCAGTTGGTAATGAATATAATGCAAGCATTAATATTTATCAGCATGCAATGTAATACCATTTGTCTGAACCAATAACCTTTAAACTAATGCAAGTATGATACAAGACATATCCAAATTACCTGTTTAAGCTAATTCTTTCCTGTACAATAAGGATAAGATGAGTCTGCTTAAGATAGTCCTGACCAGACTAAGATATTTTGGCAAGTATTTCACTCGAAACAGCAATCTCATGTCTTCCCATTAAGATAAGATGTGTGTGTGTGTTGTGCCTGTGTACCAGAGGTGGTATTCAGCAGGTTCTGACCAGTTCTGGAGAACCGGTAGCGGAAATTTTGAGTAGTTCAGAGAACCGGTAGTGGAAATTTTGAGTCGTTTGGAATCCCACCTCTGACTGGCCCCACCCCAATCTCTTCTCTGCCTCTTGAGTCCCAGCTGATTCTTCTTTGGGTCTTCTTTGGTTGTCCTGCACAGGAAAACGGAGCTGGAAAGCAGGTTAGTGGGGTGGGGAGGGAGGATTTTGCAGTAATCTTCCCCCTGGAGTGGGGAGGGAATGGAGTTTTTTCAGTATTCTTCCTCTGCCACGCCCACCAAGCCACACCCACCAAGCCACCGCCCACAGAACCGGTAGTAAAAATATTTGAATCCCACCACTGCTGTGTACATATGAATATGCACACATGTACAAGGTAAATTATATTTATATGCATAGTTAAGGCACAGTAAAGGTAATAGCCCTCTGCTCAAACAGGAGATCCTAATCATTTCAGACAAATGACTGTCCAGTCTCTTTTTTTCCCATTTTTTTTAACAACAGAATGTATTAGCAATTTATTTTACCCAATGATCACAATCTCAGAGACAACATGGTGGTCCTGGTCACGTGACCCAAAATGTCAAAGGATACATTGACTGTAAAAAAAAAATTCTTTCATTAGGTAATATGTCATTCTTCCAAGATAAGTCTTTCCTGTGAACTTTCATAATTCCCAAAATTGTATTAGAGTCTTTAAAGGCAATATCACAAGCATGATGCAGTAAAATTAAATCATGATTCAGTTGAAATTGATTTATTATTAAAATATTTTTCAATATAGCATTTTGAGAAGACAGCAAGAAAAAGTAATAAATTTCTGAAAGAAAAAAAGATTGAAACAGGGCCAAATCCATCATAGTAGGGTTAGTTATTAAGGCTGACAGCCAATGAAGAAATTGGAGTCAATTCAAATTTAATCATACTTAGTTTAAACCCCCTGAAATCAATGAAACATAAGTAAACTGTAGTACACTGGAAGTTCAAACATTATGTATGGTTTTTGTAAAAAGACAGCATATTTGGCAATAATAATCAATTCATGGTGAGTCAGTTTGTAGTATGATAACCAGGTCAGGCCACTTGGCAAGAAGATTTTAAAATGTGCTCAGAACTCAGAACAGCCCAAGTTCATTTTGAACTAAATTACCCTCAACAATCATTTCTCTTGTGGAAATACTTTAACTTAGTCAAACCTGGGGCAATATTCAAACTTTAAGATACTGCAGCCAGATTGCAAAATTCCAAACATTCAGTAGACTTTTTTTATTCCAAACTAGCCCATCAACCCTCCAAGAAAGAAAAAATACGATAGTGTGACTAAAAAACCCCCACTAAGGTCTAGTAGCATTACAACACACTTCCCAAATACTGACTGTACTCAAGCTATGCCTCCTGTTGTCTGGACAATCAGGAAGGGCCGTTGATGCAATCAAGCCTTATCAGTACTCACTTGGTAATGGGCTCATGGGATACCATGCACTTCCCCTAAGAACTCTGGGTTCTCAAAAACAATGACTTTTGATTTATTTATTTTGCTTGTGTACTGACAGACCCATTAATAAAGAGGCCATTGACAAGGTCAGTGTTCTCAGCCTCAGCAACTCTAAGCTGTATGGATGTAACTCAAGACTGGAGAATTCTGGGAGTTGAAGTCAACACATCTAAAATTTGCTGAAGTTGAGAAACAATGGACGAAGTTGAACTTATTATTCAAATTGTGCCTTACAGTTTCTCATTCAGCAAATGGAATTTTATGAGCTTTTTTTTTCCTACTTGCAAGAGAACCAGCTAGCTCCTAATTTTCTGGTTTCTCTGAATTTTTGTTTAGAAAACAATGTGACATTCATCAGGCCTCAGATACATAGCAAGTCATAGCTACACTACTATATCCTTTGTTAGTAGAATTTCACATTTCCTTTCCTTAAGGTCAAGTACATGCCATCTAGATGCTCTGATTTCTTAATCTGTTAATGTCCAATTGATCCCTTTTCTAATTTAGTATCCTCCAGATAGTTTGGAACTTATTTGGAGATACTGATGGAAATATATCTTACTGGGCCAAATTTATTTATTTATTTATTTAAATTTATATACCGCCCCCTCTCCCAAAGGGACTTGGGGCGGTGAACAGCCAGAATAAAATGCACATATAAAACACATATACAATATTTAAAAATTAAAAGAATTAAATATATTGGCTCTTACAAAGATTAAAATAAGGGGATTAAGAAAGATTAAAACCAGATTAAAAATTTAAAAACCCCTAGGCCAGACTGAAAGAGTAAGAGCAGCAGACAATAAAGCAATAAAGACCGAAGAGCAAGAGCAGCAGACAACTTATAGTAACATACGCCACATTTGCCTCTCTTTTTACTTACAACAAGAGGCTCTATATTGATTCTGCTAAGGTGTTTGGTACCTGAAAGAGACTGTGTGAAAGATTTGAGGCTTATTAGAGAGAGTGAGAGAGAAAAATCTTTAAAAATGGCCAACGTGGGAGCTGTCAGAGTAAATGATTCAAAGACATGGAAAGGAGCCAGAGAAAACAATGGAAAGAAACTAGAGAAGGTTTTCAGAGATTTATTGCTTCAAAAAGTTCTGCATTCCTTTCATATTGGTGTTTAAAAGTTGTCTTTGGCCTTTATTGCACGGTAATCACATTGCCATTGAAAACTGCTGATATAAAATAAGTAATAGCCTTTGTTAGCATTTAATAGCAAAATCCTTTTTATTATTATCTTTCCTTAATAAACAGTAATGGTTCAGCGAGAACTTTATGGAGAGAAATTCCACAATAAAATCAATGTCTGTTTTATTTAGATTTTGAGGATCAGCACAAGCAGAGCTTGTCTGGCTAGAGGCTTTCCCACAGCAAGGTTTCATCAGTCTGTGCAGAGATTGTGATGGCATCACTTTATAGCATGGCAAGTAGGCCAAATAGAGGGTATGCGGTGTCTTGGCAACCACACTTGGCGATGATTTATGGGTCTTTTGTTTGTTTAAATGCATGAATTAGAGAAAGCCAGAGAAACAATTGGCTCCTGCTGTGTTTTAGACCACATGATGCTTGCTTCTTTCCCTCTTGTTATTGTTGGGAATAAAAAAACAGACACAAACAAGTACTTTGGAAAATATAATATAGCTTTGGCTTTGTAATTTGGAATGCACCTAAAGGAATTAGCAGAAATGTGGTGATGAGGAATTACAGGGCTGGTAGGTGTAGGAACTGAAATAACTGCAGCAATATGTTTGTCTGCACAAGTCTGCATACATGGATTTCTTCTCCATCAATAATAGAGTTAATTTTGGTAAAACATTGGGAAAAAAGACTCTAATGGTAAGAGTGGTCCACTACTGGTACCAGTATTGGGCATCAGCCAGAATCTGAACATCTTCTGAAGATGTTTTCATTTTGAATTCCCTACATTGGGTGCTGAATGAGATAGCCTACAATATTACTTCTACTGATGATTTTTAACTTCATAAATCACAAGATTGTGGCATGGCTCAAAAGGTCAAAGTGTGTAGAATAGAGTGAAATTGGAAGAATGCCATTTTCATTTTACTTGCGGGAGGACACAATCTTTTTTTAGGCCAGTGCTTTGATTGACAGGCTGAAGGATGCATTCCAAAAATGAATGGAATTTGAATATGGAAATGATTATAATTTAAATTTATTTTTTAAAAATAATTTAAATAATATAGGATATTTTATTGGCCAAGTGTGATTGGACACACAAGGAATTTGTCTCCGGTGCAAGATCCCAGTGTACATACAAACAAGGAAGTAATATAATCGTAAGATACTAATAGGAGAAGGTAGTAGAAAAGATAAGAAGAGGTAATAGTTATACAGCCACACTACATTAAATGCAAATAATATCATTCACATTATGTTTCTTTATCTTTCTCTCATATTAAAAATTGTAATCCAGAAGCCACTTTTGAAAAAGTTATTGGGCTATCCAAGTCTTTGAAGAAGCTGCTGTGGCCTGAGGCTGTAAACTGAACCCCCCTAGCTCAGTTGTTATTTTTTTCTGCAGTTCATGCAAGACATAGAAATGGATACTGTATTTATAGAATTGACAAATGTAAAATTGGTTGTCCAAATATTTCGCCATACCTAGTATTATTGTATTAATTGGTTCATGAAGATATATTCAAATGATTGCTGGATTTTTTCCTAATACTGTGGAGTAGCTTACATCTTCACAACAGAATGAATTGTTTAACCAGTGGGCTCGGTTTGAGATCCTTTTGAAGCCTGAGATTAAATGCATAATGTTCATCCTGTAACTCTGATAAAAATGCACACACACACACACACACACACACACACACGGAGATGATGATCTTGAAATTCTTGCGGTTTCCTACAAAAATAAATTATATTACATCCAAATCCTTCGTAAGTCATGAAGTAAACCTGGGTGGCCTTGGGCTTCTTCATTTGCTGCAAGTAACAGAGCTACTTAGAGAACACGTGCTACAAGAATTACAGAAGGGCTTTCTACACTACAAAGTACTATTTTAAAATATATATATAATTTTCAGAGAAACATTGTTTAATGTTCTCATTCTGAAGAGAGAGGGAAAAAGGCCCTTTGGAGTCTTTTTCAAGTACAAAGTGATGTAGTTATTTCTTTCAAACACTTTTTAGAGAAGCTTGGAGTCACAGATAGGGGAGGGGTAGAAAATTTTTACCCATTAAAACCCATTAATTTATATTTAAAGATGTCGTCCACATACAATTCAACTAAATGGCATTGCTTCAATTGATTATAAGACTTCTGGATTGCACATGGAGTTACACTTCAATGCTAAGCTGATTTGTATGTGCAAGTCAAAGGCCAATTAACTTCAGTGAGATTAATGAAAATTAATCATTCTGATTTAAGAATGCATGGAAACAATCCTGTGTGCTGATATAGGTACAAAAGTTGAAGTGTGGCTTAAGGTTTAAGGCTGCAAATCTAGCCCATTTATCTAGAGAGTTCACTCCATTATACTCAGTGGCATTTACTTTTGAGGATTATCCTACTGGAATTTGAGCTATGAAACAGGAACTTCCTCTCTGAAATTTCAGCTCTGCCATTAATTGTTAAAAGTAGTAGCAGTACTATCTCACCGAGCAGCACAAATGCCTCTTTGGACAGATACAACAGTTTGGACAGCTAACAACAGTTTTATTTTAGGTGTGCCACTGAAATTTCAGCTGATATTGGTGAAATACTCAATGTTTATGTTATTTTCACTGAGTTGTCCTTTCAAGGTTAAATGCATTCTAATTAAAAGCAAAAGTAAAGATTTCCCTTGTCCAGGAGTATCCAATTCTAGGGGTTGATGCTCATCTCTGTTTCTTAGACAAGGGAGCCTGCATTATCCAACGACATTTTCCATGGTTTTGGCCAGCATGACTATACACCAAAGCTCACAGAACACTATGAGCATATTTAGAATTCCCACCAAAGTGTTACCTATTTATCTACTCACATTTGTATGCTTTCAAATTGCTAGGTGGGCAAGAGCTGGAGCAAGTAATGGGAGCTCACCTCATTGCACGGCACTTGGGTCTTAAACCCAGACTTCAGCTTTCCAGCTGACAAGCTCAGTGTCTTTAACTACTGAGTCATCACGCCACACACACATATCCCACAGCATTCTAATTACATTATTCTTAGTTTCATTAAGTGGTGAGTCCTATGGCATAAAAACAAAAAAGGAAATAATCTATAGGTGCATATGTTCTTGCTCAGACAATCAGACATAAATCCTACTCATGGCCACTAACACAACTACAGAAGTGACAAGACACTGCAGATCCTTGGCCCTTTATGGAACATCTGCAGGAATAGTTTAGTTAAAGGTTAGTTAAACAGAAGGATATAAAAGTGATATCAGACTTGATCCAGCTATAAGAATGAACAGATATGTTGGCTAAAATACATTGAACAGGACATTCTACTTAGCCTTCTAGGCAAGCTTTTAAACCTTTTCTAGGCCCAAAACTAAACACAATGGACCCGCATAGAACCATTTTAAAAACCTAAGCCAGAGAACTATGGATAAATGTAAGGCCATTTAGTTCACAACAAATTGTTCAGATCCTTTCTATGGATGCATACATATATGCTAAATCAGTTATCTTAAGTAACTGCTGCTTTTAGACTTGTCAAAGAGATGCATTTTTCTTTAATCTAAGGATTTGTCCCAGAAACTAGGAATTATTTCAGTTCATAGGAGGAAGATATGAAGAAAACACAGTATGTAACAAAAAATATTGTCACATTTAGAATGCAGATATTGAATAATACAATATTTGATCCATCAATTTTAGAAGACATTTTCTGAGGAGGTGATATGATGAACCACCAAAGCTGGGAGGATTATACAAGCTGATTTCACCGAGAGAAAAGGGGTGGGTTGTTAAGACTGTTGCTGTTCATCTTGCTGCATGTAGGATGGGAAATCCACACAACACTTTTCATGTCAAAAAGATTTCTAAGATGCTGTTGGAAGGTGACACCAACACATCTAGATATACTGTATGTAATGCACTGTGTTTTGAGCAACCAAGGTTCTTGACTTGAGGTCTTCCTTTTTGACAACATCATTTTCACTACTCTTCTTCGGGAACTTCAAGGTGGGCTAGCTGAGCACCATCAAAAGATGGGAATTTAGGCAGGTTCTGGAAATATATGATATAGGTATAAACAAACACGATTGGTACTATTATTTTTGCTGTATCAGCCCAACCTGCCTTATGATCCACCAACATAGTTCCCTCATTCAAGAAAAGAAATACTAGGACTTATATCTATCTGGATCTTAATCTTTTAGGGACTCCAGTTAGGAACTTGCATTAGAATATATATTGTACAAGATGTGGCAATTAAATGGTTAACCCGGCAAATCAGGAGACATGGAAACAGGGTATTTCCTCGGGATGAAATGCCCCGAACCGAAGTCCAAAGCACTCTTTTATTTAGAAAAAGCAAGGTTACAGAATTCTCAGCCAAGCAATAATAACACAAAGTCAGTTCATTAAAATCAGTTCATTCCGTTACCTCATGGATCCAGATAAGACCACATTCCTGACTCTCTTTGAAGCATCTCTCTTTGAAGCAACTCCCCTGTTCCAGCAGCCTACTGATAATAACTTTCACCAATTAAGCATGAGTTGAATATAAGTTGAATATGTCATAACACATTGAGCATCATTAATCAGAACAATTAATCCCACATCTCCCCCTTTTCTATTTCATGACCATCACGAGCATAATAAGTAGTAACATGTATTTCTTGCTTAACGTGAAAAAGTCCTTTAGCCATACCTATTAGAGAAGGCAGGCATTGAATACAACAGCAAACACTTACTAGAGCAACCAGTATCAAGATGATCGACATAGCCATCCTTCGGATCCAAGACCCATCCGGCAGCCAGGACCACATGGCTCCCCATATGTCTACGGTACCAGAACCAGTCCCTACCAAAGGATTCTGAGCAATCAAATTTTCCATGGTGCTTACAGTATGAGAAATATTAATCTCATTATCATGAATATATACACAACAATGGGAATGTAATAGAGCACAAACCCCTCCTTTAGATGCTAATACAATATCTAAAGCATAACGATTTTGTAAAGCCACTTTCCGTACTTCTGCAAGTTCCTGATTAACCATTTTTAAAGCAAGGATAGTTTCATTAAACATTACCATAGTCCAGTTATTCAGTAAATGTAAATCACGGTAGTTCATAGCCACACCCAAAGGTGGTAGTAATCCACGGCTGAGCTGAGTGTCCCAATGGAAACCAATCGGGCTAGCTTCAACATCCCGACGATTTCGCAGTCGACCAGCAGGTAATACATCAGTCTTATAGATAGCAGGAATCACATAACCCATGGTGCAAACACCAGACCAAGTTTTTGGTAAATGTTTATATGCTTTAGTGCCACACAGAAACCAAATTGGACCGGACCATTCCACCTGTTGAGCGGATGTCAACTCTGCTAATGTCTGAAGAAGTGCTACTTGCTGACATGCAAATTTAATTGTGTCCTGAAAGGCATTACAAAAACCATCACTATTATTCCACATAACGGTTTGATTGCACAGCTGGTAATCTCCCATGTTGGTATCATTTGATCGATTAAAACAAACCAAAGCAGCTTCAAAAAGTACTATGTCCACAGCCGGGGTAGAATTAAAAGAAACGTGAGAGATATTGTAAATTGTTGAGTTATCGTTCCACCCAGAATCATTAAGTGGGATGGCATGCAAAGGTAGTCCCCCACGAGAGGTGCCCGGGATATGCATGCACAGCCAACATCTAGTCAGATTGAGGTCTTTCGCTGTCCTCGCCAGATCGTTCAGGAATACATTTTTCCGCCATATCTCCGTTCCCAGCATCCCGGGTCTTTTGATCTGGCCCACAAGGTTTTGGGTGGTAAGGGCGAACACAGCGGCCAGGCACCCAACGAATACCATTTTCATTTTCCACTGCAGCATATCCGCGGCCCCACGTAATAAGTTTAAATGGGCCGCACCACGTAGGGTCTGGGAGAAACCGAGCCCAGACCAGAGGGCGATTTTCTGTAGAAGAAACAGAAGAAGGGAAAAACCGGTCTGCCGCTGTAGCTGGAGGCGAGCCGGTGGGAGTTAGAAAATTTAAAGAATATAAAGCAATATTAAGAGTGTCTTGTATTCCCGGAAGTCCCAGGGAATTCCTCCTTTGTTGTTGTTTAAATTTTTCGAGCATGCGTTTTAAAGTGCCATTTGCTCGCTCGCAAATAGCCTGTCCTTGCGAGTTATAGGGAATGCCAAATTTATGACAAATTGACCAACGATCACAAAATTGAGCAAAGTTTGAACTAGTATAGGCAGGACCATTATCTGTTTTTAGCTCCTTAGGTGGCCCTGAGGAGGCAAAAGTGCGAAGACAATGATTAATGACATGCTTAACAGTCTCCCCCCTTTGTGGGGTAGCCATAATAAACCCAGAAAATGTGTCAATACTAACATGTAGATATTTCCACGGGGCAAAGGAGGGATACTGCGTGACATCCATTTGCCAAAGGGCATTACGGTGCAAACCCCTAGGGTTTACTCCCATGGGTATAGCTGTAGCAATTTTACTGCAGGTAGGACATTGCTGGACAATTGCAGCAGCTTCTGTAGCTGAGAGGCCAAATTGTTTAATAAGGGCTTTTGCCCCTTGATGGAAGTAAGAATGGCTGTCCCACGGAGTTGTTTTAGATAAATGTAAGTGCTCCACGCGTGTGGAGGCATCAGCTCGCTGGTTTCCTTCAGCAAGGATTCCAGGTAAATTGGAATGACTACGCATATGCCCAACAAAATAAGGACATTTACGCTGTTCTAAAATTTGTTGGTACGATAAGAAAAGAGCAAGTAGCCCATCCTCCGTTCCTGGGGATACATATGCCCCTGTGAGGCATATAGTTAAGTTGTAAACATATTGACTATCCACAATTAGATTAAATGGCGTGTCAGGAAAAGTTTGAAAAGCCAACATAGCAGCGGCCAATTCTGCTCGTTGAGCTGATTTTTGAGGGGGGGGTAATTTTCGTATGCCACTTCTCGTTTAGTTTCCATACGCACGCACCATATGTTTTTCCTCCATCCACAAATAAGGTCAAAGCATCTGGGAGAGGAAAAGAGCAACGAACTTCTTCCAAAATTATATGTGTATTGGTGACAATGGACAATCTATGATCTGATGGTAAATGATAAGCAAAAGTACCCTGCCAATTTGCTAAAGACAATTGAAGTAGCTCAGAGGTAGCCAAGAGTTGTTCCCATAAGTGAAGCCGAAAAGGAACATAAATAATAATAGGTTCAATGCCCATTAATTTAAGGCATCGGAATCGACCCCTTAAAATCAAAGTGGATAAGGTATCTTCACCTGTGGAGACAGATTTTTTCCCAACATGGCCTAAGTGAAGCCATTCAAGAAGCAAGGTTTTTTCTGACGTTATCTGTAAAATCACGCCAGTAGGCAATCGACCAGGCAATAACGCTAAATGAGGAGGGGCATTTTCCTGACATCTATCTGTCCATTGCTCAGTCAGCCGACGTTCAACCAACCGAACAACTTCTAACTGTTTCTGACTAAGGGATATTGGATCAGCAGGATTTTTTCCTTGACGCAGGGCATCAAACAAAGGGCTTAATTCCTGGGTAGAAAGATTGCAATAAGGTCTTACCCAATTAATATTTCCTAACCACTTTTGTAGTTCTACTAACGTAAACACTGGTGGTAAATCAAATTTTGCCATCATAGGCGTGGAGTGAGCTGCTGTCAACTTGTGGCCTAAATATTTAAAAGGACTATGAGTTTGAATTTTTTCTGAGCTTACACAAAGTCCATACCTAGATAAATGTTTTATTAAAAGAGCCATTGACTGTGCTACGGTCCCTTCCGGGCCAGGAGCGGCCACCAAAATATCATCCATGTAATGAATAACTTTCCACCCTGGCCGTGCCTTACGGAAGGGTAACAACGCCAGAGACACATACATTTGACACATAGTAGGACTATTTAGCATGCCCTGAGGAAGGACCTTCCATTGATATCGCTTAGTTGGTGCTTCATTATTTAAAGCGGGGACAGTAAATGCAAAGAGCTTCCGATCATCATAATGTAAAGGGATTGTGAAAAAAGCATCTTTTAAATCTATAACAACTAAATCCCAGTCCTTAGGGATCAGATTGGGATTGGGCAGACCACATTGAAGAGGGCCCATTGGTAATATTATCTGATTAATTTTTCTTAAATCATGTAAGAATCTCCAATTCCCACTTTTCTTTTTAATAACAAACACAGGGCTATTATACGGACTAGTGGAGGGTTCAATATGTCCAATTGCTAACTGTTCCTGTACTAAGTGATGAAGATTATATAATTTTTCACTGGATAAAGGCCACTGCTCCGTCCACACCGGGACAGAGGATAACAAGCGTAATTTCAAAAGAGTCTCCATAATTCCACCACTATCAATCCTCTACTGTAATGACAGCTTTCAGCTGACTCATCAAATCTCTCCCCCACAAGTTGACATGTAATTGCATGACAATAGGTTTAATTTTCGCTGTTGCACCCCCCTGCTTTAGCGTAGCCGTGAGCCATTTCTCGCTAACCTGAGCCTCTTGGAGACCACCAACACCTCGTACAGCAGGAGTAGCCTCTAACGGCCAAAACTTTGGCCACTCAGCCGACCGAACGACTGAGACATCAGCTCCTGTGTCCAACAAACCAGAAAAAGGTTTGCCATTGAGTAAAATCGTCATGATCGGTTTATAGGCTGCTATCTGTTTAGTTACTGTTAAAACAGAGCTCTCAAAACTGTTCTCATCAGTGGATCCAAAACCTCCTTCCCCCCTTATTCTAGCCGAATCTCCAGGGGGGGTTACACAGGGCAGCAATATTAACTGAGCCACTGCCATCCCTTTAGGTAGAGAAACAGGAGTATTTGCATGAAGCTGCACCTTGATAATTCCTTCATAATCAGCATCTATCACTCCTGGGACTACAAAAACTCCTTTCTTCCCTGCCGATGATCGTGGTAAAACCAAACCAACCGTACCTTCCGGCAGAGGCCCTTTCATTTCTGTGCTAACTACTTCAATTAAACCTGGAAAAGTCAATGAACATGGGGTGGCAAGCGGCAAATCTATGCCCGCAGAATGAGCAGTTGCAGGTTTATGGCTTAAGCAACCACTATTAGACTTATCTTGGCAGAGTTCCTTATTTATTCCTGGATTTGTTTCCGGGGGCTCTGCCACCTCCCCCTGAGTCAGTTTTTTTGTTGTGACATTGAACGACACTGATTCGCCCAATGATACCCCTTCTTGCATTTTGGACAGACTGTTTTTGGCTTACTTAGTTGTCCCTTACGACCTCGATGTTGGCCACCACCAGGGGCCCGGCACTGAGCCTTGAAGTGACCAGGCTTCCCACAATTAAAACAATTTCCCTTCCCTTGCAAGGTTCCTCGAGTCATTGCTGCAGCCAGGGCATCCATTTGATGGAGCTGGCTTCCTACAGCAGCACAAGCTTCAATCATCTGCGCAATTTCCTTCGGTCCTGTAGCTATCAAGGGCTTCAAAATAGCCTTACAGTCTGCATTAGCATTTTCTACGGCTAATTTTTGGAGTAATTCTGCGGCCGCCATATCATTATCTACCGATCTTTCAATTGCAGTTTTCAATTTAGTAATAAAATCCTGATATGGCTCAGCATTTCCCTGCTTAATGGTAACAAAACTGCGAATGGAGCTACCTCCAGCCTCATCTACTTTAGTAAACGCAGCCAACACACAAAGGTTAATCATAGGGAAAACATTATTTGCCAAATTATCTTGTTGTGACTCAACTGTACTAAACTGACCAACACCATATAACTGATCGGGTGTAATGTTTGCTGTTCCCCTAGCTATTGCCTGTTGTCTATATTGAAAATCCCAAACAATATATTGGCCGGAGGACAAGATCATTCTGGCCAAAGCTTTCCAATCCTCCGGTATCATCATTCGACCAAATGCCAAAGCTTCCAGCAAAGCAGTTGTATATTTACTTTTTAACCCATAATCTTTTACTGCTGTGGTAATTTCCCGGAGAGTTCTTAATTCTAAAGGACGCCAGATACGTTCCTCATTTCCGAGTCTATCCATTTCTACAACAACAGGGAAAGCTGAGACCGGAAGATTGATTAATTCCTCCGGAGACAGCTCCCCATTCTCCATTGCCTTTTCAAATCCAGCGTCCACCGCATTTTTCACTCCGCGAGGGGCTAGCGAAGGCTCACTAAGAGCAGGGGCAGAAGGAGGGAGCAGCAGCCCATGATTACGAACCGCTGTGGTATCAGCTGGCTGAACAAGAACCGGTTGATAGGGAGGTGGGTGAATGACAGAGTCAGGAAGGGGCTGCAATAAGGGATTATTTTGAATTTGCAATGCCTCAATCAAAGAACGCCATGTACAGAGTATGGGTGCAGGGGCGCGAGGCGCATTGTGTAAGGCCTCGCCTATCTTTCTCCATGTAGACACCTTCGTACTTCCTGACAAAGGGTAATAGGACATATGTTCCCATACATATTTCAAAAGTTCTTTGATCTCTTTTCCCTTAACTTGCCGAGCTTTCCCAGCTGAGTTAAACTGAAAGTAATTTCGCTTAACTATCTCTTTCAATTCCCTGACGTGCTCTTCTTGAGCCTGAGATAGATCATTCCCCATACTTACGATGAATCAGACGCGGTCCAGCCGTGTACCTGATGAAAGCGCTTAAGCCAATGCCTGGCGAAGGATGGGGACAAAGCGGACGTATCCTTTAAGAATCACGTCGGGGGTCACCACTTGTGGCAATTAAATGGTTAACCCGGCAAATCAGGAGACATGGAAACAGGGTATTTCCTCGGGATGAAATGCCCCGAACCGAAGTCCAAAGCACTCTTTTATTTAGAAAAAGCAAGGTTACAGAATTCTCAGCCAAGCAATAATAACACAAAGTCAGTTCATTAAAATCAGTTCATTCCGTTACTTCATGGTTCCAGATAAGACCACATTCCTGGCTCTCTTTGAAGCATCTCTTTGAAGCATCTCCCCCTTTTCTATTTCATGACCATCACGAGCATAATAAGTAGTAACATGTATTTCTTGCTTAACGTGAAAAAGTCCTTTAGCCATACCTATAAGAGAAGGCAGGCATTGAATACAACAGCAAACACTTACTAGAGCAACCAATATCAAGATGATCGACATAGCAATCCTTCGGATCCAAGACCCATCCGGCAGCCAGGACCACATGGCTCCCCATATGTCTACGGTACCAGAACCAGTCCCTACCAAAGGATTCTGAGCAATCATTTCTTCCATAGTGTGTACTGTGTGAGAAATATTGAGTTCATTATCATGGATATATACACAACAATGTGAATGTAATAAAGCACAAACCCCTCCTTTAGAAGCCAGAATAATATCTAAAGCATAACGATTTTGCAAAGCTACTTTTCGTACTTCTGAAAGTTCCTGATTAACCAGTTTCAAAGCAAAGATAGTTTCATTAAACATAGCCATAGTCCAGTTATTGAGTAAATGTAAATCACGGTAGTTCATAGCCACACCCAAAGGTGGTAGTATTCCACGACTGAGCTGAGTGTCCCAATGGAAACCAATCGGGCTAGCTTCAACATCCCGACGATTTCGCAGTCGACCAGCAGGTAATACATCAGTCTTATAGATAGCAGGAATCACATAACCCATGGTGCAAACACCAGACCAAGTTTTTGGTAAATGTTTATATGCTTTAGTGCCACACAGAAACCAAATTGGACCGGACCATTCCACCTGTTGAGCGGATGTCAACTCTGCTAATGTCTGAAGAAGTGCTACTTGCTGACATGCAAATTTAATTGTGTCCTGAAAGGCATTACAAAAACCATCACTATTATTCCACATAACGGTTTGATTGCACAGCTGGTAATCTCCCATGTTGGTATCATTTGATCGATTAAAACAAACCAAAGCAGCTTCAAAAAGTACTATGTCCACAGCCGGGGTAGAATTAAAAGAAACGTGAGAGATATTGTAAATTGTTGAGTTATCGTTCCACCCAGAATCATTAAGTGGGATGGCATGCAAAGGTAGTCCCCCACGAGAGGTGCCCGGGATATGCATGCACAGCCAACATCTAGTCAGATTGAGGTCTTTCGCTGTCCTCGCCAGATCGTTCAGGAATACATTTTTCCGCCATATCTCCGTTCCCAGCATCCCGGGTCTTTTGATCTGGCCCACAAGGTTTTGGGTGGTAAGGGCGAACACAGCGGCCAGGCACCCAACGAATACCATTTTCATTTTCCACTGCAGCATATCCGCGGCCCCACGTAATAAGTTTAAATGGGCCGCACCACGTAGGGTCTGGGAGAAACCGAGCCCAGACCAGAGGGCGATTTTCTGTAGAAGAAACAGAAGAAGGGAAAAACCGGTCTGCCGCTGTAGCTGGAGGCGAGCCGGTGGGAGTTAGAAAATTTAAAGAATATAAAGCAATATTAAGAGTGTCTTGTATTCCCGGAAGTCCCGGGGAATTCCCCCTTTGTTGTTGTTTAAATTTTTCGAGCATGCGTTTTAAAGTGCCATTTGCTCGCTCGCAAATAGCCTGTCCTTGCGAGTTATAGGGAATGCCAAATTTATGACAAATTGACCAACGATCACAAAATTGAGCAAAGTTTGAACTAGTATAGGCAGGACCATTATCTGTTTTTAGCTCCTTAGGTGGCCCTGAGGAGGCAAAAGTGCGGAGACAATGATTAATGACATGCTTAACAGTCTCCCCCCTTTGTGGGGTAGCCATAATAAACCCAGAAAATGTGTCAATACTAACATGTAGATATTTCCACGGGGCAAAGGAGGGATACTGCGTGACATCCATTTGCCAAAGGGCATTACGGTGCAAACCCCTAGGGTTTACTCCCATGGGTATAGCTGTAGCAATTTTACTGCAGGTAGGACATTGCTGGACAATTGCAGCAGCTTCTGTAGCTGAGAGGCCAAATTGTTTAATAAGGGCTTTTGCCCCTTGATGGAAGTAAGAATGGCTGTCCCACGGAGTTGTTTTAGATAAATGTAAGTGCTCCACGCGTGTGGAGGCATCAGCTCGCTGGTTTCCTTCAGCAAGGATTCCAGGTAAATTGGAATGACTACGCATATGCCCAACAAAATAAGGACATTTACGCTGTTCTAAAATTTGTTGGTACGATAAGAAAAGAGCAAGTAGCCCTTCCTCCGTTCCTGGGGATACATATGCCCCTGTGAGGCATATAGTTAAGTTGTAAACATATTGACTATCCACAATTAGATTAAATGGCGTGTCAGGAAAAGTTTGAAAAGCCAACATAGCAGCGGCCAATTCTGCTCGTTGAGCTGATTTTTGAGGGGGGGTAATTTTCGTATGCCACTTCTCGTTTAGTTTCCATACGCACGCACCATATGTTTTTCCTCCATCCACAAATAAGGTCAAAGCATCTGGGAGAGGAAAAGAGCAGCGAACTTCTGCCAAAATTATATGTGTATTGGTGACAATGGACAATCTATGATCTGATGGTAAATGATAAGCAAAAGTACCTTGCCAATTTGCTAAAGACAATTGAAGTAGCTCAGAGGTAGCCAAGAGTTTTTCCCATAAGTGAAGCCGAAAAGGAACATAAATAATAATAGGTTCAATGCCCATTAATTTAAGGCATCGGAATTGACCCCTTAAAATCAAAGTGGATAAGGTATCTTCTCCTGTGGAGACAGATTTTTTCCCAACATGGCCTAAGTGCAGCCACTCAAGAAGCAAGGTTTTTTCTGACGTTATCTGTAAAATCACGCCAGTAGGCAATCGACCAGGCAATAACGCTAAATGAGGAGGGGCATTTTCCTGACATCTATCTGTCCATTGCTCAGTCAGCCGACGTTCAACCAACCGAACAACTTCTAACTGTTTCTGACTAAGGGATATTGGATCAGCAGGATTTTTTCCTTGACGCAGGGCATCAAACAAAGGGCTTAATTCCTGGGTAGAAAGATTGCAATAAGGTCTTACCCAATTAATATTTCCTAACCACTTTTGTAGTTCTACTAACGTAAACACTGGTGGTAAATCAAATTTTGCCATCATAGGCGTGGAGTGAGCTGCTGTCAACTTGTGGCCTAAATATTTAAAAGGACTATGAGTTTGAATTTTTTCTGAGCTTACACAAAGTCCATACCTAGATAAATGTTTTATTAAAAGAGCCATTGACTGTGCTACGGTCCCTTCCGGGCCAGGAGCGGCCACCAAAATATCATCCATGTAATGAATAACTTTCCACCCTGGCCGTGCCTTACGGAAGGGTAACAACGCCAGAGACACATACATTTGACACATAGTAGGACTATTTAGCATGCCCTGAGGAAGGACCTTCCATTGATATCGCTTAGTTGGTGCTTCATTATTTAAAGCGGGGACAGTAAATGCAAAGAGCTTCCGATCATCATAATGTAAAGGGATTGTGAAAAAAGCATCTTTTAAATCTATAACAACTAAATCCCAGTCCTTAGGGATCAGATTGGGATTGGGCAGACCACATTGAAGAGGGCCCATTGGTAATATTATCTGATTAATTTTTCTTAAATCATGTAAGAATCTCCAATTCCCACTTTTCTTTTTAATAACAAACACAGGGCTATTATACGGACTAGTGGAGGGTTCAATATGTCCAATTGCTAACTGTTCCTGTACTAAGTGATGAAGATTATATAATTTTTCACTGGATAAAGGCCACTGCTCCGTCCACACCGGGACAGAGGATAACAAGCGTAATTTCAAAAGAGTCTCCATAATTCCACCACTATCAATCCTCTACTGTAATGACAGCTTTCAGCTGACTCATCAAATCTCTCCCCCACAAGTTGACATGTAATTGCATGACAATAGGTTTAATTTTCGCTGTTGCACCCCCCTGCTTTAGCGTAGCCGTGAGCCATTTCTCGCTAACCTGAGCCTCTTGGAGACCACCAACACCTCGTACAGCAGGAGTAGCCTCTAACGGCCAAAACTTTGGCCACTCAGCCGACCAAACGACTGAGACATCAGCTCCTGTGTCCAACAAACCAGAAAAAGGTTTGCCATTGAGTAAAATCGTCATGATCGGTTTATAAGCTGCTATCTGTTTAGTTACTGTTAAAACAGAGCTCTCAAAACTGTTCTCATCAGTAGATCCAAAACCTCCCTCCCCCCTTATTCTAGCCGAATCTCCAGGGGGGGTTACACAGGGCAGCAATATTAACTGAGCCACTGCCATCCCTTTAGGTAGAGAAACAGGAGTATTTGCATGAAGCTGCACCTTGATAATTCCTTCATAATCAGCATCTATCACTCCTGGGACTACAAAAACTCCTTTCTTCCCTGCCGATGATCGTGGTAAAACCAAACCAACCGTACCTTCCGGCAGAGGCCCTTTCATTTCTGTGCTAACTACTTCAATTAAACCTGGAAAAGTCAATGAACATGGGGTGGCAAGCGGCAAATCTATGCCCGCAGAATGAGCAGTTGCAGGTTTATGGCTTAAGCAACCACTATTAGACTTATCTTGGCAGAGTTCCTTATTTATTCCTGGATTTGTTTCCGGGGGCTCTGCCACCTCCCCCTGAGTCAGTTTTTTTGTTGTGACATTGAACGACACTGATTCGCCCAATGATACCCCTTCTTGCATTTTGGACAGACTGTTTTTGGCTTACTTAGTTGTCCCTTACGACCTCGATGTTGGCCACCACCAGGGGCCCGGCACTGAGCCTTGAAGTGACCAGGCTTCCCACAATTAAAACAATTTCCCTTCCCTTGCAAGGTTCCTCGAGTCATTGCTGCAGCCAGGGCATCCATTTGATGGAGCTGGCTTCCTACAGCAGCACAAGCTTCAATCATCTGCGCAATTTCCTTCGGTCCTGTAGCTATCAAGGGCTTCAAAATAGCCTTACAGTCTGCATTAGCATTTTCTACGGCTAATTTTTGGAGTAATTCTGCGGCTGCCATATCATTATCCACCGATCTTTCAATTGCAGTTTTCAATTTAGTAATAAAATCCTGAAATGGCTCAGCATTTCCCTGCTTAATGGTAACAAAACTGCGAATGGAGCTACCTCCAGCCTCATCTACTTTAGTAAACGCAGCCAACACACAAAGTTTAATCATAGGGAAAACATTATTTGCCAAATTATCTTGTTGTGACTCAACTGTACTAAACTGACCAACACCATATAACTGATCGGGTGTAATGTTTGCTGTTCCCCTAGCTATTGCCTGTTGTCTATATTGAAAATCCCAAACAATATATTGGCCGGAGGACAAGATCATTCTGGCCAAAGCTTTCCAATCCTCCGGTATCATCATTCGACCAAATGCCAAAGCTTCCAGCAAAGCAGTTGTATATTTACTTTTTAACCCATAATCTTTTACTGCTGTGGTAATTTCCCGGAGAGTTCTTAATTCTAAAGGACGCCAGATACGTTCCTCATTTCCGAGTCTATCCATTTCTACAACAACAGGGAAAGCTGAGACCGGAAGATTGATTAATTCCTCCGGAGACAGCTCCCCATTCTCCATTGCCTTTTCAAATCCAGCGTCCACCGCATTTTTCACTCCGCGAGGGGCTAGCGAAGGCTCACTAAGAGCAGGGGCAGAAGGAGGGAGCAGCAGCCCATGATTACGAACCGCTGTGGTATCAGCTGGCTGAACAAGAACCGGTTGATAGGGAGGTGGGTGAATGACAGAGTCAGGAAGGGGCTGCAATAAGGGATTATTTTGAATTTGCAGTGCCTCAATCAAAGAACGCCATGTACAGAGTATGGGTGCAGGGGCGCGAGGCGCATTGTGTAAGGCCTCGCCTATCTTTCTCCATGTAGACACCTTCGTACTTCCTGACAAAGGGTAATAGGACATATGTTCCCATACATATTTCAAAAGTTCTTTGATCTCTTTTCCCTTAACTTGCCGAGCTTTCCCAGCTGAGTTAAACTGAAAGTAATTTCGCTTAACTATCTCTTTCAATTCCCTGACGTGCTCTTCTTGAGCCTGAGATAGATCATTCCCCATACTTACGATGAATCAGACGCGGTCCAGCCGTGTACCTGATGAAAGCGCTTAAGCCAATGCCTGGCGAAGGATGGGGACAAAGCGGACGTATCCTTTAAGAATCACGTCGGGGGTCACCACTTGTGGCAATTAAATGGTTAACCCGGCAAATCAGGAGACATGGAAACAGGGTATTTCCTCGGGATGAAATGCCCCGAACCGAAGTCCAAAGCACTCTTTTATTTAGAAAAAGCAAGGTTACAGAATTCTCAGCCAAGCAATAATAACACAAAGTCAGTTCATTAAAATCAGTTCATTCCGTTACCTCATGGATCCAGATAAGACCACATTCCTGACTCTCTTTGAAGCATCTCTCTTTGAAGCAACTCCCCTGTTCCAGCAGCCTACTGATAATAACTTTCACCAATTAAGCATGAGTTGAATATAAGTTGAATATGTCATAACACATTGAGCATCATTAATCAGAACAATTAATCCCACAACAAGAGATCTAGCTTCTCTATCTTTCTTAATCTTACTTTATGAAAAATGAAATTATATTTCAAATTAAAAGTAAGAGCCTTTCCACTGAGCTACAATATCTCTGCTAGGTATGTCAGGATACAGCTCTTCAGGCATGTTCTCCACTCTAATTGCATATATTAGCCAACCTGCCAACTGGGGAATTCTGGAAGTTCAACTCTTAAAGCTGCTAAGATTGAGAAACACTGTATTAGGCACATACAATTTTTGAGAAAGTCCCTTTGAAATAATTGGAATTTCACAAATCAGCTTTTGCCATCTATATTCACTTTTATCCTTCCACTTTCATCTCTCTTATTTTCCTCAGCATCTAATTTCCTTCCCCTATTGCCACTTTCAGTACGCCATGTTTGTATTATATCTTTTGTGAACAGAACCCATTCATACCACCCTGTACAATACCGTTACCACCCTAAGACTTGAATAACTAGTAACCAACAATACTAGACTTAACAACTGCCTAGATCTCATCTTCTGCAACAGTTTGAATTCAATTTATGGAATACAAATTAATGAACCCTTTTCCAACAGTGACCACAGTATGATTGACTTTTGTCTCAACATATGTCCTCACAAAAATCACCATAACAACAACAATTATAACTTCAAAAAAGGCAACTATGATTTTATAGACAACGATCTTTCATCTCTTGATTGGCAAATTCTATTCACTGGATGCAATACTGTTGAAGACCATTACAACATTCACATTACAATACTCACCCCTTTCCTAAGAGGTCTGTAGGGGGCGTGCATAAGCGCACCAACGTGCCTACCGTTCCTGTCCTATTGTTTCTTTTATTTTTCTTATATGTATCCATGTATTCATAACTACGTTTTTACTTATACCTATTATCTTGTAAGCAATTGACAAACCAAATAAATAAATAAATAAATAAATAAACATATTTTTACTTGAAGTCAAAAGAGTCATCAAACTATATGTACCAATAACAACTCCCAAAACCAGAAAAAACAAATTACCCATAACAATAAGGAAGCTCCAATCCAAAAAGAAATCCCTTTGGAAGAAAAATAAATCTGGTCACATTGCCAACTTTAAAAGCCAATACAAAAATTTATGCTACCAGATAAAGACTGAATGTACCAATTATCACACTAAACAAGAGGAAAAGCTTCTACGCACCAATTCCACCCGCGCTTTCTACAATTTTGTAAACAACAAACTAAAAGACTCAAGGTCCATCCCACCCCTAAAAGAACCAAATGGTAAAGACTGCAACGATGACATCATTAAAGCCAACTTCTTTAACACATTCTTTGGCTCAGTATTTGTAAACAACAATGGATCATGCCCAATATTTCCTAGTCGAACCACAGACAACTACAATGATCTAATACATATCCATTTTACAGAAGACAACGTTGAAAGAGCACACTACGCAATCTAAAACCATCTTTATCTATTGGACTGAACTGAGTTTGTGCCTACTTCTTAAAAAGGCTATCCACTGCCATAGCTGAACCTCTAAGCATAATCTTTGAAAAATCTTTCAGGAACAGCTCCTTGCCAAATCTATGGTCACTAGCCACAGTCATTCCCATCTTCAAAAAGGGAGACTCCTACCTAGTTGAAAATTACAGACCAATCTCTTTATGCTGCGTCACCTGTAATGTCATGGAATCAATTATTAACCAATCCATTATCCTCCACTTGGAGACAAAAACCTGATCTCTAACAAACAGTTTGGTTTCAGAAAGAAACTGTAATCTGCAACTCTTGCACTGTAAAAACATATGGACTACACAACTTGATCAGGGCAAAACAATTGACGCAATTTACATAGACCTTTGATTCAGTGTTACACAACAAACTACTCCTAAAACTAAGGTCTTATGGTATCCCTGGATACCTGCATAACTGGATAGAAGCATTCCTGTCAGACAGGCAACAAATGGTCAAAATTGGGAGCGTCCTATCAAATCCTGTACCCGTCAACAGTGGTGTCCCCCAAGGCAGTGTTCTAGGACCAACTCTCTTCATATTCTATATTAATGACCTCTGTGATTATATTAAGAGCAACTGTGTTCTTTTTGCTGATGATGTAAAGCTATTCAATATCATTGATAATGCTGTTACCCTTCAAAAAGACTTCGACTATGTGTCAGAATGGTCAAACAAATGGCAACTTCAGATCTCAACAAGTAAATGCTCTGTCTTGCATATTGGCAAAAAAAATCAAAAAATCAAATACAAGCTGAATAGTCTAGATCTTGTTGATGACACAAACTTTGTCAAGGACCTTGGAGTACTCATCTCAAATGATCTAAGCGCTAGAGCCCACTGTAACTACATTGGCAAAAAGGCATTAAGAGTTGTTAACCTAATTCTGAGTAGCTTTTTCTTCGGTAATATCACTCTACTAATTAAAACATATAAAACATTTGCTAGACCAATACTTGAATACAGCTCATCAGTCTGGAACCCACATTACATATCTGATATTAATACAATTGAGAAAGTCCAGAAATATTTTATGAGAAGAGTCCTCCACTCCTCTATTCATAGCAGAATACCTTATGCCACCAGACTTAAAATTTTAGACCTAGACAACCTAGAACTACACCGCCTTCAGTTTGATCTAAGTATAGTACATAAAATTATATATTGCAATGTCCTACCTATCAATGAATACTTCAGCTTCAACCAAAACAATACCACAGCACAAAATAGATACAAACTAAAGATAAACCACATCAAACTTGATTGCAGGAAATATGAGTTCAGCAACAGAGTAGTCAATGTCTGAAATACTCTGCCTGACTCTGTGGTTTCTTCCCCAAACCCCAAAATCTTCAACATTAGAATGTCTACTATTGATCTCACCCCTTTCCTAAGAGGTCTGTAGGGAGTGTACATAAGCGCACCAAAACGTGCCTACCGTCCCTGTCCTATTGTTTCTTTTTTTCTTATTCATATCCATTTCATGTATTTATAACCATGTTTATACTTATACCTGTTATCTAATAATTGTTTGACAAAATAAATAAATAAATAAAAATGAATAAATAATAAAATAAAACTCTCTTCCTTTTTATCTTTTTCCTTTTCCTAATTACCATGATTTATCTTGGATCAGGCTATAAATCCAAGAACCAGATTTACTTGTTAAAAGCACATAATGATTTTAGAAGTTTAATTTTATATTTCATAATAAGGCTATTTTTGTACCCTTGCAAATATGTTCACCAAATATCAAAATACATCAGCATTAATTGCATGTGAGTTTTGTTTTCTGGCTGGACTTTAAATACTACTGGTGGTATGCCATGATTGGCGACAAAATTAGTTGGAATCTGTTTTCTGTTTTGGCAGAAGCTGTGGGGTTTTCCTGGGGCTTCCACTGAGTTCAGCAGGCACGTTTAACTCTGATACCAGTAAGGGAATGAACAAGATGTATTACAGGGACCAATTAAATATAAAGCAGGCAGATCCATGTATTTAAAATGTGTTATGTGCAGATTATCTAGGTTAGTGGGCTTAGCTTTAAATACTGTAAGAAAATACAGCAAAAGGATGTTTTTTCTTCCCAGTTGCGTTTTTCCACCAATTAAAAACTATTCTGAAACTTAAACCTGAGTGAGAATAAAAATATTTGGAAGGAACAAATTGCAGAACTATATACAGTGGTACCTCTACTTATGAAATTAATTCGTTCCGGAAGCCGTAACCTGAAAATTCCGTAAGTAGAGACGCATTTTACCTGTAAATGCCCTAATCCGTTCCAAGCCCCCGAAATTCAGACAGTAATTCTTCGTTATTACTTCGTGCTTTGCTGAATTTTGCTAGCGTGAGACTGAGAACGCGGTGCGGTGCGTACACAAAGATCCCTCCTAGCCAATGGGATGCCAGGAAGATAACCAATGGCAGAGCAGCTCAGACGCGCCATTTTCCAACAAAGCCTTTCGTATCTTGAAACATATTCGTAAGTAGAGACGATATTTTCTCGAAGACGAGCTTCGTAACCTGAAACTTTCGTAACTAGAGCCTTTCCTAAGTAGAGGTACCACTGTATTGTAAGTAGGGGCAAAGTAGAACATCTTATTTTTTCAAATACTTCCAGCCAAATACCCTGACCAGAGGTGTTTGAAAGAATGCCATTTAATAGCTTTCTACATCACCTGGGTTATTGTGCAAAATTTAAAGTGACAGGGGCATTCCTCATCCATAGATCTAGGTGCCAAAGTTGTAGGCAAGCACAAGAGGCATAACTGTCATCACAAGAAAATTGTACTTAGGCAACAGTAACAGTGTAAAGTTGGCAGATGCTGATGCCAGCCATACATGTCCACCTGCAGATACTTTAGCTGTGTAAAAATAGACTCCCATATCTTTTTACATGACTGGGAAAGCTCCGGACTGAATATTCTTGCAATCTTTTTTTTTTTAATGTTTCAGGACGAGGGAAAGAAACCATGTAACTCTTATGATTGGCACCTAACACTTAGCCTTCCCTTTTCAGTGCATAATTTTACCCTTGGGACTGATTATGACTTTGAAATGTCACAGTTTAAATAGTTGACCTAAACTAGGATTGAACATTCTTATTTCTGTAACATTATGCATAATAAAGAGTTCTGAAGAAATGCTATTTTCATTCGTCCTAATAAAAACACCACCATAATCTGTTTTGAAGATTAAAAGAATAAAAGGCAACATATGAAGAAATATGGGTTATGTTTTGTTTTGTTCTGGGCTTGGTGGGAGATATGTGTAATGTAGGATGATCATTCTCAATTAAGTCCAAAAACCTTAGAAAACAAATTCTCCTTAATCTCATCACTGACTAATATAAAGAAACACTTCTTTATCTTGACCTCTCATTCTTGCCAAGAATAGGTGAAGCATTCTAGCTACAAGATAAGGTAGACTTATTCTCTTTGTCCTTGGCAAACTCCATTGAAAACAGGGTGCTTAATTATAGTTCAGAGCCAATCGTAGCTAGTCAGAAAGTTCTGTGCATTTCAGTCCTTCAAAGTAAATCAGGCTAAGAAACCAATGCCAGTAGTTCAATACTACTTTTATTGTAAAGCTATAGTAACAGAATCTTGCAAGTTCTGAATGTGTTTGCCCCGCTTTATCCTCATGATATCTAGGGAAGAGCTTGTGAGAAATATTTGCTCACATTACATTTTTGCCCTGAACTCAATCCCTTTTATCTGACTGTTGCCTTGGTAGTGGCACTTTGTCTTGTTCCTTAAGGAAATTCCCTCTGTCCTCTACATTGGAAATTGTTAAAATGTTTAAATTTAGTAACTGGAGCAGTGGGATTGTGCAGTGAGCCACAACACAGAGTTGTGGTTGACTGGTACCAGAATGCTGGCTCCTGCAATCTGTGCTATGATTGGTTGCTGTGGGTGTGGAGGGGGTGTTTCCTTTTCCTCATATCGCCTTTTTCTTCTGTGTGCCCTGTATGTTCTGTGATTTATCTGATGATGCACCTATTTGGCTATCTTATTTGCTGTAATATAGATGTGACATATATTTATTTATATAAAACTACAAGTTCATGTCAGTATCGCTGCCTTCATTGGGACACGGGCTGACAGAAATGCACTCCAGTGCACCCGAACTGGGTGGATGGTACATATTTGCTGGCTTTGAAGGGGGTCTCATTTCTTTGGGGTTTCCTGACTGACAGAAAGGATGTGAGGTCTTTGTTTTAGTCATTGTTTTCTTTAATATTCTTTAATTGCTATTTTGTGTGATTTTCTTTTGCTGCCTTGAAATAAAGCCTTAGATACTCATACCGGTGCTGTCATTGCTTCTGAATCCAAAGGATCCTCAATGACCCAACCTGGCTAGAGAAAGAGCAATATACAAGGTATGGGTGTTCTTAACATGTCTTTGTATCCTTGGCATCTACAGTGTCAATGAGTTGGAAGCAAGCCTATCCTCAACCATCAAATATGAATTGGTTATAACAATCCCATAACAAAGGAAGCTGTGAATTTGCCATATTTTTCCTTTCAAGGGGAAACAAATCAAAAGCCACTTGAGAGGAAATTAAATTTAGGGAGAATGAATGTCATATTTTATACAGCTGTTTGAGAGCAAGGGAGCATAAAAAATGATTAATCCCAGGGGAATTGAACAAAAGTCTTTCATCCAATCTTTTGACAGCTTTCATATTAAGAGTGGGCTATTATTCAGAAAGATGTCACATAAGCTCATTTTGGAGGACAATAATGATATACTGTACATACCCACTGATTTGAAACATCTTTTCTTTTTTTTAAAAAAAGGCTGTTTTCTTCAGCCATGATAACGATCCCTGCTATCAAAAACCACATTAGTTTTAGACTAGCATTGTTTTTTCCTGCCAATCATTCAGAACTTAAATGTCAAGTATGGAACTTTGGCAACCCAGTAATTATGAAAATAACGTGAGTGGGAACAAGATCAGGTTGTGTAATCCACTTATGTGCATCCAAATGAGGTAAGTGTGGGGAGGTTAAAACAAGAGTGCTGCTGGCTAGGAAATTTCTGTTTGAAATGTTTCTGTTAAAAGTTCATAGAGTAGCTTGAGGCAAATATAGTCATTGCCCAACCCGTTTTTATTCCAATATAATAGTAACATCCATAACATTCCACAAGTGAACAAAACTGGGAATATAAAAATATCATATCAGATTAAGGATGTATATAGGCTTACCTTTTTAAAGGATGGTGGACAATATGGAAAAAACTCAGAAAGGATATCCATTCCCAGCTCCAAATCCAGCATGGATTCAAAGACCATCAAAACAAAACAAGCCCCAGATGTTGGCTGTTTTAGATGACCAAACAATTATTTAGCATTGTATTTTAAAGCCCTAGAGGAGTTTTAAAAACAACCTTGAAATGTGTTTTGGGAAAAAAAAGGGGCAGACAGGATATAAAAGGACAGCCAGTCCCACCATGAGAAGTCATTCCCTGCAAGAAATGGAATGACTTACCTTTGTTTACAGCAGATGTCCAAATCTGATCATTTGTTTCCAAAGAGATAACTGTTTTTCCACAATTGGTTCATCAGTAACTCTGTATACATCTGAATGGGATCTACTGTAGTTAGGGGAAATAGCCTGGGATTTTTTTCTTTTCAGAAATGCAGTTGATTTCTTCATGCTTCATCTGAAAAGCCACAGCTGTTGTATTAACAGAGGTAAACACATGCATAGGAAAATTCAAGCTAAGAAAGGAAAAAATTGGCTCTGGGCTGACAAGATACCAGGAACAGAAAATAAGGGAAAGGGTAGCCTTTGGTGCTAAATTAAAAATAAAGTATGGACATTGTTCTCGTCCTGTCCCCCTCCCCCCCTCATTCCTAGCTGAGGGATCTGCCCCTAATTCATTTCTATACAGCTTCTATGAACTGGAAAAAAATCTGCCCATTGCTGCCTCAAGCCTGAAACTTTCTAAGGTTAGGGAGATAGAGAATTGTTGGCTTACTTTGATATTAGCTCTATGCCATAAAGCTAAACCCAGGTTAATGAATAAATTATAGTTGCCTTGGTCTGCACAAAACATTATGCCGGGTATATATCAGATCAGATGTAACACCACTTCCGTGTGACCTTCACTGGTTACCAATGTGTTTCTGGCTGCGATTCAAAGTATTGGTGGCTTCCTTTAAAGCCCTACATGGCTTGGTACTAGGATACCTGAGGGATCACTTTTTTCCAAGCATCTCTACTGATCCAACCAGTTCTAACAGCATGGACCTGTTGCAGATCCTGTCAGCCAAAGAATGTTGGCTGGCAGGAACTGGAAAACAAGCCTTTTCTGCAGTAGCCCGTGATTTATGGAACATCGTCTCTTTCAAGATTGGAATGGTCCCAATTCTGTTAGCTTTTTGTAAGGTCTTAAAAACCTGGCTATATTCCTGAGCCTACGGTGCTGAATGTATTACAGATCCTGTTTCCTGACTGCCTTGCTAACTGGCCAAGTATCTACTGTAGGTTGCTATGTATATTTATTTTGGATGTTTCTACTGTTTTTGTTTTAAAATATTGTTGCTATTTTCATTGTAATATATTTTTGAATTGTAAGCCTCCAAAAAGTCATTGACTGAGATGGATGTCTCTAGAAACAGGAAGGAAGGAAGGAAGGAAGGAAGGAAGGAAGGAAGGAAGGAAGGAAGGAAGGAAGGAAGGAAGGAAGGAAGGAAGGAAGGAAGATTGGTTTTCAGAAGCCACATGGCTTCTGAAAAGGCCAAGGATCACAAGTAGGTGAGGTGATGATCAAAACCCAGAATCTGGAGTTTCTTTTTCTGGAATATAATGGGGACAACTTAAAAGAAATTAGAAATTTAATTAAGATTTTTGGGGGGGACTTATACTTACAATTTTTGTGTTTTCCAATTTGAAATGTTAAAAACAATAACAGTGAATTCTAGTAACTGTAGTTACAGTGTGTTTCAAGTGCTAGGCAGGTAAAGACTTCTATCAGTTCAGCTTTTTGAATTACTTCATTATCCTCACCTTCAGAGATCAGAGGAAGTTAGGACATCATTTAAGGAAGTTAGAACCTCATCGCTATATTATTTGGGATATTTTGGCTCATTTTTTCTTTAGCAGAAAGAGACGGGGAGTGTGAATCTGGCTCTCTCCTGGTTCTGGCAGCTATTAGGGCTTTTTCTTTGCAACGCCAGGGAAACTAATCCTATTTCAAGAAATAATTCCAACTGCATGAAAAGTGTGATAAGTGTCCTTTCCTCAGCCAAATGTGCCACAGAGGTGCCTGTAGTTGCTTGTTAATTTTCCATTAGGCAAGAGGTTAGCAACAGAAAATTCTGGGTTTTTGTTTTCTCAAATCAGACTGTATACAACTTTTTAAACTTAAGCTTGCTATTCAGAAATGTAAGGTGTAACACTTTTATTTCTGAGCTATGATAACATGAAATCCAAAAGCAGACTAAACATAACAGGCAATTTTTATTTGTTTCCAAATAACTTTACTCTTGTTGTCAAGTCAATGGTGACTCTTGGCAACTGCCTGGACAAAACCCTGCAATAATTGACAATAATTTCAGGAGTGGTTTGCCGTTGTCACCTTCCTAAAGCTGGGAGAGAAGGACCAGCCCAGGGTCATTCAGTTGGCTTTGTGTCTATGGTGGGACTAGAATTCATAATTCCTCAGTTTTTAATTCAGCATCTTTAACCTTGGTGTCAAACTGGCTCTCACTAGCCACTCTTTTTTTCAGAATTTCATTGGATCATTTGTAAACCACCTTAAGTATATTTCAGAACATTATTAATGACTTCCACTCCTTTTGTTTGAAATGCATATTATTCATTCACTTTACTGTAGACAGTTATCCAAGGAAGGTATCCTAAGCTTTTACTTATGATGAAGCAAGAAGGAAAACATGTTCCAGTATTTTTATTGCCTATTTCCTCATAAATAAATCTCATTTTGACTTACAGATAAATCAGCTAGGACTGCAGCCTTCTAAGTAATGGCATAGAACTGTAATTTGTTCATTTAAAAGTTTGGTTTAAAGCTTCAGAACTAGGGAAAATGTTTGTTTCATTTCATCGATGATGATGTTATGGAAAGGAAAAAAAAGGAAGCTCCACTTAAGTAGTTTTTTTTCAGGGTGCAATCCTATGCATATTTACCTGGAAGTACTTGGCCTTAGTTTTCATTTCAAAGCATGATATAAACCCCACCAAACAGGCTAACCTAGTAAGTAGATGAAGCATGTTTTGTGAATACAGGTAATTCTCAACTAACAACAGTTCATATAGGAGCTGTTTGAAGTTCTTAAAGCACTGAAAAAAATGACTTATGACCATTTTTCACACTTATGACTATTGCAGCATTCCTGTGGTCATGTGATCAAAATTCAGATGCTTGGCAACTGGCTCATATTTATGACGGTTGAAATGTCCCAGGGTCATGTGATCACTTTTTGGGACCTTCTGACAAGCAAAGTCAATGGGGAAGCCAGATCCACTTAACAACTGCATTACTAAATTAACAACTATACTGATTCACTTAACAACTGTGGCAACGAAGGTCATAACATGAGGTTCACTTAACAAAAGTCCTAAAATGAGGCAAAACTCACTTAACAAATGTTACTTACTTAACTGCAGTGATTCACTTAACTATGGCAAGAAAGGTAAAAAGGGGGCACTTAATAAATATCTTTCTTAGCAACAGAAATTGTGGGCTCAAATTGTGCTCGTAAGTCAAAGACTACCTGTACAGGTAGATCTTGACTTACGACCACTCACTTAATGGCCATTCAAAGATACAACAGACTCAAAAATTACTTATGACCTGTTCTTGAAGTTATGACTGCAATAGCCCCCCTCCAAAAGCCATGTGATTGCATTTCATGCACTTAGAGACTGACTCACATTTACAACCAATTGCAGATTCCCAAGGTCACGTAGTTACATTGTGTGACTTTTTGCCACAAAACCCCATTGGATTAGTTAAGAGTCAGATTCACTACTACGATTTGTTTAATGGCTCTCATAAAAATGGTCATAAAATTGAATGCACTCACATGGTGAATCAACTTACAGCCGCAATAAGTTACGACCAAACTTCTGGGCTCAATTGTTGATAATCTTTATTTCCATTGTAAGATAATGATCAGAATCTCATCCTGTCCATTCGCCACTCTCAATAGGAGAGTCTATGTTGTAAATAGAGAGGTGCTGAGAGCCTGAAACTCCACCTTCAAGGCAGGAAACAAAGACCAAAAAAAGACAAGGCCAGGGCAATTTTGAGAAGAGGCATCAAGGTGGCTAAACAGAAATATAAACAAAAGGTAGAGAAGCATCTGGCAGATGATAACTCAAGACAGGTGTGGCAGGGGCCACAACATCTAATCAATGACAAGGGCAATATGATAAAAACAGCTAATGCTGATGCCATGCTAGTGGAGGAGCTGAATAGCTTCTTTGCCTGCTTTGAGGTTAATAGACCTGTAAATCTGTGGCTCTAGCCCAACGGCCCTCTAATCTCTAGCCACTCACCTTGCATGAACATCAAGTGAGAGCTTTGCTGAAGGCCGTAAATCCCAACAAAGCTGCAGGCCCAAATGGGATGCTGGGGATAGTGGTTAAAAATCTGTGCCAACCAATTAACAGGGGTCCTTACAAGGATCTTTAACATCTTCCTACAATTGGTTAGAGTTCCATCATGCTTGAAAGCAGCCACAATCGTCCCAGTTCTGAAGAAAGCAGCTATAAACAGCCTGAATGACTATAGACCAGTTGTGGGATTCAATTTTTTTTTACTACCGATTCTGTGGGCATGGCTTGGTGGGTGTGGCAGGGAAAGGATATTGTAAAATCTCAAATCAGAGGTGGTATTTGCCAGTTCTCCCAACTACTCATTTTCTGCTACCGGTTCTCCAGAACTGGTCAGAACCTGCTGAATACCACCTCTGCTATAGATCCATTGCACAGACATCTATAGTGATGAAGTACTTTGACAGACTGGTCTCATAACACCTCAGGTCCTATCTTCCATCAAATTTTGATCAACATCAGTTTTCTTATAGAAGCAACAGGTTGACAGAGGATGCCATAGCCACTGCTCTCCATATTGCATTGAGAAATCTGGGAATTGTGACAAAATGCTTTTTATAGACTATAGCTTGGCCTTTAATATCATCTTACCAAGCATCCTCATTGAAAAGCTGACTGACCTGAATTTCCCTCCCCTCAGTTGTGACTGGGTTAAAGACTTCCTGACCGATTGTCCACAAATAGTAAGGGTTGGGTCCTTTTATATCCCCCACCCTGATGCTCAGCATAGGCTCCCCTCAGAGCTGTGTACTCAGCCCCTGCCTGTACTCGCTGTATACACATGACTGCATATCCTCTGATCCATTCAACGTCATAATGAAGTTCGTAGATGATAGAACAGTGCTGGGTCTTATAACTGAAGAGGACAAATCAGCACAGAAGGTAGAAGTCCAGAAGCTATCTACATGGTGTTTAAAAAAAAAACCCTTATATTTAAATTCAGCAAGATAAAGCAAATGGTGCTGGATTTCTGGAAGCACAGAGAGGAACTTGCCCCACCATATATTAAGGGAGGCTGTGTGGAGAGGGTTTCCTCTTTTAAATTCTTGGGAGTGCTTATCAGTCAAGACCTCATCTGGAAATACAACATGTCCCTGATGGTTAAGAAGTCTCAACAGAGATTTCATTTCCTTAGAGTCCTGTGGAAAAATCAGGTGGAACAATGGCTGATGACCTCTATCAGTCCATGATAGAAAATATCCTTACATACTGTATAACAGTATGGTATGCTGGGTCAACAGCTGCGGACAGGAAGGTACTACACAGAGTGATAAATTCGGCACAAGAAACCATTGGTTACACCCTAACACCACTGGACGACATCGCCAAGTCTCGTTGTTTCAGCACAGTAAGGAAGATACTTAGGGATGATTCATATTCTGATCAGTGTCTTTTCTCACTGTTACTATCGAGCAGAAGCCACAGTATAGCCAGCCGGACAAACAGATCTGATAGGGCGAGCAGGTATATTCAAAGAGAAGTGGTCCCAATGCCATGAAAAGCTTTAAAGGTCAAAATGAGCACCTTGAATTAGATGTAGAAGTAGCAACTAATGCAGCTCATGAAACAGAGGTGTAATCTTACTGCTCTCGTCATATAATTGCTTCCACTACTGCAATTTGCACCTGCTGAAGTTTCTGGATATCTTCAAGAGCAGCCCCATGTAGAGTGCATTATAGAAATCCAAAAGGAAGGTGACTAAGGTAACAGTGATTGTTGAGTAGATTTTCCCCACTTTAATCAATCAGAAAGGATATGGATCTAAAGAGCAAGTAGCTAGACTCACAGCCCTAAGGACCTCATTCACTTCCACAGGTCCAGTAGGTTCCTACCATTCCCAAGGTTCCTCCCAAGGTTTCTCCATATGATCTGCAATAAACCCAGTGTTGAATGGAGTATGAATGTGAGTGATTTTATCGACAGTGCTGGGAAACATTTTCCGCACGCTCTTACAAACAATTCTCTGAACCATCCTTACCCAGGAAAGCTTGTGTCACCCAAACCAGGACCACAAGATGTGGACATAATAAGAGCAGAGGAATAATGATGCTTCACCATCCTTATTATCAATATACTGTATATACGGTCAATACATCACCATGGTGGTGCCCTGCCAAAGAAGAAAAACAGTAGCATACTATGGAGTCTGGATTGATTCCTCTTCAGCATCTCTTAACAGAGCTATCAGATTAGGGATGCAAAAATTTGACAAGCATTCTCAAAGGTCTCTATTGATCATCAGGACTTTTGCAGTCCAGATCTGTGAAAAACTGCTGCAGAAGCAAGAAAGCAGTGAAATTTAGTCTGAAAGAGAGGTATCAAGCTGCAGTTCACTTTGCTGATACAATTTCATGGTTACACTTTCTCCAATATAATTTTCATTGTCCCTCCTTTTGGTCATCTGCAAACAGCAGATTTTACAGAATTAGTTAAAATGTGGTTTGCATCTTTGTGGGTATCTTTCTAGTTACTGTTGTTAACTATGGTTTTTAGTTTCCTGGCATATGGCAACCTTGCTATTTGCAATTCATTCAGACTATAGTTTAACATATTGTGTGGACATGGCTTTTGTGGAATATACAGTTCAAAGGAATAGGTTCAAATAAGAGGAAAAATACAGGCAGAAGAATTATGAATAAGGAGGATCCAACTTCATCACAGAGTTTAATTTTAAAAACCACTTGGACAAGATTTGTCAGATGCTAAAAGTTATTTCACTTATGGGCTTCAAACTTGGGAAAGAAACGGAATGTTGAAGAAAATAAGAAATTGGCAAGGATGTTAGAGAGGGAGAAAAAAACACTATTTTATCATTGAGTTTTGGTCCCAACCAATGTCATGCCATCTCAAACCTGTTAACCATAAGAGACTGCAGCCATATAACAAGTCAGTCCTGATTTAAAGCTATCCTGGGATTACAATCTAGTAAACAGTGTCAAATATATGTATTTGTCCTTCATAAAGTTGCTAGTTAATTCCATCAGTGTTACAGCATCACTCAGAGAACATAACCTGTGAGTCCAGATATAACAACAAAATGACATTGCATTTATTCTCTACTCCACTTTTATCACTAAACTTTGTTAATTAAATAATTTGACTTAGCAACAACTGTAACTGATAAATTTATTTCAAAACTGTTGTTTGTTAAAATATGATACACTACTTTTGTAAATATCTTCATTGAGCATGTTTATTAAATACTCAGCCACATCCTCAACTATTCATTTTAGAAATAAAATTAAATTACTAAGGTGTTCTATTTTCTCCTCCCTTAAATACTTTGAAATGTAAATGATTGAGTCTTGTATTAGTTTGGCTGATGTTACTGCTTTCCACATTTCAGAAAGAATTAATGCAGCTAAACCTCGATTTAATGGACCATTTGAGGAAAGAAAGATATATTTGTTCCTCCCAAAGCTTGATAAATACAAAAGTACATCTTCACAGTGATTTACATCACTTACATAATGACATCATTATGCAAATGATAAAGTGTTGTAGCATAACATTAAGATAAACTTAGTGTAAATTAAAATTAGTGTAAATCAATACGAACAAATCTATCATTAAGTGCAACAGACTTCTGTTATTTCAGGGGAATTGTCTGAATAGAAATTTGGTCCACTGTATCCAAAGTCTACTGAAGGTAAGTCTCTTAAATCAGGATTTCATTCTAATCTATATAGCAAGCTCAGCTGTGGTTTTCAAAATATAGTAAAATAAAAAATAAGAAGAAAATAATTTAATTCAGCAACAGCAAAAAAAAAAGGCTATGTTTCTTGGGTAACCATAACAGATGAATCTGCTAGACTAGATTTCTGAAGTTCCTTTTGGCTAACTTGGAACAAGTTGTATAGCTGAGAAAAAGAATTTGCAGAATTGCTCTGGATGTTGGAAATATCCTTGATCCTTGGTTGTGCACAATCATGCACAGCCTCCTGTAACTGCAGCTGCATGGGAAAGGAAATGGCTGATCCTCCGAGATTTAGAGTGAACCAGGGGCGAAATATTTTATCACAGATGACCTATTGAAAAAGAAGAAAAACAGAGTCTTATACTGAAGAATCACATGAGTTGTTCAGTCCTGTTGTGCTTTGCAATTTATGGATGCATTTTTTTATTTATTAAGGCTCCTATGCTGCTAAATTCCCATTGGCTCTATATGGCTCAAAGAGCTTCACAATAAGAGCTATAAAATAAAAATCTGACACATAAACACTACACAGACCATGACAGGGCCACTCTATAATGAGATCTTGGCTCAGAGCAATTTTTATACAAGTGACTCACTCTACTTGGGTGGAGAAAAATCTATGTACTGTGTGGCAAAGGAAATAACCAGCAGCCAGCGCCGCCCCCCCCCCCTCCTCCCCCCCCAGGCCCCATTGGTGGCCAATGTAATTAGTCTCGGGGGGTTTTGCTTTACTGGGGAGTTGGAGGTTTCATGGGCACCTTAAAGTTGTGGAGGCTTAAGGACACTTTTTAATTTCCCTTCTCCTAGACCAAAAGTTCAAAATCCGTTGGGTCCACCCACTTCAATGCTGATGTTACAATGCCCCCTCATGAGACCCAAAGACAAAATTTTATCCCTAGGCAGAAAAGTTCCCCATCCCATTTTTCACTAAATAAATCAATGCAAACATGTTCACATCCCATCTGGGCAAAAGAACTGACTTCTGGCATCTAAATAAATGCTATCATTCTGCACTGGAAGCAGGTTATGCTTTAAGTTTTTCCTCTCTTCTGGTTGCTAACAAATTTCCCCGCTGTTTTATTTATCATTTATTTTAGAAGACTTATATAGCTGCCCATATTGTAATTTTAATCCTGGGTGATACACAGAACAGTAAAAACAGTTCTCCACCCAACCATAGGAATAAAAATTCAACAAAATTTTATTCTGCCTATTCCACTCTTGGGTAAACACTTAATCCAACTTCAAGAATTACTCTGAGGAAAGCATAGAAGTGGTTTCTAATAAAATGAATAAGAACACAATCTGATTAATATATTTGACTTTTACACTGATTGTAAAATGTGAGGCACTGAGAACCATTTTTGACCATCAACCATTCAGAGCAACACCTCCATATGAAGTGAATCAATTCACATAAGAAAAATGTAGCAACCAGTTATACAGTATAAGAACTGGAAGTAAGAATAAGTTATGTGATAATAAAATCCTCTAGCTCTTTTGTAACTGAACAGTATGAACATAAATTGCTGTTGCTTTACCTATGCAAACACTGTGCATAGGCGTAGTAGTAGTACTAGTAATGGTTCATTTTTTACCACATACACATAGTTTGACTCCTTTTTGAGAGTGGATCTATATGTTTTACTCATTGTGGAAAGGCTACTAACAGCACTCCTGTGGCAAATTCTTCTCCTTTCATATTGTAATATCTGGGACAGTGTTTCTCAACCTTGGCAGTTTTAAGATGTGTGAATTTTAAGAATTCCTTGGCCAGCATGGCCAAGTCCACATATCTTAAAACTGCCAAGGTTCAGAAACACTGCTTCAGAACAACTTTCCAAGTTATACAATGTTGTCACTTTATGAAATACCTTGCTCTGTGTTCACTACCACTGGTACTGTGGTGGAAGGATGCTACACCAGATGTTGACAGTACAGATGTTATTGCAGAGACTAGAATAGTAACAGAATCTTTAATTTTCTTCCCTAAAAAGGATGACATAATATGACTTTGCATGATCTGTCTGTGGCTGGTGTTTCTGGGCACATTTATAGCTGTATCTTGAAGTCACTACTTGGGACTAGTGATTATGCTGATGTGTTTGAATATGCCCAGGTGCCAATCATGGAAACATTCATTTTAATCAGTGCAGTAATTAGAATTTTAAAGCAGAGGCTTTAAATAAATAAAAATATTTCTACTTAGCCTCTCACTTGAAGGTTGGTGTTGGTTCTTTCTGCTCCACATTTTCCATTCTTCAGATTGCATTTGGAAAAGCAATCGAAAAAAACGCAGTCTTCATCTCCTGAGCAGTTTTGTTCGAGGATGTCTCTCATTTTAGGTTCAAAAAAGGCCATGTCTACATCGATGGCAACCACCTGCAATCAGAACAATGCATTTAGGTTGATTTACTCTCAAGTCAAAACCCCATGCAGTTTTAGGACGCTCCGAGTTCTGAGAGAAAGCAAGGCAGGATAAATTCAAGAGAAAATAAGAAATTACATATGGGAACTGTGTTGCTCACTCACTACCTCTGAAACACAAACGGACTACTCTATAAAAGAAAATGTAAGCTTTCTTTGGAAATCATGGAGAAAACGTGAGCCTAGCAATTATTACAATTCTTTAATGACACCCTGCAGCTGGGGAGAAGCTACTGATAAATGTGCGGAAATTCACCACCTGAATTTGTCTAACAACAAGCAAGTGCATTTTGTCAGAACTTGCTGCAAATGCCACTGAAAGGCATGTCCTTTTATTTCAACAATGAAATAAAAGTACTTTTAGGTACTTTTGCAAAAGGACCGGCATCTCCAAGAATGTGAGCCTTTCTCAGTGATTGAACACATCTTTTCCATGTAGAGATTCCTGGGTACATTTTTTGATACTGTCCCTCTATTTTCCAGAAGTGGATGAAACCCTAGAAGTACGGAGCCCTCGACTTATGGCCACAATTGAGTCCAACATTTATGTTGCTAAATGAAACATTTGTTAAGTGAGTTCTGCCTCATTTTAGGACTTTTGTTAAGTGAACCTCATGTTATGACCTTTCTTGCCACAGTTGTTAAGTGAATCACTGCAGTTGTTTAGTTAATAATACAGTTGTTAAGTGAATCTGACTCCCCCATTGACTTTGCTTGCCAGAAGATCACTAAAAGTGCTCACAAAATCCCAGGATACAGCAGCTATCATAAATATGAGTCAGTTGCCACGCATCTGAATTTTGATCATGTGACCTGCCATGGTCATACATGTAAAAAAATGTCATAAGTATTTTTTTTTCAGAACCACTGTAACTTTGAAAAATCATTAAATGAAGTGTTGTAAATCAAGGACTAACTGTACTTGAAAGTGTGCTGGGCTGAGGCTCAGAATTGGAAGCCCAATGCCCATATGGCTGCATATTTGAATCCAATGGGTCTTACCTGAGGGTCTGAAGGATGCTCTGGGTTGTTGACCTAATGGTAATCTATAGGACAAAACCTTGTTTATACAATTACTCAATTTGAACCTAGCCAGAGATGAACAAAACCTTCCATATTAGGTTCTAGATTAGAGAATTCTCAAGTTTTCTAATTCTAATTTTAATTCTTATCCTTGATCAAAAGTATTACTCTTATACTGGGTTCATGTGTTCTTCTTAAGTCATGGTTTGATTAAACATGATTTACTTGTGAGCTATAACAGACTAAACTATAAAACATAATCACAGTTTCTAATGGCTGGTTTCCATGAAAAAAAACTCATACGAAAATCTATCCCTAAATTATTCATGTCAGCATTTACAATGGGTGAAGGGAAAGTAATTTATAAACCAATGCCAGTTGAAAAGGCCTTGTAGCATAAGGCTCAGCTCAGCTAAAACCAGCAGATTTCCAGGATACACTTGTACCTAAAATACCTGCTCCTAAGATGTCCCTTTTTCTGGTATTATTCACTGGCCACACATGACCCAGCCCAGCCATGTCAGTCTTTTGTTGGTCTTTCTTTTCCTCCCAAAAAAGACTCGCTCATCCCTAACCCCAATGAAATCATGAGTTTTAGTCATGGCAGGAGAGGTCACACAAACACATTTAATATTTCAAAGAGTCATGAAACACAACCTTTGCAAATGATTGCCCTAGTTGATGAGATCATTTCACCTCTTCTGGAAGTTCCAACAACATATTGATCCACTTTCTCCACTGATCCAGTTAAACATGTTGTATGAACAAGGCCAAGGAGAACATTAAAAATAGCAATAGAGCTGACTGAGGCTGTCCCAAATATTGCTGGTTTCCCAGGTTTATTTATTGTATTTCAATCATTTCCAGCCCTCTGTGTGATTGAAAATAATCCCAAAGCTGATTCATAATATATTTATTTTTAAATGATAGAGTCTGTGAATTTTTGTCTTTCAATGATCAATGTCAAAAATGAAAAAGAAACACAGCGGATGAAGAAAACACATCTAAAATCCCATTAGCCAGACTGACGAAGTGAGATTTCTGAATTTGAAACTTTCTTCTAATTTTCCTGAACTCCAAGAAAAACTACCTATTCCCACTCCCTTCCCTTCTTTGAAAACAGCCATGGGGTTTCCATAGGTTGATGCAGGCACTGTCAAGAACGCTAGTAATTCTTGACATCTCCTCTTACAGTTTGCAACTTCTTTTGAGTTTCTCTTCCATTAAGAACTTCTAATGGAAAACATTTCCGGTTCATTGCCTTTCATTTCATATATTTATTGGAATGCAAGTAAGCAGGCCACATTTAGATTGTGGTCCAAATATTATGAGAAGGCTAAGCAATAACTCAGAAGCTTCAGAGAGATTTCTTTCATATTCAAAAAGCAATTATATGCAGCATTAATAAAATAACCTTTCTCTCCCTTGGTATCATTGTGCTGGCCACTTCATTAATTTGTATTAGCAAAACTGGCAGATTGGTCAGAGAGTCCTCTCAGGGTTGCATATGGAACAAAATTACAGGAAGCCCTCAACAAAAACATGAATAGAAATTTGAATCATAATCTAGGTCGACTATTCAAAATGCCAGGCAGATTGTCATTTGTTTCTCAAATTCCTCTTCCTCAGTCAAATCCCATGCATTTTCCTATTTTTTAAAAAAATCTGAAAATGACTTATTTTTTTCTTCCCTTTTCCAAATGCCAGCACAGGGACTGCTTTTTTTTTAATGTTATTTTATCCTTTGCCTCAGTATCTTTTTGACACCAAGCAATTAATAACAACAGCAGCAAAAACACATTACATTTATATGCCACCCAACTCCCACTGAGTCAAAGACATTCCTGTTCTCTCTGACATTTCTATAACTTTCCATTTGATTTAATTTTTAAGAGAACAGCATTTTTGGTCTGCTGCACTATTCATTAAATATATTTTGTGATTACACTATTATTTTTCTTGGATTATATGCACAGAATCATTTAATGTTTTAACTACCACTGTAACTTGTTCGTGCTCAAATTCCAGTTACTAAGTGGAATTGGAAATACTTTTAATACTAGTAGAAATAATAATACAGAAATCTTCTATTTAAGGGAATGTTTTGAGTGAGAGGTGTCTTTTCACTTTTAAATGTTTGTTACTTCCCAAAGTATGTCATTTGTGATCTACACAAATGTGGCCTACATTATTTGCATTATGTTATTATGCAACTGACACAGATTACCTCATTTGCATCAATTTATGTGAAGATCTCAATAACAAATAATGTCAGCACAAATGATCTTACATGTAAGACAAATTCAAGTGTTTTCTCTAGACTGTTTTAGGCGCAAAAGTTTGTCAATTATTTCTAGGAGGTGAGGTGGAAATTTTGTCCTTTGTGTCTGAAGTCTGCAAAGTGGAACTCTGGTTAAGCTGAGGTTTTACTGTATTTTCTTTCTCTTCTTCCACCTCCTGCAGTCATTTTACACACTTACCCTTGATATCTCTTTTCTAATTTTTGCAATGAACTCTAAGTGGGATCATTTCAAACTTTGGAGTGGGGCTTCATTCTTCTCTTGAAGAAAGGCACTATGCCATAGTGCATTGCAGCTGCACGTGTGTTGCTTAGATAGATATGCATGATTAACAAGTGAGATGAATACCAACATTATTGCAGCTGAGTCAGCACTGTGTGTCTATGACGTTGAGCAATGGCTAGCAGTGCTGACAGTGGCAGGAGCTAATGTCTTCCAGTCAGATGGAAAGAGTCCTGCATGCATAAAAGGGCATTCTGCGATGATTGTGCTGAATTTGAGTAAACATATAACTATGATTAATCCTGGAAAATTAATCTGTTCCCCACTTAATAATTCAGACTGTTTTATGGCATAAGAAATAGAAAACGGAATTATTTCTACACCTTTAAGTCACCTTAGCAACGGACTTTCCAGTGTGGAATTCTATACCAATAAAATTGACTTAAGAATTATAATTGAGCTCAGAATTACAGCTTCAATTGCTGCAGATAGATATCAAACATCATATGACTTGAGCTGATTTTTCAACATTTTTTCCAATCGTCATTAAGAAAATTAATTTTCTCCAATTAGCATTTTTGCCAGAACCTGGAAATAAACTAGTAAAGGACAATATAGGATTGAAATGAGTGGTCCTTGATGCTCTCTGAGCTTTCCTTGCAGATGTTTTCTTGTAGATGTTTCATTACCTAAACTAAGTAACATCATCAGTGCCAATTACACCAAGCACCAAGGACCCCTTACTGGAAGTAAGTGCCAGAAATTGGCAAAATAACCCATCATAACCCATCATGTGACTGCGGGATGGTGAAAATAGCCATAAAAGTGAATTGGTTGCCAAATACCCAAAATACAATCATTTGACTGTGGGAGGGGCTCCTGTATGGCCATCTTCAAAAAGTTCATCAGTAGCTTTTGAGGGGCCTGTTGTAACTTCAGTTGGTCATAGGTTAAGGACTTCCTGTATAGGTACTTGAGCCATGGTGGTGCAGTGGTTAGAATGCAATATTGCAGGCTAATTGTGCTGACTGCCAACTGCCAGCTGTTTGGCAATTCAAGTCTTACCAGGCTCAAAGTTGACTCGGTCTTCCATCCTTCCAAGGTTTGTAAAATGAGGACCCAGATTTGTTGGATGAAATATGCTGACTCTGTAAACCACTTAGAGAGGGCTGTAAAGCCCTGTGAAATGGTATATAAGTCTAAGTGCTATTGCTACTTAAATAAATACCGATTCTGTTAGCAGCTGTGCTAGCTTTCACGCCACAAAAATGAATTAATTTGCTTAAAGTTAAGTTGAAAACAACATTAATTTTTAAACTTAGGCTCAGTGGCTAAGACACTGGGCTTGTTGATCAGAAAGGTCAGCAGTTTGGTGGTTTGAATTCCTAGTGCCGTGTAACTGAGTGAGCTCCCGTTACTTGTCCCAATTTCTGCCAACCTAGCAGTTCAAAAGCATGTAAAATTGCAAGTTAAAAAAAAAAGGGACCACTTTGGTGGGAAGATAACAGCGTTCCGTGCATCTCTGGCTTTTAGTCATGCCAGTCACATGACCACAGAGGCGTCTTCGGACAGCATTGGCTCTTTGAAATGGAGATGAGCACCATCCCCTAGAGTGAGGAACCTTTATCTTAAGCTGAAAACATGAGTTGAAGGCACTTTTATAGATGTTTCAGTCCTTATAAAACTAATGCTGAGATCAGAACTCAGTTCTATCTCATATCTACTCCACCTTCCCCAAAAGCTCATGATGGGTTAAATCAATAACATGCTTTTCTACAAACTACCCAGTATCTTTCAAGGCTATCAGGAAATGCAATGGAAAACAAATCTCTTCCACTCATTTCTGGCATAGGAGGGCAGTTTCCTGGTTTTGCCTCCAGGGTGGCCCTCAGCAAATACCAAACTCTGCTGTTTTCCTGCTTCCTGGTATTTCATTTACCTTTCCTGGTATGCTAACTAAAAGAGGAGGAGATGTGGATTAAACATTAATGTATGACTCCTGTATGAATGTATGAATGGAAGAACATATAGGATGAAGCAAAGGAAATTGTATCAAGGATTACATATTGATAGATGGAAAGTGTCAAATTGAAGATAAACTAATGGATACATGATTGTACATATATTTGCCTAATTGTGTGGGTGTGGAAAAGGTAGAATGGGAAACAGCATAAGAAAAGGAAGCAATTTAAATCACTTTGCTGTTTTCCACAATTAATGGATAGATTGGTAATATTTGTTGCAAATAGATCAGTGCATATAAAAATGTGTTGTTACAGAACAGATAAATGAGGAGAAAGAAGAGCCAGTATCTTCATCCACTTTTGATTTTGATTTCATCGATTTGTGGAATTAACATTATTCCACTATTTCTGGAATTAACACTAACATTAAAAATCAGCCAAGGCCGGCTTGGGCTGATTTTAGATTTGGGTGTTTTACTTTTATATTAAATTTTAGGGTTTTAGGGAGGGGTTTTAATTGATTACAGCCAGGACCTTAGTTTAATTTAGTTTTAACTTTTCACATATTTATTGTTTTAATTGTATGGCTGTGCACTGCTCCGAGTCCTTCGGGAGAGGAGCGATATATAAATAAATATTTATTATTATTATTATTATTATTATTATTATCCATCACTACTATGCAGGTTTCTGTCACTCTCATCTATAGGCATGTGACTGTAATACACATTCTCCAATTGCCACCCAGGCTGTACATTTATAATATCTTTGGAAAATGTTGAAAACTGGATTTCTATCTCCAAGGAGATGGAATCTACAAGTGAGAACTTTTACTTTTTTTTCACCTTCATAATTACATGCTTCTAATGTTGGAACTCCAAATATTATTTCTTATAAAACCAAACCAGTATCACATTTGCACAAGGTGATAGCTTCTGTTCAAAGTACTTATGCATTTTAAAAATATAAGTAAAAACATATATAGGTATAGTGGGAAGCCAAAGTCAAGAAACTTTAATGACTATATAAGGCTGAAAGCATGTGCTTGGTAGGTGGTGGGTAGTGGGTAGAAGGAGAAGAAAGCCCAAAAGGAGAATAAGTGTGGTCAGATATTCAGGTAGAAGGCAAATCTGGTCTGTTGCAATCTGAAACAGAAGCAGATTGACATTTTTGCATAGCTTCTACTTATTCAATCTGCCATTAGTATTTTTTTCAAATAGCTTATATATTCCAGAAAATTCTTGCTGACACTGTAGAACAGCGCATAGGAAAAGAGACTCTTAACAAATGCAGAATATTAGAACAGTACAAGCATAAAGGGCAGAGTTTTAAATAGCAAAATTTCATAGTCTGCTCCAATATATAATGCTGGCAATATCTAGAAAACTATTGCTTTGCTCTCAACGAAGAGCAAGACGTTTCCTTGTTATGACCTTATTCCCCTGATCATAATAAAGGCAATGTTTATAGGTCACAGTCTGTGCCACGCATGAGCCTTCACGAAGATCCCCACTCAACATGCTGGTGCTCACAACTTTCGTTATGCTAATGAATTCTATATTTAGTTATGAAAAGCTGGTCCTAACTTACCGTCAGATCATTCCGGATGGCAAAATTTTCTGGCTTAATATCACAGAGATGAAGAGGATAAGAAAAGTCGTTGTCAAAATGATTCACCATATCCAAGAAGCTGATTGCAATTTGGATGATGGCTTTAGCCTTGTGTTTAATCCCAGAGAGGGAAGCACCAACAGCATCTTCCACAGAGAAAAGGGTACTGTGCCACGCGTGTCCGGCTGTCAGATATTCCACTGCATAAAAGTGGCCACAAGAACCGATAACCCTTAGAACATGTTTACTGATGTCCTGCAAAACACTAAAATAAACGTACTCTTCCTGTTGGAGTAAAGACCACAAACTAGCCAGCTGTGCTTTCCAATGTGGGCCTCTTTTCTTCCACAAAGGTCCCACAGTTTTGTTAGGAAGTTCCAGACCCAATGTGTTCTTGACTTCCAAAGCAACCATCAGAAGCAGCTCTGTTTCTGGAATTCCCTGTGATTCCATTTCTTCCAAAAAGCCAAGACCATGGTAGCTAGAGAATATTTCATTTTTTGATTTTAGGATCATAGGGTGGCCTCTCCAGTCAGCTTGGATGACCTTCTTCCCCTGGTTATAATAAAGGCAGCGTTTATAGGTCAAAGTCTTGGTCACACATAAGTCTTCACAAAGATCCCCAGTCAACATGCCCGTCCTGTAGTCAAAACACTGCAGAAAAATGGAAACAAATAAACAAGGCTAATGGTAGGAAAGTAAAATTTTCCAAGCACTTTGAAAACCATTGATTCTTCTCTTATCTATTTTACTTTTTTTTTTCTTGAAAGGGCAGAATAGTGTTGCTAAAGTGTGAGTCTAAACAGAAGGTTGGGCATTATATAAGTTTGAAAATGCTCTTTGTACTGAATAGTTTATACCTAATAAGCAGTGTGACCTTATAGTTATGGTCTCTAAAAATATCTCCACAATTTTACTTTTGGCTCTTGATTATGGAGGAAGTTTGTAGGTTTAATTTTTGAACTAAGTCATTTAAAAGGTTACACATTTGGGGGGGTTCTTTACATATAGTAATGTAGTACAGATCAAAGCAAGCTTGTTTTCTCAAAGCTTTGGCATTTGGTAAATGATGAAGACTAATAATTGATTTATCACAAATGTTGGGGGCCTGAATTCTGAATCTGGCCGTTATTTGTATTTCATTGAGAATTACTGAATTTTAAGTCTTTCCATCCACAGACAGGCCTCATAGGATGTATTTCATCCTGTAGGAAGCAAAAATGGCCCAAATGGCGATGGCCTGAATGGACATTTTAAAACCCTTTCTGTTTGCCTTTCCTGAAATACTGGCTGAGCAATAAGCAAGAAAACTACTATAAAAGAAATAAGCATAGAAAGCTATGGTTGCCTTATTAAAGGCTAGTGCTGTGATAACAAGCTTTGCCCACAGTAAATAATAAGTTGTTTCTCATGGTAAATTATAACTGTGTCCGTTTTACAGTAAATCATAACTTTTGTAGCTTTTCTAGTTCATGATGAAAGCCCAGCTTTAGACCTCTGCAGCTAAGACCTGGCTCTTAGCTAATCACCATGTAGTTAAGAGTTCAAATCTCATAGAGAGAAACTAAAAACTACCTCTTCAGAAATCTTTTCCTGTTCCAAACAGTCCCAATAAAAATAGGACAAAAATACTTTGATGAATTAAATACTATAATTTTGAAACGTGATTGGCAAAGGAAAAAAGCATGAATAAGATTGAAAATGTTGCAAAAGTCCAGAAACAATGGGAGCTTTGGATTACCAAATTGGGAGCTCTATTATCATGCAGCTGTATTAACATGGGTGAGGGAAAGGATAAAATGTACAGCTTTTGTGTACGTGATGTTGAAAACCAGTGATTAATATATATATATTAGTAAGACATGAATGAAAATATGGGCAAGATGTGGCCTTCTAGATATTGTTGAATCTCCATTAACTCCAAAGCGGTATGTTGCAATCCAACATTCTTCTATCCAGAACAGTGGATCCTGATTACCTAATATTGTGTAATGATACGTTATGGAATGAAGTTGAAGTCATAAAAGTCAGTGAACACAACTCTAATTATTTCAGTACAATGCAATACAAATTTCACATGATAAAAAGTGAATGTGAACTACAATTTGTGTTTTTTCCTTATAAAACACAGCATTCGAACTTTTATATGTTACAAAGCCCAATAAATGCAGAAAACAATGATTAAAAAAAAATTAGATCACAGCAACAGCCTTTTTCTTTACTGCGTTATTAAACCAACTTCACATCTCTGAACAAAGGGATGGAAGCTGAATATATTTGTGTGGTTTATATATTCCATAATTCATGACTGCAAAAGCTTAAAAGGAGATTGAAAGTCTGTAGTTATGTAGTCATTTCAAATTCATGGAAGAAACAAAGAGGATTTCCCCTGCCGGTCCCTTCTTCTACTCATAATTGTTTCCATCCTTCCATTTCTAAGATAGGCACAGGCAGCCTGTATAACCACATCCATTCAGTCCTTCGAGGAAGTGCAGCTGCAAAAGTTTACTCTGGGCCCATCTCTGAAGGAGACACTTGTTGATAGTGGATTAGAAGATGCCAAAAACTAAACAGTCAGATAGAAGACACCTTATACCAACTTCCTTCCTGTTTTCCTCTGATCTTCCTCTTTACTTTAGTCAACAATTTCCCACCTACCACTGCATCAGGCTCCTTCAGAAATGCTTACTGCAGAAAATACAACTTCTCCAGCCCATTTCCAGAAGAAACTTTCAGTTTGTTGTATTCTTTTCTCAGTTCTTTCACTCTAGTCATGTGTAATAGCCATCGTAGCTGAGAAATCCTATTTAAGTGTATTTTCCAAAATTTGCAAATTGGAAGACATGACCCCAGATTATTCCAAGAACAAATCCACATACCTCATAACTCTCCTGAGTCAAAGAGGTTGAAAGGTCTGGAAACCCTGTAACCAGATCCAAAGGATGTGAATAATGAAATGCACATAGATTCTTTTTAAATGGCTTAATAAAGCATAATGCAATAAAGGACCATAATGTGCATATTAAAACACTTAAAAAGAAAACTTTTTATAACATCTAACGTTAAAAAGTTTCATATTTACATCTGTAAAATTTGTTTTGCATACAAGCTTTCTAAAATTTTATCTATTTAATAACCTTGATTTTGCATAAAGATATACAATACATTCATGCAGCTAGTATTATTTGAGTAGGAGCTCTGCTAGTAGCTTCCCCAGTGTTTACTTGAAGTAAGTCAAAAGTTAATCAATAGAAGGTTCTAAAATAACTTTTTCAACTTTGGGGAAGGTTAATTCCACGATTCTTAATTCAAACATATCTATTAAAACAACATAATAATTTTTTTCCCAAATATTAAAGATAAGTAACAAATAAATGCAATAACTTTAATGACTACTTCAAATTACAAGCAGTTAAAATCAGCAAACCTTTTCGGGGATTAATCAGAAATTGCTGAAATTATACTGTTCGGTTATAAGACAATTTGGTTTCTTCAAGGGCAATAAAACCACTGGCTTAAACCCAAGCACAGTACTGCCTTATCTGGCTTGTGAATGAGCAGTAAATAACTTTTCTCCTTCTGAAATCAGTGCAGAGGCAGGCTCAAGGATGAAGGCAAAATGCAATTCTCAAATCAGGCCCAATGGCTCCAAATCCTTTGGGGGCTATAATGCAGCTCTGTGGGAAATGGGAAATATCCTATATCTCAGAACTATTGAAGTTTCCCAGCTGCCTGTCAGAAGAAAAATATGCAGTATTGTTGCCAATAGAAGAGGATATGTATAACTCAGGATTGAACTGGGGGGTCTTTGGTGCTGTAGATTGTTTTCTTGCAAATGTTTCATTACCCAACTTGGTAATATCATCAATATTCCACAAAATTGACAAAACTGCTGCCACAGCATACTATCTGCTGTAGTTTATTATGTATCACACAAGGGACATTTATAGTCATCAATTGGTAGTTGCCATAATAGAATGGTAGTATTAAAGTTACTTTTCCATTTGATAAAAGAAAACAAGAAACAGAGCTTAATCTGTTATTTGACTTTACATGCTAACACCCTTGCAGTTCTTAAAATTAGGGAAATATAAGATGAACAACAAGACATAGCCTTAACATAATTTTCTTTCCAGGGAATGTGTAACGGAACAATTGTGATAACATTTGCTTATTAAAATGTTTATAGTGGCAAAGGTATATGGCATATAGCCTGGTTACTTGAGGGACCACCCATCTCCCATAACATCTGCCTCGCCAATTTGGTCCTTGGCACACTCTGGGTTCCTTTGATTAAACAATGTCATCTCTCAGGATTCCAAAAGGGCACCTTTTCCTTAGCAATGAGTGCCTCTGGATTGAGGTTTCCTCAGTAGTGTATTAACCAGTAAGCAGACTAAGCATGTGTTTAGGGCACCAGGCCCAAAGGGGGCACCACAAAGTTGAGAATATGGCTTCGTTTGTATAGTATGTACAAAGGAGAGGGGACACCAAGATTTGTCAGTGCTTGGGGCAGGGCCCCCCAAACATGGCAACTTTAAGACTTGTGGACTTCAACTCCCAGCATAGCTGGCTGGAGAATTCTGGGAGTTGAAGTTCACAAGTCTTAAAGTTGCTAAGTTTGGAGACCTCTGGCTTAGGGCACCAGTGAACTTAATCCGCCACTGGGTTTTCCCCAGATCTAGATGAACCCCCCCCCCCACAAGGGAGAGTGAGCCCCTCCCTCCATTCCATCTGGACCATCACGCTTCCCATCTTTTATTGATTTTATTGTAATTTATTTGATTGTTGTGAGCTGTTCAGAGTCATTGAGAGTCAGGTGGCACACAAATTTAATAAATGATGGTTATAACTGATCGAGCAAATTCAATTTAACATTCATTTTAACATCCTAAACATCCTGTTTTGGAACAAAATAATTCACTGTGGAAAGAAACAGAAATAATGGAATAACTTTTCGACTTTATGACTATGTTGCCATATATTATATCATGATAATATAATACAGATAATACAGAACAATCTTGCTTCTTTTATCACAACCCAGAAATGGAATCCGCTCCTAAAATCTATCTCCACAGTTGCTAAATTACTCTATTGCAACAAATCAGGTACATCTCATGAAGTAGATTACAATTCCAAAAAGGAAAATAAATGCACTGAAAGTCATCCTTTTATCTACCTCCAAAGTTAATTTTATGTCCTATTAGGAAATGTAAATTCTTGTCTGTTTTAAATAAGTTTTATCAGCGAGATCCATCGGCTGAGTACTCTTGTCTTGTTTAATTGACATTTAATGGTTGACTAGAAGGCTAAAAATGCCATCGTAGTGGCAAAGGTTTTTCAGGCAAGAGACTGTTTTCCTTAATCAGCCAGCAGCCTGACTCCTTTCCTTCCTCTCCCCTTTTCCTTTCAAAATCCAGGCAAAACTTCATCACCATGGACTACAGTCCTTGTCTCCTTTCATGGTGCTATATTCACAGGCCTCCTATTCAGAGCATCAAGCATTTGGGAGTTCTTAGCCAGCTCTGCTCAAAAGATTCATTCCTGATCGTATTTGGGTCATCATTTAGCATTGTGAAAAAGTAATCAGTTACATTTGGCAGAGTGGAGAGGAGGGGAAAGCCCTACATACATAAAGCAGAGTGTGTAGATAGTAGAGAGCCATTTATTGAGACCTGTTGTACTTTTTTTTTTATTAAGTAGCACATGCTTTCTTTCTGGCAACACATGTCTCTCTGGCTTTTTTCTTTTTTAAAAAAAGGAAGCAGTGAAAAAGGATCCAACTCTTTCACTGCCCACAGGAATGGGTTCAAAGTAGTGGGAGAGCCATTGCACAAAGTTCAGATTTTTAAATTATTAAAGGTAGCCCTCATTTATGTAATTATGTTCATAAATTGTGGCAGTCGTTAAGCAGGTCACACATGACCGCATCCAATTTTTTGTGAAAGTCATGAAGCGAATGCCATGGTCATTAAAGAATGTTGCAGTCATTAAGTGAACCCAGTGGTTGTTAAACAAATCCATTATATGCAATGGACGGTTTGCCAGAATCCAGAAATAAATGTGGGAAACTAGCAAAAAATGTTGAAAAAACTATAGTCATGTCACCATGGGATGCTATAAACAGCTGTAAATGCAAGCCAGTTACCAAGCACTCACAATGAGATCATGTGACCATGAAGATGTGTAGCCATCACAACAATTTTTTGATCAGGTCATAAGTACCTTTTTGGAAGATTGTCATAACTGAACGGTCACTACATGACCAGTTGTTAAGCGAGGACTACCTATCTGACTGACGTATTATCAATATTTCATCTCATTATCGAATGTATAGGCTCCCCTCTAACACAGTTCTCAATATGACTTACAGAAATGTCTATTCTCCAACAGAGCAAAAACAAAACAAATTTTGAACTGAAGAGAAGGAGAATAAGGAAAAGAACATGAAAAAGAAATAAAGCAAAAGAAATACAAAAATAGTACAAAAGAAGTGGCTTCCAATGTTCTTAGCTGCAATTACATTTATATTTTACCCACTCTCTCTAAGGTTACATTATAATTTCCTTATTTCCATAAGCAATACTTAAGCAAAAAGTCCATAAGGGGTTTCAGGTCACTAATAATGCAGTTGCTATTAACATAACTTTTATTAAAACTTTTGAACAAGATAAAAATAAAGGCAAACTAATATAAAATAAGGAAGAAAAAAGAAAAAGAAAGCAAAGAGAAAGCAGAAAGTGCAAGAAAAAATACAATAGAAAAAGGCTTCCAATATTCTTACCGTATATAAAGAAAGCTTCCAATATTCTACATATCTACATATCATAGTTTGTAAGTACAAATATATATTTAAGCTCCCTCTCTAAAGTTACTTCATAGTGCTTTTCTTTCTATAATCTACCCTGTCTAATCATCAGAACTATAGATCACAAGTTCACTTTTTCATTTTTATTCCAATGGCTTTAATCCTTAACTGTAGGAATAACACCCTACCTCTTAAGAGTTCATAGCTCTGGGTCAGAGTTTTTCATGGAGAAAATCCATACACGAGCCGCACACCATTCTTGCCATGTTGCATACCTTATCCTATTCCTCAGATATCCTAGATATCCTTATCCTAGAGCAGTCATTTAGACTGGGGTGTCAACCTTGGCAACTTTAAGCCTCCAACTTCAACTCCCAGAATTCCTCAGCTAGATGCATGGACTTCAACTCCCAAAATGCCGAGCCAAGAATGGCTGGCTGGGAAATTCTGGGAGCTAAAGTCTGTAAGTCTTAAAGTTATCATGATTGGACAGCCATAATTTAGGTTATGCAGCACTCAATTCATGCAACATGTACCATTTATTCAATGCACTATCTTTTTTTTCATGTCTTATTCTCAAGGAAAGACCTATGACTGTCAAAGCCATTTCCCTATCTCAATTTCACATTAACCCAGTAACGTGCTCTAGGTTTCAGAGTTAAGGATGGCTGTGCAGTGAATGGACTGAGGGATCCTTGGTGCTCTCTGAGGTTGCTTCTTTTCTTGCAGACGCTTCATTACTCAAATTAGGTAACATTATCAGCTCTAGTAAGGAGTGCAGTTTGCTGTCAGTTTATATTCCAGTGGCTTGCCCTGTCAGTGTTGATGGCCCCCAGAATATAAACTCACAGCAAACTGCACTCCTTACTAGCGCTGATAATGTTACCTAGTTTGGGTAATGAAACGCCTGCAAGAAAACAAACAAGCTCAGAGAGCACCCTCATGGCAACCCTGAGCTACAAATATTCTCCTTTATTAGTGAATGAATTGCATGTTGAATGGAAACTTCAGTCCAGATTTTCCCAGTTATAGTCGAGCCTTTTCCAACTTGATACTCTTCAGAAAGGTAGGCTGGAAACTCTGAGGACTGAAATGGACTATATCTGGACTAGCCCAGAGGGAAAGCAGCACAAGCCATTACACTAACATTGCATTTCTATACATTAAAGTGATGCTGCTCGGATAGAAATTTACAAAAGGCACCCCTGGCTGTGACTCTTCACTTTAGACACATCCATAAGGAGAGGGCTGATCCAAAAGTGTGGTGATGCCATACTTCTTCCTCGTTTGCTTGAAGATAACCTTTCCCAGCCAGGTCCAGAATGTATCTTTCTGGGTTGGAATTGTAGAAATCGTGACCCAACAGATTTGGAAGACTAGCACTGATGAGGTTCCCTAGTTAAAGTAACGAAAGAAAGAAAGAAAGAAAGAAAGAAAGAAAGAAAGAAGGAAAGAAAGAAAGAAGGAAAGAAGGAAAGAAGAAAGGAAGGAAGAAAGAAAGAAGAAAGAAAGAAAAGAAAGAAAAAGAAAGAAAGAAGAAAAGAAAGAAAGAAAGAAAGAAAAGAAGAAAGAAAGAAGAAAGAAAGAAAGAAAGAAAAAGAAAGAAAGAAAGAAAGAAAGAAAGAAAGAAAGAAAGAAAGAAAGAAAGAAAGAAAGAAAACAAGCAAGCTCAAGAGGGCAACAAGGGCTCCACATCGTGGATGGTGCCAGGAGCAGGGTGGCACCCTCAGAGTTACGGCCGCAGAAAACGATTCTCCCACTTGGGTGAGTAATTTCTCACCAAACTCTGGAGGAAAAGAAAGCGAAGAACCCAATGCAAATCCAAGCTGCTGGAATGATCTTTAAGGCAGGGGTCTCCAACCTTGGCAACTTTAAGCTTGGAGGACTTCAACTCCCAGAATTCCCTGCTGGCTATGCAATTCTGGGAGTTAAAGTCCTCCAAGCTTAAAGTTGCCAAGATTGAAGACTTTGCTTTAAGGCACACCTAGGTGGCCCTGAACAGCTGGAGACAGAACTAGGAAGCGTCCTTTGCCAGGGAGGCCCTAAAAGGTCACCAGTCCCATTTGGGGGCCTGCTCTTGAGGGCAGATCCCAGGTCCCGCCACTCCCACCTACCAGCTTGGCCAGGATCCGGCGACTCTGCTCGTCCGTGCATCTCCCCGAGAAGACGCCCCCGTGCGCCAGGAAGAAGAAGGCGAAGAGGCCGCCCCCTACCGCCCAGCAGGCTCCCCAGAAGAGGCACTGCGCGGCAGAGCATCGGCGGCAGCCCAGCCTGGCTCTCAGCAAGCGCTTCAACCCGGGCATCCTTCGCACCGACGGGCGCCTGGCCGCTGAGCTTCCCGCTTTTTAACCCGCGCCCCGGCAGCAACAGCAGCAGCCGGCGGCGGCGGCATCCATCAGCCCACCTCGGTTGGCTCCCGAGCAGCTTTAGAAGGCGTCATTCGGAGCCAAAGGCGAAGTCTGCAGCTCGGCTCCCCTGCAAACGTTACGTCCAAAGGTGCCGGAGCCGGAGCCGCGGACGGCAGAGGCTCGCACGTTTCCCGGGCGAACTCCCGGCTGCCCCCGACTCCAGAGTCGCCCCTGCGACTCCAGAGTCGCCCCACGACGCGCCGTGCTGGCGAGCCGCCGCGGTGGGGACTTGTTGGGGGGGTGGGGTGCTCGGGAAAGCGCAGCCTTCTTCGCCAGCCCCGGCCACGTCGTGCCTGCTCCTCCTCCTCCTCCTCCTTTTGTCTGCCGCGGCTTTCGGACAGGTTTTCTTCGGCGGCTCCTCTCGCCCGACAAAGTTTTCACGTGCCGGGGAGGTGGGGAAGGGAGTCAGGTCTGCCTCTGGAAATCCAGACCGGCTGAACGACACCTTTAAAGGGACGTTTCCGACCTGCGCGTCCGGTAGGGCGGACGGCTTCCCTTTAAATGAGCGGCCAATTGTGCGCGCCGCCTTGATTTCGTCCCGACGTATTCCAAAAGAAACGGGATCGCTTCTCTCTGCCTTCTTGTATTGCGAGCTGACGTTCTTCTCGCTGGATCCCATAGCGATATAAAGCAAAGGGGCGCGCATAAGGGCACCGTCGTGCCTCCCGATCCCTGTCCTATTGTCCCCATTTATTCGTCCCTATTTCTTGTATTCCTACTCCTGTTTATACTTATACCTATTATCTTGTAAGTGATTGACAAATCAAAGAAATACATTAAATAAAATTAAAAAATAAATAAATTTGCTCCACTCCGCCCACGGTAGCTTGACCGGTAAAACCAATAGCTTAACAAACGGGAGTTATGGGAATGCGTGGGTGGGATGGGGTGAGGTGGAAATCATACAACCCGGAATATATTTTAGGATCTCTAATTTGCTTTCAGTAATTGCCTTGCCTTAAACGACATGTTAAGTATTGATCTGATTACTCAAGCATTACTAACCTGTGCTTTAGATCTGGGCTGTCCAAACTTGGCAACTTTTAAGACTTGTGGACTTCAACTCCCAGAATTCCCCAGCTAGCATGGGGAAATGGCTGGCTGAGGAATTCTGGGAGTTGAAATCTACAAGTCTTAAAATTGCTAAGATTGGGCACCCCTGCTTTTAGATGTTGTTTCTTCCATTTATGTGGCCTGAAGCTGTTGTTCCCATTGCTCTGAAAAAAGTCATATGTTCCTAAAACTGGCTTCATAATAAAAAAAAATCTTAGAATGGCTTTATAATAATAATAAAAACCTTATGTCAAAGCATTCTTAATTTCCAGGGCATCACTTGTCTGTATCTTTTGGAGGGGAGAGAAAGGGGATACTATCTTTAGCCACCACAACTTTCTTATTTGAGCTTATGATTTGGGAAATTCAAATAAATAACTGTAATAAGTTGCATAATTTATTATTCTTGTATATATCTGCTTTCAAAGTCGCGCCACCCAGCCCATTTGATAAAAACATAACATAAAGATTGAAATGATCTTCACAAAACAGCCACAAAACTGCTAGAACTTATTTGAATACTCCTAGAATAATGCGACTAGCAAATAAAATACACGACAAATGAGTTAAATTGGTTCTTCTTCAGACTCTACTACATGTAGAGTGCTAGCTTGGTCAACTGTAGTGGCTAAAGCACCAAATAGAAACTCAGAGACTGTGAGTTCTAGGAACAAAGCTAGCAGGATGACTTTGGCCCAGTCATTCTCTCAGCTCTACAAATAAGATTGGCAACAGTAAAGCACTTCTGCAATCTTGCCAAGAAAATTGCCGGGACTAGTCCAGGCATTTCCCAGGAGGCAAGTCTAACTCAAAGGTGTGTATATACACATACACACATATAGTATAATATTTAGTACAACAATTATTTGTGTAAGATCATCTGGGGGCCACATTGGGGCCATAGATTACCCACCCTAATATCTGGAATCACGGTTCCCCATTTTCACAGTATGCCTCTGTGAGTCTTCCTATTTTTTTTAACCTACTCTTTATAGGCTCACTTACTTTCTGTTATCTGGTGTTCATCAGGATTCCCGCAGCCCAAATACAGTCCAGATGGTCCTCAACTTATGACCGCAACTGAACTCAAAATATCAGTTGTTAAGCAAGACACTCAAGTAAATTTTGCCCCGTTTTATGATCTTTCTTGCCACCGTTGTTAAGTGAATCACTGCAGTTGTTAAGTTAATAACACAGTTGTTAAGTTAATCTGACTTCCCCATTGACTTTGCTTATCAGAAGATCCCAAAAGGTGACCACATCAGGGGTGGGATTCTACCAGTTCACACCTATTCGCTAGAACTGGTTGTTAACATTCTAAGCAGTTCGGAGAACCAGTTGTTAGAAGAAATTGCTGGCCTAATTCTGTAAGGAAGGCAGGAAGGAAATATTCTGGTATTGCTTATGGAAACTGCCTCTCCGTTAACCCTTATTATATTCTTAGCAGGACTAGACTTCCTGTCTCAGGAACTTCTCTGGAGTTTTTTTTCCCCTCCTTTGCTGGTACTTTGCTTGTGTGGAGTGACCATTCAAAGTTACAATGGCACTGGAAAAAGTGACTTATGACATTTTTCACACTTACAACTGTTGTAGCATCCCCACAGTCATGAGAGGCCAGGCGAGGAGATGCGTGCCTCAATGTGAGTAATGCTGAGTTGGACACACCCAGCCAATAATATGACCACCAAGCCATGTCCATACAGTCACATGACCACCAAGCCACACCCACCACCTAAGCCACGCCCACAGAACCAGTTGTTAAAAATTTTGAATCCCATCCCTGGACCACATGACCCCAGATACTGCAACCATCACAAATACATGCCAGTTGCCAAGTGTCTAAATTTTGATCATGTGACCCTGGGGATACTGCTAGAGTTGTAAGTGCGAAAAAGCGGCCATAATCTTTTTCAGTACTGTTGTAACACTTGTAAACAAAAGGTTATATATCTAGACGGCATACTAAAAAGCAGAGACATCATCCTGCCAACAAAAGTGCGTATAGTCAAGGCTATGGTTTCCCCAGTTGCAATGTATGGCTGTGAACATTAGACCATAAGGAAAGTTGAGCGCCAAAGAATTGAGGCCTTTTAACTCTGGTGCTGGAGAAGACTCCTGAGAGTCCCTTGGATTGCAAGACGATCAAACCGGTCAGTCCTAGAGGAGATCAACCCTGACTGCTCTTTAGAAGGCCAGATCCTGAAGTTGAAACTCAAATACTGTGCTACCTAATGAGAAGGAAGGACTCACTGGAGAAGAGCCTAATGCTGGGAAAGATTGAGGGCAAAAGAAGAAGGGGATGACAGAATGAGGTGGCTGGATGGAGTCACTGAAGCAGTCGGCTTGAGCTTAAATGGACTCCGGGAGGTTGGTAGAGGACAGAAAGGCCTGAAGGAACGTTATCCATGGGGTCACAATGGGTCGGACACGACTTCGCAACTAACAACAAAAAATAAGTCAAGGACCACCTGTAGCCCTACTGATGGGATTCAAAAAGTGGGATATAAAGTTAAAAGCTCACTGCCCTCTTCTTTTAATAGTACATTTTGCTACTCACTCTGGACTAACTTATTCAAGCTATTGGGGAAATTGTCATCCATAAAAGGCCGTTTCTTCCTTACTGCCAGGAGTGAGTTAAAATAGATTTTTTTTTCAGGCCTTTCTAAACTTTGCAGAAGGTAAACAGGAAAAAGACCAGAGGCTAAATCAAACAGAACTCAATAACGGCAGGTAAGATGAATGTACCTTAGCAGAGATGAACAGATCGGATCATGAGGAGAAGGCCTTGTCCTCAGGTTGCATCCGATCTTGGTGCATTTTTTTCCTCTTACTTTTTTGTCAATTGAAATTAATGGGGCAGTAAATAGGCGAGTGCGAAGAAACTCCAAATACTAAAATCACTCTTGGGAAGCTATTTCAGCTTACTGCCTTGAAGGAAAATTATTGATCCGTCTCATCATTCAAATGCTGAACCATCATTTGGATGGAGTTTCCTTCAGGAAGACGGCTGACCAAGGCCAGGACTATTAAAATCCAATCACGACTAGAGATGGCAATAAAATAGAAAACACTCGCTTTTTGCTGCCATCAAGCACTCCTCTGAATTTTTGCAGATCAGATCTGGCAGACCTTTCACTTGGGGCAGTGGGCATCAGGAGAAAAGAGAAAACAGAGAGAAAAAGAAGACCATGAGGGGAAGAGAGCATTTTAAAGACAAACAAGAGAAGCCCATTCACATAACTGAAACCCACTTCCCATCACAAACCTGGAGCCCCCAAATAGATCAACCAGATCCAAGCACTTTATTTATATAGCATAAACTAAACATAAACTAAAACAAAGCCACATTTTTAAAGGCTTTTAGAGGCTTTTCTGAAGGCAGATGGATCTGTTTGTGCTAGTATTAGAATTCCTTTGCAGCAGGAATGGAACTTGCTAAAATCTATTTTGTGCATTACGTATTCCACAACAGTCCCTTGTGTCTAAGAATTAGTGGAGGTGGGGGAGGGAGAGAGGGGGATGAAACTTAAAGAGTAAAAAATGTTATGGATGAGGCAAAAGACTTAAAATCTTTCCTTTGGCAGGAGGAACAGAACACAAAAGCTCCACTATTCATCCTCCATATGCCCCAGAGGCTGAAAGTACTATAAATGACTTTTCTCTATTCCCTTCCCCATGGGTAGGGTCTTTTACTAACCTCTTCACCCTCTTTCATTCCTTGTTTTCATTTGTAGTCAGCATGCTTACTCAGCATTATACTCCTTAACAGAATAACCCTTTAGGGGGGGGGGGGGAATGAAATAAAAATGCAAATGTTGTAAAATCAATGCAAATAAATAAGAAGAGATACCTAGAGTGGGGTGGGGGAGTTATTTTACCAAACTTTAGCTATATCAGAATGGGCATACATGTGTCATATGCTGATCAGGATTCTCTTCCCTCTTCTTTTTTCTGCTTTTTTTCACTTTCTGATTCTTTCTCCTGCTTCCTCCCTGCTTAGTGGGACCGGCAGGGCAGACAAATCACCCTCCACGAGGAGTTTGAAATGAGAGCTTGCAGAAACTTCTGAAATTTGGGCTGAGGATCACAAGACCTTAGCCAGAGTGCCACAGGCAAGTTGAACTACACAAAATCCAATTGTTGGCGTGATTCAGATAATTGGTTCAGCTTGGATTTAAACTGAATTGCCGAATTGAGTCGGTTCAATTCAGATTTCCAGATCGATTCAGGAAAGCTGTCACTGCATGCGCAGACGCATCCAAATCAATTCAGAGGTATCTGATTCAAACCAACTACTCAATCAGATTGGCTAGTAGATGAATTTCAGAGATGCATCTCTGGTTCATTTTTGAAAAGAATGATTTGAACATTTGCCTAACTTTAGTTTTTTTTTTTCTTCCTTCGATTGTGTCCAATTTTCAGAGACTGCCTCTACAAATTCCTGAAGTTTTCTTGACAAAGTTTTCAGAAGTGATTTGCCATTGCTTCCTTCCTAGGGCTGAAAGAATGTGATTGGCCAAAGGTCACTCAATTTCCTTTTTGCCTAAGGCAGGACTACAACCCATGGTCTTCCAGTTCCTAGTCTGGTACCTCAATCACTACATCAAAATTAACTCTTGTTCAACTCTATTGTCCATAGCTAATCTACAGTGATCAAACTGGTCTTGTAATCATTGGCATTCTTGAGAAATCTACTGTACATTTTCCCTATTCATTCCACACCTTATCCCTTCACATTCTCCGTGCAAATAAACTCTTGTTATATGCTTGCAATATTCCTTCACCCAAAATGATACTATTCGAATCATTTCTCATTACTATGTTTGAATCTATCAAAAGGTGTATTCTATTGAATGATATATGCAGTCTACTTTGTCTTACAGTTAAGAGAAAGGGAGATATATAGATGTCATGTCCCCTCATGTGAGGATTTACACAACTTCTCCTGCCATCCCTTCTGTTTTTACACAGTGTATACATACTGCCTCCTGGTGGTAATTCATTGTTTGAAGCAATCCCTACTTCTACACAGACTTTAATTTTTCCTTACCCCACATAATAGCTGAATTCATTAAACAATACACACTGAATTCATGACTTCTTGAATATGCCACGGTTACTGGGTTTATATAGAAAACTAAGCCAAAACCAAACCACTTTATTGTCCAGTAAAACATGAAGCTAGGAGACATGTCATTTTTGGATTCCATTCTTCAAAGCTGTCTTTGTCTTCCTCATCAGAGTAGTATTCTTTTATATTAGCTTGCTCTTGAATTTTGCTCCTTTTGGCACATCTGCATGGCCGAAATGATAGCTGGCATGATGGTAACACAGAAATTTGTCATATAAATTAAAAATATCTATTCTCCATGTGTTTTCTGACTGTGTTGTGATGCATGGTCAGCAACCAACAAGTTAATGAAATTGAGATTGTAAGAAGTTTGCAAATTAATGGCCTTTTGGAAGAACGCTCTCAAAAAACTGGCCTTTTCCTGAAATATAATGATTAGCTTATGCAACAAGACAGGTGGCATTTGAAATGAGCATACAGGTCAGTTGATCTAACTGTGCAAAATGCTATATATTAGGGTCTTTGAAATTTTGGTCTGTCTCTTAACATGTATTCGGAATAAATTAACCTTTTTTCACACCTAGAGGAAATATATACAACATTTACAAATGCACTGGGAAGCAGTTTTTGATGCATTTTACCATCTAAATATTTCTGATTTCTCCCAGCCAAATTGAAACATCATAAAGCTTGGCAATTGCTTGAACATATCACCTGTGTACTACAAGCTCTATCTTTATTATGCTAATTTGCCTTCTTCCTAAATAAGAAGCAAGAGCCGTTTTCTAGGAATTCTGTCTCATAATTGCAAATCACAAATTTATAGGTATTAATACTAATGGTTGTAGTAGCATTCCTAAATGTTGCATGTTTCTGTAGAGCTTTCTAAAAATAATTGAAATTGTAATAAACCTAGGCATCTTCTTAATTCTTGGGATCAGAAGTTGGAGAATTTTCAAATGTGTACTTTACTGAACATTCAAATCAATGTGTGCAAGGTAACCTCTAAAGTCAATATAAAACACACACTTGGATAACTTTGGAGTAGGGGATAAATGTGATCATTAGAAAGTTTGAGAAAGCAGAATGTTTAGGTTAGCTGAATGGGAAGAGATTATTGAAGGCTGAGTGGTGATGGTATTAAAGGACATCTTCACTGAAGCAACAAAGTGACCTTTGAAGAATTTAGGTTTCCACAAAATAATCCATCCAGGCCCTTTTAAAACTCTGCTTGACATTCTGAATATCTACTTGGAATATTTCTCTATACTCCTTGCAGCATTTTCTACAGGTTTCTTTATTATGGGTAATATATCTGGATCTATCAACCTGATTCTCAGAAGCAACTGACAATCATTCCTGGAAAACAGAAATAGATACCATCACCCTCCATCAATCTTCCATTCATTTTGAAAGCCATCCTTATACACATTTTCTCTGCTTCAGTTCAAAAGTTTCCTCTCTGGGTTGACTTAAATGTTCATACAGAATCTGTTTGGGCTGCTATGCTTTCATTTTACTGCAACCTAACCTCAGGAGTTTACTGGCTACTATATAGAGGAAAGACTCCCCAATTGAATTATATAAGTTCTGGTATTTCAGCCTTGTCTTTTATTTTAACCATTGAAGTAATATAATCAATAAAACTGAAATACCTTGGAGAGGGGATTTCTGGACTAACTACATCTCATGATGTGTTTATCTTCATAGGCAGGGGGGGAAAACAAAACAAATTGTGCTCCTTTTATATTTGGAAGCAAAATTCTGACACAAATATAAAGAGTCAAGTTTTTGTTTGTGACATCATGTTTATGTTTTATCATTTTGGTTAAGGAATGGACACCTATGATGTTCATATTCAGCAAGGATGTCAGCAGCTTCTAATGGTCTTACCTTTGGTGTTGCTTTAGCACAGTGTGAAAACCAGCAACTGTGTTTTTTTAATCAACAATCTGTGGCTAAAACAATTCCTGCTACTGAGTCCTATTTCATCATTTCCTCTACTCTCTTCCCTACCTCCAAATGCCATGGGTTTAAGGAAATCCATGAGTTTGAAAATCAGTCATCACTAACAGAGCAAACCTACATGGCTTTATTAGAAGTGAGAATAGATTGATTTGTGTTCACATTTTGTCATTGCTCTATCATGGTCTGCTTGGGTTTTTGGCTTAGCATAGCTGAACCCAGCTATTATGGTTTGTAAATGACTCATGGCATGGCATCAGAGATACTGTGATTTATTCAGCAAAGCTTAAAACAACTCTGCCTTAGCAGAGGCTCTGAAACCAGGCTCTGTTTAATTTAATTTTGTCTTACCTATACAGGTAGTCTTGGACTTATGACCAAAATTGGGACCAGAACTTCTACCGTTAAGCAGTGTGGTTGTTGAGTGAGCTGTGTTTGATTGTATAACCCTTTTTCCTGTGGTCATTAAGCAAATCTGGCTTTCCCCACTGACTTTGTGGGTCAGGAGACAGTTGGGAGGGTCACAAATGGCCCGTGATACTGTGAACATTGAAAATACATGATAAGTTGACAAATGCATGACCTGTGATGGTTGTAAGTCCAAGGGCTAGTTGTCAGTTCCTTTTTTCAGCACTATTGTAACTTCAAACAGCGCTAAATGAATAGTAAGTCAAAGACTATGTGTATGCATTTACTCAAAATTAAGTATCATTTTATTCAATGGGATGAATCACAGCTTAGTTAGCATTTGTGACCCAACATAGACAAAGATGGAGCAAATCTTTAAAAAAAAGAAAGAAAGAAAATAAAAAGATTTCAATCTGGCTTTTTTGGCTGGGGAGGCCTGGGAAAAAAAGAAAGTCAGAAAAACATGCATAAGAGGATGTTGAAATAGCCATCAATGTTCCCCAACTTTTCCAGCTTTGCAGTTCGGGGAGGGGGAATGGGGAGAGAGGATGGTTCCGTGTCATCAGCAAGCAAACACAAGTGGGCATAGCTCCGTTTGCACAAGTGTGAGGCACATGCACCTTCTGCACTCGCAAATGTAGCTTCATGTGCTTGTGCCGCTGCTCACACAAGTGCAGTTGTGTGCACATGCTTACCTACCATTTCTGCGGGCTAGTTCCAAATGGGCCAGAGCTCAATAGTGGGCCACAGCCCAGAGTTGGGGACCCCTGTTCTACATTATTTACTGTACTGCTGAAATATATTTCTATACTCCTTTCATAATTCCAAAAACCATCTTTTCCTTTTGCTTGCTCCGGATGAAAAACAGATAATTAAGCCTATGGCCCCAAAGGATGGGATCATAAGGACCAGTCTGGGTGAATGATGCGGATCAGCGGTGGGATTCAAATATTTTTACTATTGGTTTTGTGGGCGTGGCTTGGTGGGCATGGCAGGGGAAGGATACTGTAAAATCTCCAGTCAGAGATGGTATTTGCCGGTTCTCCGAACTACTCAAAATTTCCTCTACCAGTTCTCTAGAACTGGTCAGAACCTGCTGAATGAGGATGGGTTTTAATAAGATAGATTTCTAAAGAGGGGCTTTTGTTGGAATAAATATAAACAGTTCAGTTCAAGGAGCAAATTTTCACAATTTTAATTAGTTTTCATTGCAAGTTACAAGAGGCCACCTTCTGGCCTCTTCTAAGTTTTCACACAATGAAGTGTTGGTTTTGATTTTTAATCATGACCTATTATTATAAAATATAACTACAGATCCTCATCATTTTACACGTCAAAATATTAAGCTGGTCATGGAAACCTCACTACTGCAATTTGGAAACCACAGTTTCTGGCTTAGTGGATAAACAAATTCTGCCACTCAACAATATGAGGCAAATCATGACACACAATAATGGACAACTCCTTTATTTTGAATACCTCTTTTAAGATACAAATCTGATTGTTTCTATGTGAAATGTGACTATAGATTACTGATTGTTTGAGGTGAGGGGGGGGGAAATGGAAAAAAAACTATTAAATTAGATTTTCTTTAGCCTGGAAACTTTTCTTCCTAAGTCATGTTTCTGTTTCATTTTGACTTTGCGTGTTGTGCAAATTCGGTCATCGCAATATGTGAACATATCCCTATTATAAGCAGTACTAATGAGCAGAAAAAAATTAACATGGGATCCTGGTAAATCCGGTCAAAAATCTACTTTGTCCAGTCTTTCCTTGGTACCTTTTTTTAAAAAAATCCCCTAGAAACTCTTTTGTTGCTATTTTTCTGTAAATTGTTAATATTCTAAAATCAGGCTATGGTAAAAGGTGGATTAGATGTTATTCTTAATAAGTATCTTTTATGAGTCATCCAATTATCTTCTGAAGCCACCTAAACAAATGGTCATCAACACAGTGAACCCCATTAATCTATGTTATTTAATTACACATTAAATATAATAATGCTACACTTTTATAGTCATCATTTTTCATTATTAAGTTTCTGGGCAGACGTGTATCCATTATATAAAGGATCAAGATTGCTGAAAATTGAAGACTGTCAACTTCAAGAGCTGTTGAACTGACTACACAATAATTTATAATTACTGTTGTTATAAGCATATAAAAATGAAACAACAGACTTTTGATAATCTGATTTATAGGATGCTTTATTAGGGAAAATACTGCAGTATGGACTCCTCTCTACTCCAGAAAAGAAACATTTTCTAAGAGGAAGGAGACGCCTCCATTTAATGAATACAGCTTATATAGGTTTATCAAATCACATGGTTACATAACACTTCCTTTTTCCATATATGGACATTATACAACCTTCCATGGAAAACATCCAACATTTTCAGATTTCCTGTTTTTTAAATTCCAGAAAATTATAAGGAAACATTAATATTCCTTAATGTGACATTTATAATGTCAGAGTGCCCCAGTACAAATGTCCAACTTAAGCCAAGCACACAATGTTGCAATCTAACATATTTGTCTCACAAAAACACATTTCATAACCGTTCTGAGCTTTAAAAGTTCAAACTGCGAACACAAAATGGCTTCAGTTTGGTTCTTTATATTCTCAAGTATAATAACCAAATTTCACTCATAACAACTGTAGTATTAAATCTTGTTCTTTTACTGCAGGCTCCTACCAGAGGTTGGTAACTATTAGTGCTCTTTCAGCCACTGAGGTTTATTTTTTTTCTCAAAATATAATGAAATAGTTTTCCCTTACCTTCCAGACTGCTGTTACCTTGTTGTACCAATTTATTCCATTCCCACGATGATACACGCAGTTAATTAGTTTTTCCAGGCTATTTCTACTACCGGTATTTATATTTCCAACATGGGGAGATTGCAATCTGTTAAAATAATTTGCATGACTACCCCACCAGTAAAGCTCAATAAGTAAATTAATGACCAAAAAGCAGAGTAATAAATAAAATTGCTGTGATTGGCAGATAGTTTTGAGAGATGACGAGATCCAGCAGGTTTAGTCATCTCCCAAAACTCACTCGGGGCTTTGCTCTCAGATTTGTCCAGATAAAGTCAGAGGCTGTCTGGACATTTAATCAGGTTTCGTGTGTGCTGAGCATCATCTTCAGGCTCGGCTTCTCCCGCTTTACCTGAGCAAGACCAAACCTTATATTGTAAACTGGAAGAGTTCTGATGCCCCAGTTGTGTGGATGGACAAATCATTAAGACTATGAAGGTGAAATGGGAGCATTCTCAAAACTGGCTCTGGATTTTGCTTCCTGGTTTGCCTGAGATAGTTCACTTTGTGAAAGGAAGAAGAGCACTGTCAAAACTTAACTTTGGGGGTTGCATACATTTTATAATCCTTTTCTGAAGCATCTGGCGACTCTCTACGTCTAGGCCAGTGATGGCAAACCTTTTCAGCACCAAGTGCCCAAACTGGGATGCGCGCACGCACCGAAATGCCAGAAACCAAAGACCAGCTGGGGCGGGGCGCATGCAACGCCAGAAACCAGAAGAGCAGCTGGCAATGGTGCGTGTGCCCACAAAGAGGGCTCAGCGTGCCACCTCTGGCACGCGTGCCATAGGTTCACCATCATGGGTCTAAGCTGTAACCCTCAGTAAAACCCCATGCTTTAAATAACACATACAGCTGTTAAGATATGGCATTGTATGTTGAAAAACACTGAAGGAACCAAGTATTTGTTTGTATAAACACAGTTTGCATAAACACAGGCAAACCTTGTTTTCAAAAGATCCAGCTGTATTGTGAGTCTTAATTTTTCACTCTTTTCTGATTTTCCAAAGAATTAGCCTATTTAATATAGCAGAGGACAAGAAGCAACACACATTTATAAAACTGATGCTTCTCTTTTTAGCATGAACCTGTTTCCCCCCACCTCCCCGACAGAGTTTATCATCTTTCGCCTCCTTTGAAACAATAATTAAAACCTTATAAAGTAAGCTTAAACCAATTATAGGATTGAAACGCTTTGGGCAATTACATTTTTCTGGACTATTATTTATTCAACCGCAAGCGGGACAAGAAAGAAAATCCTAGCTCGCGCAGATGTCCCCTTTTCCCTTCAAAGGAGATTCTCGCTTTGAAAGAGGCAACGCTGTCATTACAACCCCAATTCTATGGCTGAATCTCAGTTTCGCTGTTGGCTCTCTCTCTCTCTCCTTTCACATCCACGCCTCCCTTCACTTCCTGGGGTCCTTCGTGCGCCCCGACCAATAGGGCCAAGGCAAGCCTTTCGGAAGGCCGCTGATTGGTTTTTGCGCAATTCCAAAGGGGCGGCCTTAACAAGAAGGTTTAAGCACCACGCTGGGTTCTCTTAACGCCCTTTGAGCTTTCCGCTAAGAAATTGCCCGCTTTCGCGAAGGGTTTGCTCCGCCTGCGTGGGACAGCGCACGGTAAGCAGCAGACCCACCGCGCGCCAATGCCCACGGAGGAAGGCAAAAAAAAAAAAAGGCGGGTGGGTGGACGCCAGAGTTGGCAAAGTTTGCCGGGCATCGCGCCTGCTTTCCCCGCTCGCTCCCACTTTTCTATCAGGGAAAGCAGCAAGGAGGAGCCGCAGGGGATTTGCCTCTTTTCCGTAGCTCCCCTCCCCCTTCTCTCCCCCCACCCCCCAAGCCTCCTTCCCATACTGGGGCCTTTCTTGCAGATCGGCCATGGCTGTAGCGCTCACCTTCTCTAGAGCCTGTAGTAGGGTTTTCCTTAGTCGTGGCTTCTGCCCCCGGCACTGGAAGCTAGCCCCAAACCGCAGGGTGAGTAGGAGGAGGCTGTATTCGCTTGGAGGAGCTTGGCCCTTTAGCTGCGGCCGCTGCTTCCCTCGCCTGGCCCGTTTCAGCCTTTCCCGAAAGTTGCAAGTCAGGAGGGACGGACCGAACCGGGCCTTCATTTTAGAGGATCTCTTTTATTTTACCCGGTTATCAGCTGCAGCTCTCCCTTTCCATCGCCGCCGTTGGCTTTAAGATCCTTAAGGCCATGTAATCCTGGCTTAGAAATCGGATAGTATATAACTCAATATCGCGAGTGGAAAGGCTGTGCTTATCTATCTGAGAGACAAGGCGCCTGTCAAGGCTTTTCTTCCCTGAGGGTTGATCAGTACATTTGTTGATTCGTTATATTGGTCAATTAATGTGCTTTGAAGGAGAATGCATTGACAATCTTGGTCCGGGTCCTTAAAAGCAGGCCTGTGAAACTGTGGCTAACCTCTGGCTAACATCTGCCTGAGAGCCAGTGTGATAACATGGTTAAAGTGCTGGACTGGAAGCCATGGAAACTGGGTTGAGTGACTTTCAGCCAATTACTTGCTCTGAGTCATAGACTGGGAAGTTGGATATTTCTACCAACTCACATTAGACTGGCAAGGCAGATTATAGTCCGAGATCTTCAAAGACGAGTCCTTCATCTTGCATTGGATTATTTCAGGCTGATGAGGAAAAATTACAGGTTTGTGTAGGTGCACTAAAATACAGAGAGTCCTTAGTCAGCGACCACTTGTTCAGTTACTGTTCAAAGTTATGACAGAAAAGACACCACAAGAATTCAGGATTTAGCCATTTCAAGATCATTTAACCCACTGCCATTCTCTGACTGCTCGCCCTCGTGGCATTTTCTCTGAACTCTTTGGAAATAGGAATATTCTTACAAATATTCTGTTTTCTCTATTTACTTTCATTTTCTTCCCCTATAGTTCTCCCCCTCTCCAGCTTAATACCAAATGCCCCCACAAATACACATAATTTTATTATAGAACTTAATAGGTACATTCTGCCTTTTCATATACATGTATTAGATTTGTGCTGAGGGAGTTCTTGAAGCAAAAGTGCTTAGATATTTTTGCAAAAATCTGTTCAGTGTCTGTTTTACAGCTCATTTACATGTCTTACTATGTAAATGCTCATTTACATGTCTTATAATTACACTGATGCCAGATGGCTGTGAATGCATTTTTATACATTTAACTATTAATAATGCTTATCAATACTAATGCTTACTAATATTAAGAACCAATAGTATTAATAACCACCCAAAGTTTTTTATTGGTAGGAATCAGGCAGCACATAAAATACTTGCCTGAAATTCTTTGTATAAACTTGGTGTTCATTAAAAGAAATCCAAGTACATTGGCATTTTTTAACTAGGCCTCTTAGTATTTCACAGCCTCACAAGGTTGTTTCAATGAGAAAATGAGAAAAAGGAACTGCCTGGCCCTAAAGGAAAAGACATAATAATTTGCATTTGCAGGGAATCTGTGAAAAAGAAGTCCAGGTCATCCCACAGTTCAAACCCTGATTAGATTATGTATGAATTCTTCAGCTGCCAGAGAGAAATAGAACTGGGCTTTGAGTAGGATCTGTAAAGACAATAAACAGGATGGCTTTCCTGCAGATTCTGTTTCCTACCTCCTCATGTTACCATTTAGCTCTTTAAGCTTTTAAAATCAACAGCTAATGACTTTCTTTGTATTGCTTTTTCCTGTCATGAGACTAGTGGCATTATTCACAGAAGGATTCCCCTTTAGTGAGTCCTCATGATTTTGCTAAAATCTGCTAACTACAAGTTAGAGTTTAGGCAGAATATAGAACAATTAAAAAGGCAGAATTCCAAGTGAGACAACCTGTTGCAAGAATTTAAAAATTCTTTTTTCTCTCTCTTTCTTTTTCATTGTTTTTAAATCCACCCTTTAGATTTCTCAATCGCATTATTTTGATCAGAAAATGGCATCTGCTCTGGAATCTCTTTTTGAATATGTGGACAAAAATCAAGACCTTTATGTGGAGGTACGTAGCTCTTTTCAGAACATTAAAACCAAAAAACCCTTTGAGACTACAAAAGTTTAAAGAGTTCACACAACTGCATTGTTCTTTCCTGAAGAGTGGGTATGGAGCAACCATGGCAAAGCAATTCCCAGCTAGTCTTAGTTGATAACGTAGAAGAATAGTTAACTCTATTTGTTCCAAGACTTTTGTAGGCTAGGAATAAGTTTTTATTCTGAACTTTCTTTTGGAGGGTCACTCAATTCTTTCATTGGTCATAATAATATAATCCTGTGGATCTCAAGGTTGATGGAGATGGAATAGTCCATTCTCAAAGTTAATGAGGCCAAGAACAAATTAATGGACCAGAAGCACTCTGCAGGATTACAGATCTGAGGGGTGCTTGGTGCTCTCTGAGCTTGGTTGTTTTGCTGCAGGTGTTTCATTACCCAAACTAGGTAACATCCAAATGATGTTATCCAGTTTGGTTAATGAAACATCTGCAAGAAAACAAGCTCAGAGAGCACCAAGGACCCCTCAGAACTGTAATCCCGCAGAGTGCTTCTGGTCCTTTAATTTGTTCTTTCATTGAGCTGCAAAAAGGTTTCTTTTATTGATTACAAATATTTTTGGGTTCACCTTTACAATAGCTTAGTTTCATGGCAGCATCAATACTTCACAGAATGAAGCAAATAATTGAGATGCATTTTACATAAGTCAATACACCATTCTTGGGCTCAAGATTAGGTGAGGGTAGAAAGTGCTACAATTCTGCTGCAGTATTTATGTTTATTCACTTATTACAATTATTTGCCACTGATATCATTTTGAAGCTGTGGCTTCTGGTGGCTTACAGTGTTAACAGCATTAAAACAATGAGATAAACTAAATAAAAATTATAGTTAAAAGATGGGGAGTGAGTGAGCAGAATGCATGGGGGTGGGGGGAGGTGGAATTGCCTCTTAAGTCATCAACCATTTCCAGATGCTCCCTGCACTGGACCCCTAAGCCATCTGGAAGAGCCAGGTCTTCAGGTCTGATCTCAACCTCAGGGGATGAGAAGTTCCAGAGGCAGGGGCCACGGCCAAAATTCCTTGACTGACAGTGCCCTCAACATGCCTCCCTGTATTATATTTAACAGTCAGTAGGAATCCTTGCTGATTATGGTCTGTGAACATTAGGCTTTGGTACAAAGAGATTTCTGTTTCCTATATTCAGAGTATTTGCAGTTTTCTTTATGGATCTGTGTCCACTAAAGAAAATGATCTCATTCAGTTTTTTTTCCTCCTTTCACTCTTCTTCCCCATCATGCTTGCTGTTTTCTAAACTGCTTGTGAATAGCGTCTAGCTCAGTGGGTCGCAATACAAAGCGTGTCAGCATGGCCGGAAAAGAGAGAAGAAATCAGACGGATGATGGAAGTTGCTGCAAAGGACATTGAACGGCTTGGGGGCACAACTGAACTGATAGATGTCGGAAAGCAAACGGTAAGAAATGGGGTCCTTATGTTACAAACAGAGAAAAAGTGATAGTGGGAATTGAAACTGAAGGAACCTTGGGTGAGAGTGACCATGTCATACTAGAATTCAACATAACACAAACAATAGAACATAATGACACCAGAGTCTTGGATTTTAAAAGAGCTGATTTTAATAAACTCAGAGACAACTTGGGAAAGATTCCATGGATAAAAATCTTAAAGGAGAAAACAATTCAAGAATCTTAGGAAACTCTGAAAAGTACGATCATAGAAGCCCAGACCAGCACAATACCACTGAAAAAGAAAAACAAGAAATCCAAAAAGAAATCAGCATGGCTGCACAAAGATCTCTGGCAAATTGAAAGAAAAAAAGGATAATTACAAAAAATGTAAAGAGGGACATACAACTAAGGCAGAATATCAGTAGACAGCCAGAATCTGCAAAGACAAAGTCAGAAAAGCAAAGGCTCAGAATGAACAAAGACTTGCAACAAAAGTCAAAGATAATAAAAAAAAAAGTTTCTTCCAACATATAAATAAGAAAAAAATAAAGGAAACAGTTTGTCCACTAAAGAGAGAAAATGGCAAGGAAGTAACAGGCAACAGAGAAAAAGCAGAACTGCTCAACTCATTCTTTGCATCCATCTTCACGCAAAAAGAAACTATAGCTCAACCCACCAAAAATGGAACTGTAAAAGACAGACCAGAAATAAAAGTTAAAATAAGCAAAAAATAGTAAGAAAACACTTGTCTAATCTTGATGAACACAAATCACCAGGGCCTGATGGATTACATCCCAGAGTTTTAAAGGAGCTGGCAGAGGTCATCTTAGAACCACTGCACCATATCTTTCAAAAATCCTGGAACATTGGGGAAATACCAGAGGACTGGAAAAGAGCTGTTATGGTTCCTATCTTCAAAAAAGGAAGAAAACAGACCCAGGAAACTATAGACCAATCAGCCTAACATCAATACCCAGGAAGATACTGGAAAAGATAATAAAAAAACAGATCTGCCAACATCTAGAAACAAGTAAAGTAATAACTAGCAGTCAGCGCGGGTTTGTTAAAACAGATCATGACAAACCAGAGAGCGAAATACTGTGGACATAATATATTTATATTTCAGCAAGGCATTCGACAGAGTAAACCACAGCCTACTTCTTGGCAAGCTAGAAAAAAGTGGAATAGATAGCACCACCACTAGATGGACTCACAACTGGCTGACAAACTGTACTCAATGAGTAGTCCTTAATGGGTCTAAGTCTACATGGAGGGAAGTAAGCAGTGGGATGCCACAAGGTTCTATCTTAGGTCCAGTTCTCTTCAATATCTTCATTAACGACTTAGATGAGGGAATAGAGGGGGAACTTACCAAATTTGCAGATGATACTACGCTGGCAGGAATAGCTAACACCCAAGAAGATAGGCTCAAGATCCAGATGGATCTTGACAGACTAGAACTGGGCCGTATCTAACAAAATAGAAATTCAATGTAGAGAAAAGTAAAGTCACTTAGGCAAGAAAAACCAAAAGTACACATATAGACTGAGTGAAACCAGGCTCAATAGCAGTAACTGTGAGACGGATCTTAGTGGACAACCAGCTAAACAGGAGCCAGCAGTGTGCAGCAGCAGCCAAAAGAGCTGATGCAATCCTAAGTGGCATTAACAGAGGGATACAATCGAGATTGAGTGAGGTACTAATACCACTGTATTAGTAAGACCACATCTAGAGTACTGCATCCAATTTTGGTCACCACACTATAAAAAAGATGTTGAGACTCCAGAAAAAGTACAGAGAAGAGCAACCAGGATGATTAGGGGACTGTAGACTAAAATATACGGTGAACGGTTGCAGGAACTGGGCTTGGCTAGTCTAGTGAAGAGAAGGACCAGGGGAGACATGATAGCAGTCTTCCAATATTTGAGGGGCTGCCACAGGGAGGAAGGGGTCAAGCTATTTTCTAAAGCGCCTGTAGGCCAGACAAGGAATAATGGATGGAAACTGAACAAGGAGAGATTTAACCTGGAAATAAGGAGAAACTTTCTGACAGTGAGAACAATCAACCAATGGAACAGCTTGCCCTTGGAAGTTGAGACTTTCAAGAAGAGATTGGACTGCCAGTTGTCAGAAATGGTGTAGTTGTCTCCTGCTTGGCTTGGGGATTGGACTAAATGATCTACAAGGTCCCTTCCAACTCTGATTAATTGTTATCTGTTAGCAATCTAAGGAACTATTGGGAGAACAGAAACAGCTACTAATCATCAGTAAAAAAAATGTCCCATCTAATTGGGTTCAACTTGTGACACGTAATATAGCTCAGTTTGAAAATGGTTTTGCCTTGTTCTTCCAGTCTAGTCTTTATCCCTAGGATTTCCTGATGGTCTCCCATCCAAGAACTACATAGGGCCAAAACTGCTTAACTTAACTTTGTTTGCTTATTTGTTTTGGAACTCTGCTGAAATTGTCTAGAGTTGTGTCATATTTAGATAGTCATATTCAGGTGGCAACTAGCTTTCTTTCTGCTCTTCGTGTCTCTAGATGAGATGTGCTCTGTGGAGATAGGAGGAGGCCTACAAGTATTTGGCAGTGGAAGGAGCGTTTGTATTTGTATTGATGAAAGTGTGGAGATAAGTCGGCATGCTGAATGAAGTTTGCAGTGCAAGAGAGGAAAGTTTTTTTATGTACATGCTAAAGAGAGACCCCCTGTAGCTTGGGACCCAGAATATACTGTTGCTCGTGGGGCAAAAATACTGCCATTCCTGGTCTTGTGAATGGCAGGCTATGATCTGTCCTGTCACTCTTTGTGCTGTCATCCTGTCCTCGCCTGAGCTAATTAAGCAGTTTCTCTAGGCAGGCAGGTATGCACTTGTAGGCAGTTTCTTTTTGAAATGAAGTATCTGATCTTCAGAGTCCCAGGTTCAACCTGTTCTTCTGGGTGAATTTTATATTTCCCCTCTGAGGACAAGCCCAATCCTTATTTCTGCCAGTGTTTGAGTCAGCATATTGGCAGTGGAGCACTATCGTGCTCTCTCGTAAGGCTTTTATGGCTCAATTGCCTAACCCTTACTCCTGACCAGAGTCTCTAGATTAAGTCTTCTCCGCCCTGGGTGTCCTTCAGATGGCTGGGAATTCTGGGAAGCGAAATCTACAGATACCAGATTGGGGAAGGTTTAATGGACTTATAAGCCTTTTTTTAAATCACAGAAATGTTGAGAGAGAGAGATAAAGGAATTGATGGTTATACTATCCCTTCTCCCCCTCCCTCCCTTTCTCTCTTAATCATTGTGTTTAAGAGATAAAATATTAATTTTTCTCTAATCTTTTGGTCTCTTCAATATGTAGTTTTCATAGAAATGAGACTTCCATGTATTTCCTAGTGACTCTACCTTCAGAAATAATATCAGAATTAATTGATAACCAGGCTAAGCCAGTGCTCAGGATCCAAGACAACGATACTGTTAGCATGTTGTGTGTTTTTTTCTTGTTTTAAACAAAGGAAAACTATGCTAAAAACAAAGTATGGTCAGTGACCACTTGACATCACTGGAGTGGGAAGGACCAGCCTTTTCTTTATAGTTTTTGAGTAGGTTTGAAGGAATGAAATATGTGTCTCAAACATTATTCAACTTTACGAAAGCCAGTTTTCTCCTTAACCCGTCCTTCAGGTGAGAAAAGTAACATTTGACTTTGTAGACGTTTTAAGGAATGTGTGCCAAGATTGAAGCTCCCCCTTTTGCCCCTCTTTCAAATGAGAAAAGACAGCATCCTGGGGTCATGTAAAAAAATAGGGAAGATACATGTATGCTATAAATTATACCCCAGTGTTAAAACTTTCACATGTTACCTTTTTACAGTAAATACTATACAGTATAAAATAGTTGTACAAATAGCTATTTCTCAAATAGTTCTACACTGACACCTAGTGTTTCTAAATTACAGTTGCCTGATGGCAAAGAGATTCCTCTACCTCCAATAATTCTGGGCAAACTTGGCTCAGATCCATGCAAAAAAACTGTTTGTGTCTATGGCCATTTGGATGTGCAACCTGCAGCTTTAGAGGATGGCTGGAACAGCGAACCCTTTGTCTTGATAGAAAGAGAAGGTAAGACTTGTCTATGCTTGGCCTGTATTTCTATATGTCAAATCTTTTGAAGCTGCTTTCATGTTGTTGCTTGCAGTGGATTTTTTGAATTGAGGACTCTATTTACTCTTTGTACATAACCTAAAACCATGCCTAAATTAGTTGTGACAGAAGATACAGACATAAACCAGAGTCTTAATTGTATTTATTTACATTATTTATTTATTTGACTTATTTCTGTGGCCACTAGTCTTAAAACATTGATTCCTATCTCTTTGAAAATTGGACACAATGTGCACAGCAACTGCTTAACTTTTAGAAAACATAAGTGGTATACTTACGTTTATCCAAATGCTGCTGAAGTATGGCGTCCAGATTGCTTTATCATTACCCTATGCTGGCTGCATTGGGACATCTGGAAGGCCATTCCAAGCCCTAATTTTAAAGGTGAATTACCAAGCCCTAATCTTAGAGATTAAGTATCTCTTTAGCACACTGTGGATTCTTTCCAAACAAGCTTAGATAAGTTTGCTTTGTGGTCTGGCTTATGTGGGCTTTTGTAATAAATGTTGAGTATGGGCAACCAAAAGTATTTTAGAGCAGTTCTGTGTAACTAGGTTAATTCTTCTACACGTGTTCAACTAGGAATGAAAAAGGAAAATTCACACTGGAGAAAAGGTAATTGTAGTCCGTCAAATAAGCTGCATCTTTTCATTGGAGTTATAGGGCATTTTTTTTGTATGATGATCAAGGATTTCCAGTCCTTAAATTCATATCTGGAACTTGGAAAGCATGTAAGGGGGCTCTGTGGCTCCATAGTGGTGAATGGAAGCTTTCTCATTCATAAAACAGCTGTAAAGTATGAGTAGTTGTCAAATAAAACATTTAGGGAGGTCACACTGGTGTCTATAGCCCCCATATTAGGTTTCCTGCTGATAATATCAGAGGTGGGGTGCAGTTTTGTTGACGAGGTTCGCTGGTCGTTGAGTGCGCTCTTTGCTCGCGCACGTTGCTTTGGGGCTACAATGCAGTTTCAAACAGGCAGTGAATTGACTCAGGCAGAATTCACCTCAATAACTTGGGCAGGGGAAAGGTTAGTTATTTAGGGAAATCATAGCACAAGGGCGAATGGGCAGGCCCAGCCAGAGATCACAGCGAGAAGTTTGCCCAAATCTCGCCGACCATCCAGCAGCCCACCACTGGATAATGTGCTACACAGTCTGCCATATGTCATAACTTTAGCAGCCAATTCAATCCTCTCTGGTGGAAACTTGTTGATTAAGAATAAAGGAAGTTGAAGTTAACAGGAAGTGAAAATTACCACTGATGTTTTATATCTTTTTTAACCTTTCTCTTGAGAGGTGGATGAAAAAAAATTTTTTTGTGCCTAGTAAAATTAATAAAAAACATTGCAGTTGATGATGGACAAGTTAGGCGTAATCAAGGTTTTGAAAGAAACGTGTTTTTCTTTTGTGCTCTTTTGGTAATTCGATCCATGCACTTTTGCTGTAGCTGAAAAGATCTGCCAGCTTGTCAGCCCTTTGAGGAAGGCCAAGTCAGCAGACAGACAGACAGACTCCACAAGGGCCACTGACCTTCTACTTTATTGTTGCAGAGAAGAAACCATAATCTTGAAAGCCTGACAGAGATTGGGTGTCCCTGCTCTTATACTAAAGAGAAAATATTTTTTAAAATAACAGAAACTGGAGCAGGTTGTAGGGGCCCAAGCTCTCTAGCATAGTGGTGATTCAGCATATTGGGTCAAAAAAGAAAAATTAGGATGGAATAGAGTATTCTGAAGGAGGTCATATTAAGGTAGCTGGCATCTTGATCATGTAGGGCAAGGATCTCCAAACTTGGCGACTTTAAGACGTATGGATTTCAACTCCCAAAATTCCCCAGCCAGCTTAGCTGGCTGGAGAATTCTGGGAGTTGAAGTCCATACATCTTAAAATCGCCAAGTTTGAGGACCCCTGATGTAGGGTAACGTTTCAGTTTTCTACCCTTAACTGTTTTTTTCCGAGCTTGGCACTTTTAGCAGTGGAGAAATATTGTATGTCCCTTGGCTTTCTTCCTTGCTATCCAAGCTTATCTATTAACTGCAATTTCATTCAACTCTATTTGTTCTAGTAAAAGATAAGTTTATGATTTCAGGTCAAATGCTGATGATTAAGCAAATGTCTATTTTTGCAAGCAAGCATTATGCTAAATAGAAACCTTGCCAACTAATATGCTTTTTCTTGAGCGGTGAAACATTACACGTTCACCTGTCATTAAATTCAAATAAGGCTTTAAAAACTTAGGAAAGTGGATTGTGGAACCCTTTGTCTAAAAAAATCCTCTCCTTGCAATTCAGTTTAGATGCATGGTTGCTAAGATGCTCAATAATCTTTCTCTGCTGTGGTATATTGCCTGTCTTTTCCAACAGTTCAAAGGACTTAGCTCAGGGTTAAGAATCCTTTTCAATAATTGATTTTTTTTGTTGCAAATAGTAATGGAGAGGCATTGAAGTGGAATTTAAGCTGAACAAAGTTTGTGCACCAATAGGTTTTTTGATCTTCAAGATGCTGAATGCAGAGGCATCTTGGTTTAAAAGGAGATGCAGGAGTGTGTAGGTTTTTAACAATCTCTTTTTCAATTTACCCTCTTAAAAATTAGGATCAGTGGAAAATGAAAACCCCGATTTCTTTCTGTATATGATACAATCTTTGCATTAGTCCCTTCTGTTGCAACTTTCCCTTCCCTAAATGTTAAGGGCAATTCTTAGCCTCCAAAAGACCATGTCCTTGGCTTAAAAGTAGGGTATTGTGGCCAAGGTTTTCAGTTCGCAACCAAGATCTCACTAAGCACATTAATATGCATCTATAGCCATTTGATATTAGAAGACAAGATGGTCTAATATTTAAAGCTAAGACAGAGCTGTGAGATGGGCAGACAGTGCCAGAATGACCTGGCCCGTGCAGGCTGTAGCTTCCCATGGCAGAGATAATTCTGTTTAATTGCAGCTTGCTTTAATGTATTGCTTCTTTAGGGAAGCTCTATGGCCGAGGATCGACAGATGACAAAGGTCCAGTACTAGCTTGGCTGAATGCTCTGGAGGCTTACCAGAAAACCAAACAGGTAAAGCTGGGAGTCCTGTGAACGATGGTAAAAACATAAACTCTGCATTGGTGGACTGGAGACTAAAACATATGAAGAACGGTTACAGGAACGGGGCTTGGCTAGTCTAGTGAAGAGAAGGACTGGGGAGACATGATAGCAGTCCAATATTTGAGGGGCTGCCACAGAGAGGAGGGGGTCAAGCTATTTTCTAAAGCGCCTGTAGGCCAGACAAGGAATAATGGATGGAAACTGAGCAAGGAGAGATTTAACCTGGAAATAAGGAGAAACTTTCTGACAGTGAGAACAATCAACCAATGGAACAGCTTCCCCTCAGAAGTTATGGGAGCACCATCACTTGAGACTTTCAAGAAGAGATTGGACTGCCATCTGTCAGAAATGGTGTAAGGTCTCCCACTTGGGCGGGGGTTGGACTAGATGACCTATAAGGTCCCTTCCAACTCTGTTATCTGTTATTTATACTAAATCACAGCAGCCATCAAGAAAGATAACAATATGAAATGGCTGAAATGGTTTTGTAACCAGACCATAGGGAAGTCTGTATGGCAGGACAACTGCCCAGCTTTCTGTGTTGCAGCAAATTTATTTTATTTACCGAAATTCTGTTTCTCAAAGAACATGATTCTCCTGGGGCATGATAAATGCTCAGCTTGGATCTTCTTTGCTCCATTCCTAGTGAAGAAAAAGAGCAGTTTTTCAGTGTTTCCTAGCATTTTTCAAATTCCAAACAAATGAAACAGGCCAATCAAAAGAAGTTCCATCCTTTGGATTACAGGGCAAAATATGAAAAAGGAATCAACCTAAGAAGAAGGCAAATCAATTGCCAAGGTTTTTAGTTAAGATGTGACAAGTTAGTACAAATAAGTTACCTTTAGTTAAGAGGTATATGGAGATTCTCAGTCATCCAGATCATGGTTGTCCCAAAGGTGCTTTTTCAAGAGGCAACTGGGCTTTCTGGTTTTTCTGAGCTTGTTTACACCTGAAGAAGTTTCTTGGATGAGAAGTGAAACATTTTCAAAGAAAAACGAGAAAGTCCAGTTGCCTCTTGAAAAAGCACCTTTGGGGCTTTAGTTATGACAAGTTATAAGGAGCACCCATAAGAGTCTTGCTTGAATCTGCTCGCTCTTCTAACCTACAGTGCAATTGAAGGGCTGCAATTAGTGAGTCCAGGAATGTTGAAAACTATTGTCTTGTCCCAAGTCATGGGCTGATCGTTTTGCCTTCCAGTTGCAATCCCCATGGGAGCAGATGAACAACTGTTCTGGCCTCTGCAGAAACATTTCCAACATCTCCAAACTTTTCCTTTTTCTCCACAGTCCTAAAGAAAGCACAGGCAGGCAGGCACTATACACTGGAGCTTTGGAAAAGTGGTGCTGGATGAAATTGTTCCTTCTCCCATCATTGCTGAAATCACTGTTAATCTGGGTTAGAGACATACATTACTGCATTCACTGAAAACAATTAGTATTGAGGGAAACTTGCTTCTGACAGAGAAATACGTAAAGGCTGATTTAGTTCCAGATTCATAGTATGATATGGGGTGGTGGAGGTAGTGGAAGCAATAATAAATCTCCTCTTTAACTTTTCCTGGATTTTATTTTGCATTGCAATTCTTTCTCCCAGTCCCACTCCCACATACACACCAGCTGTTTAGAAAACACTTCAATCAAAGTGCCTGTAGCATGACTGGAAAGTTTAATTTGGCCCTGCCACAGAGTTCTCTAACATGGAGTCTTCCCAAGAATTTTGGAAGTATTTGATTGGCTCTAACTCTGAACATCGTAACAATCCTCACTTCTTTTTCAGTGTTTGTGGTTTTGTCTTCTAGGAAATCCCAGTCAATGTCAAGTTTTGCTTCGAAGGTATGGAGGAATCTGGTTCTGAAGGCCTTGATGACTTGATTTTTGCACAAAAAGATACTTTCTTCAAAGACGTGGACTATGTGTGTATCTCTGACAACTACTGGCTGGGCAAGAAGAAGCCCTGCATCACCTATGGCCTCAGGGGCATCTGCTATTACTTCATTGAGGTACAGTAAAGGACTAAGAATAATAACAGCTGATTAAGATGACACGCATAATTCAGTTGTCCTTTGTATGCTAAGCGGAAAGGGTTCCCATTAGTGTGCATATAAGACTGTAGCCTCACTCAACCATTGAGTGTTCGAAGTTTTGACAGCCATTTTGACACAGTGATTGTCTCTTTGAAAAGGAGGATGCAGAAGGCAACTGAATGAAATCCCGTATCTTGTCATGGTTTCACAATGTTATTTATACTGTGTCATAAGTATATGTCTATATTGCTTCCCATATTTCTTTATGCAAGTTCCTGGAAAGTTCTTATATCAGAGGTGGGAAGCATTTTTGATGTGTTATGGGCCATTTCTCTTCAAAAGTAATTGATTGCAGATGTCCATTCTGATGGGCAGGATCAGAGTCAAAAATGAATAGGCCTTCTCCCCATTGGGGTAGGGAGTAAGCCAAATAGTTCTTGTCAGAGGGCCCTGAAAATAAGTTGCAGGTTATATGTAGGTTGACCAAGGCTGCTTTGATTCTAGGGTTGTAGATTGTCCAATATCCAGATGCTTGTCACACTGAACACTCCAGTTCAAACTAATTTGGGGTTTGTTTTCATGATATTCTTGTTATTTAATAATTATAAGGCCAAAGAATTAGTTGGTCTCTCTCTCACACACAAACATAATAGAAATGCATTTAGATGTTTGATTCTTTACTTCAACCCTAACAGCTTTGCAGAAAGGCATATTTGACTTTTTTTTTTAAAAATGTTCTCAGCTAAAAAAGATTCTGAAAATTGATTGAATTTTCTGACGCAGCAGTTCCAATAATTCAGTTTGCAAGTCTCTTCCTAAGATTTGAAGCAAAAATCCTTGCTACAGCAGCTTAACTTAACCTTAAAAATGTAGTCTTCAGTAGTGGCTGTCAGTAAGACTCTTAATGGATTTTGCTTTTATCTTTTCCTATCAGGTGGAATGCAGTGACAAAGACCTTCATTCTGGTGTATATGGCGGTTCGGTCCACGAAGCAATGACAGATCTTATTGCTTTAATGGGTAAGGGCTATTTTAAGGGAGCATTGTAGAAAGAACCAGAACCTTTGAATATCAGTTGTCTTCCACTCCTTCTGCCTTCTGATATGTGAGAATATACCTCCCTTAGTTTATAGCCTCCCTCATATTAATTATTGCAGGAATTAGTAACATGGTCATGATTTAAGGGGGAAAAAAGAAATAGCCCTGACCCTTCCTTAAAAGCTTTTGATAACGCCAGGTTAACAATTGATGGACTAACACTAATCTTAACAAAGGGGTAAAGATCTCCTCCAAGGACAAAGATAACTATAACAGTGTTGGACCTAGGCAGCACAGATTTATTAGCAGCCTACTGAATGTCATTTCAGATTATGAGGTGGTTGCAGGTAAAATTTGAACTCTAGCAGCTTTTCCCAACCAAGGTGACTTTCAAATTTGTGTCTCGTATCCCAGAATTCCCCCAGTTTGTATGCCTATTGCCAGTTATTTAAAGAATTGAAGTCCCTATTTCAGAGGATGCCCAGATTTTTTTTTGGGGGGGGGGGAGGAGCTTGAATAGAATAATAAAGATGCAGTTTTTATGCATGTTGGCTTTACTGAGCCTAGCACATCATTTCCCCCCCTCTTATTTGCCAGTATGGTTCTCTCTTCCCAACTCTGTTGTTTGTTCCTTTATCGTTTGATGAGCAAGAGACCGATCCTGGCTCTGGTGAGAGCAGATCAGAATTGCAGGGGTTTGCATCAAACTGTCAGATTCTGTTTCATAGCAGGCAGCATGATTCCTTTGGATTGACTCCGCAAGCACTTTGCTTCCCCATCAGAGGCATGTCAGCTCATCATCAACTAAAAGCCATGCCAACAACCTCCTGCTCCCACCTTGGCACACCTTTCTTCTGAGAATATGCTATTAGTACATGACACAAGGGTTGGATTATTTGATTACTTAGAGACATTTTAACTTTAGTTGTTACCCCAGTGGTCAGCCTTTCCATCTTTTGGAATGGCCCTAAATTGGCCTGACACTTAGAATTGATTGATGTTTTTCTCAGCCTTCAAATAATGAAGGCAAAAAGGAGTCAGGTTTGAGGAGGGATGTATCTGTCTCAGTATGTGTGTGTGTGTGTTTATGTGTGTGTGTTTTTGTGTGTGTGTGTGCGTGCATGTGTTGTTCAATGTTTTAAAGCTTTTTAAACCAGATGGACCAAGGAAATTTCTGCTATCTGTCTTAGTCCAGAACAGAACCTTTGATCTTCACCCACAGCAATAAACCTAGGCCTCCTAGAAATTAATAACTAGAAATATCTGGCTGAATGACAGCAAGTTAAACCTTGAAAGAATTGATTGAGCAGAGAAAAATTTGTGAGGCAGCAGTTACAACAAAGGTCTTGTGACTTCCGGCTGTGGACATAATTAACTGTATTCTAAAATTGGGGAAGAAGAAAGAATTATAGTTCCCCTTTCTGTTTAATTAAGATTACGACTTTGTAATCACTTTCAGAGAGTCTGCTAGGAGGAGGCTTAGAGTTAAGGATGCATCCTGGGCCCTAAACTGCATGTTCTTGGCTTATAGAAGAAGGGTGGTCAGAGAACAGTCTTCCCCAGGTTCAGGCAGACACTGACCCTAAATCCTTTCCCTGCTTGAATTGGCTGTAAGATGGATTGCTCGGCCGGCAGGGCAGTTAGCACTGCCCTGTAGCTCTACATGTATTTTAGTGTTGTTTATGTCTAAAAAAAATAAAATCTAAATTCTATCTAAAAGAGAGTGTTGGCTAAGTTTGTTTTTATCAGCAGCTTTTGTGTAGTTGCCAGTCTGCCTGTGGTGCAGCTCTCCTTGTTTGCCATTTTCCCTGCAGCTGCCATTTCAGTATGAGAGGCAGGAATGTAGTGGGGAAACCAGTTGGATATGAGCAACTTATGACTAGGAACAAGCTTCTTGGGGCTGCCTTTAATAGCATATAACTCTTTCTTTACAGGTTCCTTAGTGGATAAGAAAGGAAAAATCCTCATCCCAGGCATTTATGAGACCGTGGCATCTCTCACCAGTGAGGAGCAGCGCCTTTATGAGAAAATTGACTTTGACTTAAAAGAATACGCAAAAGATGTTGGAGCCACAAAACTGCTCCATGACACAAAGGTGAAGTGGATCTTCTTATCAGTTTTGTAAGCAAGATAAGCAAAATTGATGACGTGTCACTTTTACGTAGTGTAACACTTCATAATGAAATGGTTAGTTTTCTCTGGTTAGTTTTCTTTTTAAAAGTAAAAGACTGTCTAAACCAGGCTGAACCAGGCTGGTAGCCTTCAATTGTGTTGGCTGGTAGCCTTCAATTGTGTTGGAATGTATCTTCCATGTAGTATCAGCCAATTCTGGCAAATTTAGGTTGTGCGTCCAAAAGGTATCTGATTAGAGGAAGCTATTCTGTTCTGGAGAGAGTGGAATTGGCACGACTATGCTTTCCATCTCCGTCCCCAGATTAGTGGAAATGGCTGCTATATATTGAGCCCCATATCATCATTTTGATGATTAATCAGCATGCTTATCACTTGATGTGGGCTAAAGTCACTTTCAACTCTTGAGTTATGCTTCTGAAGATGTATGCATAACATTGTATTATTAATCTGAGATTTGTTCTCTTGCATACAAAGACTATTGTAATCCATCTTTTAAACATTTGACTCCTCTTTTGATTGGGGAGGACATGCATTTGAAAGGCCTTTCTAAATAGTTTCTAGTAAGGTGCTTTCTCTTTCTGATCTGAAGCCAAAAAAAGAGGTTTTGGTGCAGGCATTCACGTTGCACCCTCTGCATCCTTAAAGAGAAGGAATGCATATTTTCCTTGATTTTTGGGACCACGGGTAGCCCTCGACTTAGAACTACAGCTGGGGGCCAGAATTTACATTGCTAAGCAAGGCGGTTGTTAATGAGTCGTGGCCTATTTTACAACTTTTTCGCCATGGTTTTAAAGTGAATCATGCGGTCATTAAGCAAATCCAGCTTTCCCCTTGACTTTGCTTGTTGGAAGTCAGCTGGAAACCTTGCAGAGGATGATCAGAGATTACCCTGGAGTGTTGCAGCCCTCATAAATACATGCTGGTTGCCAATTGCCTGAATGTTGATTGTGTAATTATGGGGGATACTGTGACAGTCATGAGTGTGAGCACGGGTTGTAAGTTACATCTTTCACTACATTTTGTAGTCTGCAAACGAATGGTTGTAAATTGAGGACTACCAGTAGTTGCCCAGTCTCAAGAAAATATGTGTTTGAATTAAAGAGGTACCAAGAAGTTCTGATAGCATTCTATTGAATTCTTACTTTCACCATGTTGTTTCCTAGAATTGCAGTTACCCTGAGAATCAGGAAAAGATGTTTCTTGAAGGACCCACTGCCAGATGTTTAACAGATAACAAATAATCAGAGTTGGAAGGGACCTTGTAGGTCATCTAGTCCAACTACCTGCCCAAGCAGGAAACCTTACACCATTTCTGACAGATGGGAGTCCAATCTCTTCTTGAAAGTCTCAAGTGATGTGGCATGTGCATTTTAATTAGTGAAATATAATAAACAGCACATCATCTATGATAAATTCTGAAGAATGAGAGGAAGGGGAAAAATAAGGTTCAATTACATAATCATGTATCTATGAAATCAGTCTAACCCTTAAGCTTATTACTAAATCTGGAACATAAAAATACATTGTTCAATATTGGCACATTGATCTAAAGAACAGAAGATAAACATGATCTTTACTAGATTAATATTAGGTCTTTGGGGGAATACAAATATTCCAGTTCTTATCATTATCAAAGGGAGCTGCATGTTCATGATTTATAGTTTTACCTTGAATCATTCTGCTATAAATAGACAATTCATTACTGACTTCATCTCTTCTCTTTAATGTTTTTTATAGGAAATGATTTTGATGCACAGATGGCGGTACCCATCCTTATCTCTTCATGGCATAGAAGGGGCTTTTTCTGGATCTGGTTGTAAAACTGTGATACCACGAAAAGTGATTGGCAAATTTTCAATCCGACTAGTGCCAGACATGACTCCTGAAGTTGTGACTAAGCTGGTATGTGTCAAAGGAAAGTAGATAAGGAAGCTCAAATCTAAGAACACTGCATGTTAACTACATCAGCAGAAGCCAGGATTAGAACTGGATTAGAACTGGGCTAGAAATCCCTTCCCTTATGGAGGCAGGCTGTGTTTTAGGCTTTTTCCAGTTTCAATTGTGGCTTTGCAAATACTTTTTTGATGAATGCTATGTAGCATCTATGATAACTTGTAAAGTTATCTTAAGCATTAAACCAAAACCTACATGTGATACAAGTAGGCAGAATTTAAAAAAAGTCCCATCTCAACTTGTGATAAATCCAAACTTGGACATTTCCTGTTCCATAAACAGTTTTTTTTTTAATCTTTTTTCCCCACAATCACTGTCTTGGCCTACAAACTGCTGTGAATCCGCAGTTAAGTTTCAGTGCCATTTAGAATGTTCCCTGATATATGCAATAGTGTAAGGCAAGTATTCAAACTTTGCCCATATGCAAAATAGGGTTGAAGTATATGATTGTACATGAAACAACTTATTTGAAACAGGTGGAGGAAAGTGATATGTCTTAAACAGAGTTTCTGCATAATTGACCAATAATTTTGTTCCGGCTGTTTTAAATAACCAGTTTTTAATCATTATTAAAGGTTGAAGATTACTTATCCAAAAAGTTTGCCGAGTTGCACAGCCCCAACAAATTCAGTGTAAAGCTGGGCCATGGTGGAAAACCTTGGGTGTCAGATTTCAATCATCCCCACTACATGGCTGGCAGAAGAGCCATGAAAACAGGTCAGTACATCTGTCATTGTTTTTTTTTTTTCAATATCTTAATCAAAATACGATCTAAGGTATCTTTTGTGTTTGACCTGGATCAAGATTAAAATATAGATACTTTTAGAACACGAGTATCAAACTCAAACACATCATGTGACATAGTGTGATGTTTTTTGCCTTTGCAGAGCCGGGGTGGGCGTGGCCTGCACGTGACACATCTGGCCCACGGGCCACCAATTTGACATCCCTTCTTTAGAGTGACTTCATATAGTGGCAATAATTAGTTTTCATTAAATCAACCTGGAAAATGGTCCTTGAAAACGATAACAGATGGGAATTGTGTTGCTGCAATGCCAACCTGCTGGAAGATTATAAAGGGTTAGCAGGGACATGAGAGAAAATATTTTTCCCAACCTAGATATCAGGATATATAAATTCTGTTAGTCCTAGGAGCACAACCGAACTTTATTTTGGGTTGTGAGAGTGAAAGTCCAACACATCTGGAAGCTACCAAGCATGATAGAGTTGGTAAAGAAAATTATATTGCTCTAATTTTCTCCTTTATTTTTTCCCAGTCTTTGGTGTGGAGCCAGACCTGACTCGAGAAGGAGGGAGCATCCCTGTCACACTGACCTTTCAAGAAGCAACGGGCAAGAATGTGATGCTGCTTCCTGTTGGGTCTGCCGATGATGGAGCCCATTCCCAAAATGAAAAACTTAACAGGTGTTTATCATTACGCAAAGTTGGAGCTCTACTGCTATGAGCCAGATTTAGCTCATAGGCTGGAGGTTTTCCACTTGTATTCTAGATTTTGCTGGGATTACTCGGGTTTTGGGGGATTTTTTGGTTTTGGTTTTTCTGGCCTACCTTTAATATTATGTATTTCCTTTCCAGGTACAACTATATTCAAGGAGTGAAGCTTTTGGGTGCTTACCTTTATGAAGTTGCCAAGTTGAACTGAATCTGAATCCTTTTTTTTTTTTTTTCCTGCAAATTGTGCTTTGGGATCTGAAAGTTCATCGAAGTACATTACTGCAATCTTGAAAAGTTGCACTATTTTGTTCCCTTTTCTCCTAGTCTAACTAATGCCAATATACCTGGTGGAATATTTTGAAACTCAGTTTAGAGCACTTTATATACACGTGATAGTTGGCTGCTGATTTTTTTCCCTTTTCCAAAAAATCATGTGCTCTATTCAAGGCGTTATTCCAACAACAGCAACTCTCCAATTTACTTGCCTTCCCTTCCAAACAAAGAAGGGCGAGAAGAATCTGTGGAAAACTTCTAATGATTGTGTAATCTAAGCTAAGAAAGCAGCGGCAAATGATCACAAAATGCCTCACATTGACTTGCTCCCCCAAAACAGAATCTGAGCCCAGTTCTTTGATCTTAATGGAAGAAAATAACAGCTGTCTTATACTTGAACTTGCAAAAACAACAAGCCCTTCTAGAAGGGATCCAAAAGGAATGAAAATATAGCCCTGGGTGGTGAAAGAGCAAAGAGGGCCTCATTTCTCCCTGTGGGACTTGTAGTTGCTTATTTGCAGATTTTTCCAATCTGTGCAGACATCTCATGATAATAACACATATTGGTATTTTTCTACAGCATTCTTTGTACTCGCTGTGGAAAAGCTGCTAAATAAATTCAATTTTGATCTATCAGTTCCAGTGTCATGTATTGCTAGACATTGAAAGTTTGAAGCTATCAATGGCTTGAAGCTTTAAGAAAGCAAAAGGAAAGAGTCTCAAATTCCAGAAGATATCAAGACTCCAAAACACCATGTATGTTTATTGCGGCAGCTACGGACTAGAACAATGTTCTCAAACTTGGTAAATTCAAGTTGTGTGGACAAACCTCCAGAATTCTCCAGCCAGCAAGACTAACTGGGGGATACTGGGAGTTGGAAGTCCACACATCTTCACTGGGCTTCAGCATGTCTCAGAATTACTAGGCTGCCCTCTCCTTTTTGATACTGTTGAAAGATGATAGTGTTTCTTTTCAGCTCCCCCTACAATTAATTGCCATTGTCTCATAGGTCATAATTTGAAATTGTCTTCATTAAATTCCATGATGGAAGATCATTTAACCACCTTATAGAGGCAGCATTCATATGTGCTTAGCCATGAGTTATTGAACAAGCCATAGAATTCTGGTTAACACAGAGCCATAAAACAATTTCAAAACTATAGTAACTTTATCCAACATATTGAACAGAAACCAAGGAAAACTTATTTTAACTTGGTGCAATTTATAAAGCCAGCTTTAATCATCTATTTTAAAAATCTAAAATAACGTATGATATAACTTTTTCCCACAGGGATTTTAAGTTTTATGTGTAAAATCAAATTATTATGTTCATAGACCAGCATAAAGAAAGTGAGGTGCAGTAATTTTAAAAAAGCATAAATGATACATTAAGAGTAAAAATAAACATCTAACAAATTTTGAAAAACTGGAAGATATAAAAGATATATGAATAAAAAAACAAAGTGTATATAAAATGATAATATAAAATAAGGTGGAGCATTAGATTGGTGTAGGGAAACATAAAGGGTTAATATGTGGAAGATCTATCAAGTTCCAGAGAATTAATATATTGAACTAGGTCAGTGATAATGAACATTTTGGGGTCAAGATGGAAAATGGCTAACTTGACTGGTCATTTATTATTTTTTAACAAAATCCAGTTCAATTGTGTGGTGCTATGTATTACATAAAGCACTGGTGTCAAACTTTCTGCGTCACATGATGTTTCACCATGTTTTCCCCTTCATGGAGTTGGGGTGGGCGTGGCCTGTGCATGACGCATTTGGCCCACGGGCTGCCAGTTTCACATCCCTGACATAAATGTCAAATAGTTACAAAAATGAAATAAGAGTAAAACAAACTCCTTTTTGGAGGCTCCAAAGGTTGTACAAGAACATCGCCCTCTCACACAACTTCTGGAGACTGTGCAAGAGCACACATCTTTCTCATAGCCTCCGCAGTCCAAAATCACACTAGAATGGGTGTGTTTTTAAGAATAATGGTTGGGTGTTGATGAATGCTGGTGTATTGCCCAAAATGTCATGGCATGTCACCTTTGACACGTGTCATAGGTTCACCATCACTGAACCAGGTGCTCATTCAATCTATAGTATGTTATAGCAGGGTTGGTATTTCAAACATTTATTCAATGCACAGCATGTGTACAATGACATTGAAAGTATGAAAATGAAATCTGGAAATAGGTTTTGAATGGTTCTGCGCATCCTGAGTATATGTTCAGTAATAATGGTGAGTAAAGGTGAGATGAGGCTACTATGACTTTCTGTAGTACAGACACTTAGAGAAACACGCTGTGAGTCCAGAATCTCCAGGACATTGGATCTTGGAGTAAGGAATCTTCCCATATCGGCCTTCAAGGGCAACTGAAGGGTCAGTGTCTTATCTCAGTTTTTTCATAAGTTTCCATAATAGTTATGAGCAGGCCAAAGAAAATATTTTTGAATACTAGGATGCTGTTTTCCCTGGTTTCCATCCATATACAACTATAGTTACATAAAACAAGCCATTAGGAAATTTCAAAGTAGTGGCCAGATGGACAATCAAGGGGTTATTTATTTGGAGGCTTGAATCACATTATTTGGAATAATGAACCTCTGTCCTTAATCCTGCTGTCCATCATATTAAAAACACAAAGATACAATGGGGAGGAGGGATGCTTTTATAAAAAGAGCTGCAAACTACAGAAAGGATCTTGGAACGACCAGTGCTTTCTAGGTTGGATAGGGCAAGAAGAAACCTTATTCGCTGTCAGAATTTTTGTCATGGTAAGCCTTCTTCAAATTGTCTATTGATTGTAATGATACTGCAAAAGGTAGAGATGTACACTTTCAAATGATTTCCAGCTGCTTTAATCAGAAGGTGTTTGGTAGCACCTTTTCAAACAGGGGCTTTATTAAAAGTTAAAAGTGAACCAAGGCTCGCTTCTGGTTTTTGACTAATGTAGCCTAACACATCTGTCCTATAAGTGTGTGCTTAGTTCAGAAGACCTATCATTTTGGAAATTTGTACCAATTTTATTTCTATGTGCTTAATGCAGATGACCGTTGCCCAAAGTAAAGACAGGATTTACATATCAGGCTAAATTGTAATAGGACATATATTTTGATAGCTTAGTGCATGTGTATATATCCAATGTGATTTGCCAGTTTATTTTCTCAGCTCAGCATATAGATGATTCATATCACTGTAGTTTATTAAATCATAATGGGTCAAATTGCCTTTGTACGGATCTAACTAGAGATAGTACTGCTTTACCGTGTCTTCCTCTGCTTTATCTCTATCTGAAGAGAGAAGTACATCCATCTTTACAACTTTATAAGATAAGGCAAATTGACAAGCTACCTGAATCCTTTCGTAGAGATTGTAATGTTAAAATGTTGGAATAATTTAACTTTCCATGTTTTCAACAAGAAAAGGTACCTGTTCTCCAGCATTCCTTTCTCTCTTCAACCAACTGGGAAATTCCATTTTCTAGTCTCATTTTGAGACATTGTTAGGGAATTACAAAAGCCTTATGCTTTGCAGCCCGCTAGTTGGATAAATCTGACCCACAAGTCAGAACATTACATAATATAATTCATTGTTTCCTGTACCATGCTAAGCCAATGCACTTTGGGCTTCTTACTTAGCATGTCGTGCTAGAACAGAGAAAAGATCATAGTTTGTTTTAGAGCAGGAAACCATCATTTTCTTCCTCATGGCAACCATGATGCTAAAAGCTGTATCAGACTTTTGTGCAGAAACTGGTGGCAAGAAGTCTCTTGCATCCAGCTAAATTCTAGTTAACTACACTTGCATGCCTGGGCAACAATGCAGAATTGGTCTGTCATGGGAATTTCCTGATGGTCTCACATCCAACTATCAACCAGATCGACTGCACAGCTTAATCTGAGATTAAAGATATAGGTTTCCTGTAAGTTCTGTCTGACTTGAGGGCACGGTGCTCATCTCTGTTTCTTGGCTGAGGGAGCCAGCATTGTCCCAAGTCAATTTCAATTGTCTTGTGGCCAGCATGGCTACATGCCAACAGCATACGGAATGCTCTTACCTTTCCACCAAAGTGTTACCTATTAATCTACTTGAATTTGCATGCTTTTGAACTGCTAGATGGGTAGGAGCTGGGCACCTTGTTGTGCAGAGCTCAAACCTAGACTGTCAGTTCTTTTATTTTTTCTTTTCTTTTTGTTTTACATTGATATGCCGCCCTTCTCCAGAGACTCAGGGTGGCTTACAGTCTTTAGAGCACCATGCTAAGTGCTCGGCAATAGCCTTCATTCCATTGTATATGCCTGCTTATTACTAGGGCTTTTTGGGCCCCCCCCAAGCGGCATTTTTTACAAAGTCAGCTTATTGCCCCCAACAATCTTGGGTCCTCATTTTACCTACCCCAAGAGGATGGAAGGCTGAGTCAACCTTGAGCCTGGTGGGATTCGAACCTACACTAATTGCAGGCAAATGAGCTAAGTGCTAGATGATTAACAGCGTGCATCACCAAGGCCCATATATGGCTATATAGTTCTTCAGCTAACAAGCTCAACATCTTTAACCTTTGAGCCATCAAATGCTCCCCAGCTTGAGATTAGCCCAAGATGAATACATGCCTCCACTTGCCATATATGTCAGTAATTTTCAATGCATTTCACAAAAAGATCATTTCCCTCCATTGAATGTAAACTTCAGACAAGAGTGAAGCTAGACCAGAGTTTTGGAGCCAAAATGTAAGAATTCCACTCCCAAACAACTAACAAAAAGGTAATGGAAGCAACAATTCCTGGGCCTTGATGGGTTTAGCTGGAATCTTACAGCACTGATGTGCTGATCATGTCATAAATAGATAAACCAAACAGTTAAGAGATATGAATACAATCACATATGTCCATTCTATTCTTGAAGTATATTCCAGTTTCTCTAGCAGAATAATGCTTAATGTCAAGTAGTATATGTGTGTAGCAACCAAGAACAACCAGTTCCTTTGGACTCCTTGATCTGGCTGTATCTCTGCTCTCAGAATATCAGCAAGTGGATAGAGGTAGCTGGCACTTTCATAGGTGATTTTGTAACTGAAATGATAAAAGCAGTCTTCACAAATTACTGTAAAAACGGGAGATGTGAACTTCACGAATTGGATTGCCATTTTGTTTACCTGCGAGAGAGAAAAAAAAATCACTCCGGGACGCTTCTCCCATTAAGAAATGGACAGATTTTTCCCAAAGCAGCGGTTCACCCATTATTTTAAGATATGATTTCTCTCCACCTGACCTGTGGAATAAACTACGATCGGCTTGGTTCACAATATACTAAAATCAAACAAATCCCACTAGATTTGGTCTAACGGCAAAGCCAATCAGAAAACGCTGCCTTTTTATTCTCAGGGAATTCACCACATCGTTTAGTGAACGGTGCAGTCGGGCTCCCCATAGGTTTTGGGGCAAAATGTCTCCCGACAGCCATCCACTGTGTCCCAAAGGTCCCAGGACAATGCAGACGGGAACAGGACAAGGGGGCTAGGAAATCGGCCTCGGGGAAGCGCTCGACAAACGCTCCAGAGACCGACACAGGCGCTCGATTTAAGTCGGCGGGCCGCCTCGCTCCTCCCTGTCCGCGCCTTACACCAGCTACTCCTCCCTCCCGCCGCCGAAGCCTCATAAAAAGTCAGCCTACGCCCGGCCACTTGAAGTTGCTCAAGCCGGAGGCATGAGCCAATCGCAGGCGGGCGAATCAGCGAGCTAGCGCCGAGCCGCAGAAGTAGCTTGACAGTTGCCCGGCTAGCCGGCTGCTCTTAAGAGTTTGGCTGCGTGGGAGGGCGGAGTGGCCGCCGAGGAGATTGCCCTCTTGAGTAGACCCTTTGGCCGGCGCCTTGTAAGTATTCGGCTCCTCCTCCCTCCGAGTATCTCTCCAAGGAGCTTCCTTCGCCTTCTTCCTTGGACGTCCCGTTAAGAAATGCCAGCACGAGGGAGAGACCAAGAGGGGGCTCGAAGGTCGCCCACCTCAGCCGTCCCGCTTGCTCTCCAGTTTGGCAGCCGAAGTCCTCCATTGGCCCACCTCGCCCTTTTTCTCCACCCTTCCATTTCGCCCTGGCATTGCCACCTCAAGGGGAAAGAGAGCCAGTGGAGATGGGCTAGAATGAGCCTCTCTTGGCCTGACCTTTCCCAGACCGCCAGACATAGTTCCCATCATCTTTAGCTGGCATCCTGGCTGAGCTGATAGAAGCGGCCAGGGAAGTCCGGATTTGAGGGTGGCTGTGTGGAAGCATTCTAATGCTGTAAGGTTTTTTGGGGGGGTCAGTCTCAAACAGGGTTAGGGTGAGGTGTCTGGAGCAGCCGTGAGTTCCTGTAAGACTTCAATGATCAGATTAACTTGGCTTTCTTCAAAGAGGTCAAACCCTGGCTTTGTAGTCTTGTATCATTGGCTCCATAAGACATCCCCTGCCCCTGCCTGTATTAACAACTCCAAATCTTCCCATCTTGGAACCTTCCATTTTTGGGTAATTTTATAAAGTTTTACTTTAAAAAAAAAGTAATCCTAAATCGTTTAGTTTTTAATGTTTTATTATATTAATTAAATTGTAATTAAAACATCCAGAGTCACTCTACAAGGGAGATATGTGGTCAAGAAGTTTGATAAATCAAATAAATAAATAAAAGATAAGGTAGTTTGTTAAGCCATAATTTTAAAAAATGGAAACTGTGAACTGGGCTGAAACACATTTAGGGAAAGCAACTGAGGATCAACTTACTTAGTCCTCCACAAGCATTGTATTATTTACTATTAACATTATTAGTGGCTAATAATTGCCAGATGAGTCATTTTTAAATAATTATATTGTATACATAAAATATCACTATGAAAACATATAAATAGAAATAGCCTTATATATCACTTCAAATAAAACATATTGTATAGATCAGGAATGTCAAAGTGGGGGCCCATGGGCTAGATGCATCACGCGCAGGTCATGCCCACACCAGCTCCATGAAGAGAAAAAACATACGTGGTGGCAACGTGATCCTGTGATTTTGACAGGATAAACATAGATAAAACATAGATAAAACAAATACAACTGGGTAATAAAAATGCATTTTAAAAAAATAATTAAAAAATGCAGAAAAAAAAAATTAGGAAAAGAAACTACCCTCCCTTCAGCCCCAGAAAATATAATCAACATTAACAACTTATCCCTGTCTCTTAAAAATTCAACCAAGCACCTCTTCATTCCATATCTCCTCCTATTCTCTAAAGTCTCATAGGTCCATATTAAACAACAAGTCCATTAATATGATCAAAAATAGCATAAACATTATAAATTGTATTTATTACAGCCAATTTAATCCTTCCTTTCTATTTAAACAGATCCCGCTTCTTCTTTTCAAATATTCAACAAACATTACCAGAAATAACCATCATCATCCACCCCAATCATAAAAGCTCTAGACATCACCAGAAATAACAACTCAGTATTTTAATATTATTTTTTCTCCAAATGATCTTTAAATTCCTCAAAGAAAATTCTAACACCTGCTTTCTTATTCTTTGTCTCAGAATTCTTGTCATCTTTGTCAAATCCCTTTTGTAATTCCAATGCAACAACACCAGCCAATCCTTTTTGTAAATCCAATGCGCATATATGTGTGTGTGTGTTTGTGTGTGTTATTCAGTGGAGCTTGTGCCTCTTCAGTAACACCTTCTGATTCTACTGTAAAGTTAAATAGCTCAAAGACTTTCATCAAACATTTATTTTAAGGTAGCCATCTGGTATCCTCTAGTGTTCAGCCTTCAAAGTCATCTTATTACTTTCAAAGTAACAACAAGAAGATTTTCTCTGGAGAAAGGATCCTTTGAATTATCTTCAAAGTCTTAAATCAAATCCATTTGAGCCCTTAATCCATTTAAAGCTTTCAAAAGGCAATAATATTCATCTTTTTGCTATAAAAATTATTACAAATTCTCAAACTTGTAGTTAGACATTCTTAAAGGATTGAAGGGGATTTGCCTAATGATTTCAATAAGATTTGCCAGTTTGAAGGTTGTCAGTCTTAAAAAAATAATCAGCCAAAGGGAAAAACATCCAGAGTGATTATGAGATGAGCCTTTGGTTGAACATAAAGTCCACATAGAAGAATTAAATTTCACAACTCCCAGCCAATCTCACAATGCAGTTCCTGTTGTCTGTTGACAAAAATAAAAAGCTTGCAAAGTATATATGAGTAAACTTGCAACTTCTCCTTACTTAGAGATTTTGTCAGCCCAAATCCTGCATTCAAGGACAGTTTTTGGCTGCAGTGTTCCAGTTTGCCACAATGAATAGTGCTCCGTGTTACATTAGATATGATGAGGTCTCTGAATGCTACTTTCCATTTGTAATCCCTACCCTTTTCTTGCTATTTCTCATTGCATGTAGGCTAAAAAGGAGAAGAGACTGTTCAACGTTGTTTGATTGATATATGCCTGCCACCTGCAAACACCACAAACCTAAGCCTCAGCTATTATTTTGGGATCCACATTTAGCATTTATTTGCTGATTCTCTTTCCAAATAGGTTAAATTGTTGCTGATGTCCTGACCTGCTGTTCACCACCTCCTAAATATGCCCCAATAGCATCCTTTGTCCCCATGATGTTGCCTTCACCTTGTTTACAGCCTGTGAGTGGAACAGGATTTAATCAGTTTTAGCTGTGGCAGGATTAAAACAGTAATTTCCCCATTTTCTCTCATCCTCCAAGGGCAGTCCCAAAGTGTGCAAAATTTATTAGGCTATGTCACCATTATCTTGGATGGAAGTCAGGACTGGCAGTAATTCCAAACAAAAGTGATAGAGCTGGGATAGCGATTAGCAATGGGCGTATGTCATGCCAGTGTTGTTTTTTGTCAACTCAGGGATAGGGTGGATAACATTTACGGTAAGTAGCAGTTAATGAACCTTAACTGTTGTAAGAGTGTCTCGTTGGGTAGTGTGCATCCATGACTTATGGATCAAAAGCTGACTTATATAGTTTTGTAATATTATAAGAGACACACACACACACACATACAATATGTATAAGAAAGTAAGTATTTCATCTTCTTCTGTTGGATAAAGAACAATTTATTGCAATTCAGGCCTCTGATCTTTTTTGCCTGTCTGGTTGTATGCCCCCTCCAGTAAGATGGAAATCTTGTACAATTATCCTCAGCTAACTGGGCACTTGGACTGTAATCAAATGTACTGGTAACAATATGTGATAAATTTGTTTGTTAATTTGTCCTGTATTTCCATTATCATTCTTCTCTCTGCATCTAAAGGATGCTAGATAATGCAGAAGCTGATGGTAACTAGATAGTAGTTTTATTCTGTAATAAGCAGGGTTTTTTTTACAGCCAAATCTATATACTTCCAGTGATCAAACCTGTATCTGAAGAGTATACAAGGACTTGTAGTTAGGATGGATCTGTTGTGATGTGAAAACCTTTTTCCAATTTTTGTTTATTTAGATCTATGCCTCAGTAAATGTTGAAATAACCCACCCTGGTTCACTAGCATGACAGGATCTAGTAGTGAATTCTAGCATACAAACTGATCAGAAAAGCCAAGGGGAGATGATTCAATCTCACCCACTCCAGGGATTTTTAATAATTAATAGTTGGAGAGCAGAACTTTTAACAAGCCCCTCCCATTGATACCAGCCTGCAGGAGCCAGCATGGAAGAATTGGGCCAGAAGGCAATTGCACTGTTCTCCAAGGCACCTGCACTTACAGGGACAGCATAAGGTGGCCTCGTTGAGTGGCAGCAGTGACATTAGGACTGAAATCAAGGCCTTGGTCTCTGTATCCAACTGAGGCTCAGTGCTTGTCACTGAATGCCACTGTTTAGAGTGGCCTGGATTATGTATGTGTGTGGCGTGTGTGTATGATATTATTTCCCTTTTGTTCGGATATGTGCATGTGACTGAACAACAAAATCAATTTAGGCATTTTCTGAATTTTTGACATACTGAGCCCTAAAGGTTCGCCATCACTATTCAAGAGGGAAATTCCACAATTGGTACAACAATACTGTTGCAAGGTGTAATTATGTTAAATCTATTTGGTGGTTTGATTTACTTTTTTAAATCCCATTTTATGCAAAAAATTCTTTTTCACTTTCTCAGTCTATTTATTACTTACAAATGATGGGCTACAAAACACTAAACAATCATTTCATCTTGTATAACTCTGAAGATTTTTTTTTAAGATGCTGAACCTGCCTTTGTAACCTGCAGATATTCTATATCTCCCTTATCATGCTGCCTTTTGGAGTGGGCAATTCCTTATTTTCCAATGCCTTATCCCTGGAGGAGCAGCTTTTCAACTACATTGATGAACATCAGGATAAATTTATTCAGGTAGAAATGCTTTGATTGTGAGTTTTGCTAACTAAATGTAACCCAAGTCTGTCTGCCTTAACTTGGAGTTAAGAGTTAATTACATTAAGGTTATTAGTATGCCAAAGGCCACAGATTGCTACCGTAGTTTGAACTACAGTGGAAAGGGTATAAATATTGATTGGGAAATCAGATTCCTGCTGCAGTATCTTCACTATCCGGATCAATAAAGGAATTTCAGTGGTTTCATATTTTATCCAAAGGTGTTTTGTTGATTGCTAGTTCATTCTACTTTTTGTTTGTTTTATAACAAACAAAAGCGTGGTATACATTTATTAGATTTATATTCTAAGTTTTTCCCACTGATGATAAGCATGCTAATCTCTTCAAGTTGCACCTTCACTATAACAGTATCATGAGAGTGAGTGGAGTGAGAGACAATGAGTAGTAAAAAGTCATCCAGGTGAGGATGGACTTATGAGAGTTTCCCCATCCTTGTTCAAACTCAGTACTCAAAAACTTTAAGCAATTGTAAGAACAATACATAGTAAAACTCAGAGAAAACTAGAAGCAAGGTATAAAGTCAAATAAATAAACAAATAAAGTCAAAATAAATCCAGGAGCAGTATTAAACAGGATGGCAATGTAAAACCATTATAATATCCCGGACAATCAAAAGATCATTGCCTGATCTTAAGAACATTGATCAAGTTTCTCTACAAAGGGCATTGCAAAGTTGAATGCCACATTGAAAAATCGCCTCTTGTGGACACTTGCCTTGTCTTTTTGCACAATGTAAGCCTTAGGTAGATAAATATGGAAGAAGATATTTTAAAGTCTGCATTTTAAGCTACATCGCTGGTGGGAAAGCAAGTAATGGCAATCAATAAAAGTGCCAAAACTGATTGTTTTGAAGACTTGACATTTAAGGCCTTTCAAAAAACAACCCTCAATAGGTAAGGTATGAGTAACAATTCCAAATGAGCATAAATAGCTGTTCAAGCAAACTGTTTAGAAACAGATTAGAAAACTAGCTGTAAGCACTGAGGCAATTTGTGCCTTTATTGATCAAGTTGGGTTGAGTGGCATGTCACAATTGTCAATTCAATTATTTTGATCACGGAGGGGAAACGTGTAGCCTGTGGGCCATTTATTGTCCTGACAACCCACTAGAGTAAAATAATCTGACGAGGGGAGGCGATTGGAGATTGTTAAGAGGTAAAATGAGTATTTAAAGCTTAGCAAAGGATACATTTAAACCTCTCAAAAGCAAAACTATCCTCCCACATTGAAACATTAAAGGAAACTTCCCCAGCACTTTCTAGATGCAAAACAAATAGACCTGGGCTGAAATTTTTTCACTGCTCTTACTCCAAGGATATCATGATGTCTGCTCTCAGAGAGGAAACAAATACTAAGTTCTGCCCACTATTAAGAAAAAGACTATCATGATTACTCAGAGAAACTAACCCATCTTGTCTGGATGGGAGCTCAGTTTATTGGTTCCCAGTCAATCAATTTCTAAGTTATGGCTCAGAATTGAAAGCCTCCCCAACAGTAGAAGAACCAGTCCAAAATACCAGAATATGAGCAGGGAAAATGGGGAGAGGAACCAGGTTTTGCTCAGAATCTTTAGCACATCTTTTGTTATTAATATAAGATTCTTCCCAAGCTCTTGGTAGACAATAAAGCATTTCAGAGTTGTGAATAAAGAATCATGACTAACTTGCTACTTTGATTTTGGCCCTCCAAAGTAAGATAATGGGACTTGTGTTATTCATTGTGCTGATGGGCATTTCTGCAAAATCAAGAAAAAAGTTATCTCACAATGCAGAGTGAATGCAATTATCCACTCCAAACAAAATTTCAGGACAAGAAGATTGTGTGGGTGGACATTCTTATTGTTGCTGTTATTCCTTTCTGATTCTTCTTCTTTTTTAAAAAAGCAGATTGCATGGTGACAAGCCCCTTAGAAGTAATTAGAAGGAAATAGAATTTACAAAGATGGATTGCCTGTGTAAAGCCTTGCCAAGTGCTGTCATTTTTAATGAGCTTTCCTGGGGAAACTTAATGTATTTCTAAGAGCTGGTGCTGCAGAATGGCTACAACAGTATAATGAGAACTATGAATCAGAAAAGCACTCCTTTGCTATGAACTGTAGGCAAGACACTGTCTCTCAACTCTTCTCCTTCTGAATAGGAAAACTTAACCCACCAATAGACAGGATGAGATAAGACAACAAAACAAGACTTATGTATATTAGTTACATTTTAGATATTTAAAAACACAAAACATGATGATGTGTTAGCGTGCATAGTATGTTCTAATTAAGCTGTGCGTAAGAAAATATACAAAGCTTTTGACAAAATTCCATTAGGCTTACCACATTTCATAGATACTTCATAGATAATGCACAAATGATAGTGTATATATGCAGAAATCCTCATTTTAGATAAGAATTGAATAATATGTTTGATTCACTAGGAGAACTAATATTATTACAGAAGGTACAGTATATATAGCTGGGCAAATGTGACATGGTTGTAGGAAGAAGCAGGTTCTGCAAAAATCTATATCTAGATAAAATGGAATCATAATCCACAGTTTAAACATAGTTCAGATATTTTCTTCTCTTGATCTGATTCATAATAAGACATATAGAACATATAGATAACTGTATGATACTGCTATGATAATATGAATTTTACCTCTGGCTTTCCTTTCAGAAACTTAAGGAATGGGTGGCTGTAGAGAGTGATTCTCAACAGCCACGTCTAAGAGCAAAAGTCATAGAAATGGTCAACATAGCTGCAGACAGTCTTGAAGACTTAGGAGCTACTGTGACAGTCAATGATACGGGCATTCAACAGGTACTGATCCTTGCTTCCATCAAAAAACTACTGTGCACAAATAGAAAGAATGTCTGCACATACAATGGAATCAATGTAGACTTATCAGATCTAGAGATTCTACACAAATCGCAAGATGGCAGCAAAAAATCTGGTAGAAAAAAATAAGATGATAGATGATACATATATAGATGATAGATAGATAGATGTTACATACTGTACATAGATGATAGACAGCTAGATAGATACATAACTAGATGATAGATAGATACATACATAACTAGCTAGCTAGCTAGCTAGATATGTACATATATACATATTAGATAGATAGATAGACAGACAGATAGATAGATAGATAGATAGATAGATAGATAGATAATTAACTGATCCTTGGTAAATATGTAAAAAATATTGAGCTGGAACTAAACCAATAACTAACAAAAAATATTTCAAGTATATATCACCAGGAAGGGAATTGTTGCTTATTACTTTCTTAAGAAACTCACTGAATTATGATTAATTGTGTTGCAATATATTCCTACAGCTGTCTTTTTTTTAATTAATTTTTTATTTTATATTTACAGTAAGTCCATCTTTCATTTCAACAGTGTGTTGACTGGGTACATATGTCTTGTGCTAACAATTAAAGGTTTTCTGAGATTTTTAAATTTTAGATTCAAATAAGACTTTTAATTCTATTTGATGGGACTCAATCATTTACTTACTTACTTATTTTACTCATTTATCCTATTTTCATCTATCTATATTCAATTCTGAGTTAATTACTGTTACTGTTGACTGTATCTTTATATGTTTAGACTGTACACCGCCCCGAGTCCCTTTTGGGAGAGGGAGCGGTATAAAAATACGATAAATAAATAAATAAATAACAATTATAATTAATACTTTTCTTACCAATATAACAATGATCACATTTTCATTATAACCATTATTTCTTATATCATTTTTTTAACAATTTTAACTTATTTATCTATATATTCATCTATTCCATTTTAACTTGTTTTATTTTTCAACCATTGATAAAATAAATCCCATACCATGTAATATTCCATTTTTTCTTCAATTGCCAATGTTAATCTATTCATCTCTGCACATTCAAATATTTTCTCAAATACTTTCCCCTCTGCCAGTATCTTATCACTTTTCCAAATCTGAGCAAATACAATTCTAGCTGCTGTTAATACATGAAATAATTAAATATATTTTTTCTTTACTGTAACCTTCAGGTACCATCCCTAATAAAAATATTTCAGGTTTCAAATCTATGTTACACAGGTCCACCACATATGGTAATATGTTCCAGGTGTTTGATGACACTTCCAGCATTGGGCTGATTTATCTTTGAAGATCTTTGCCAGTTTTGCTGGTGCAAAGTGCCATCTATAAAACATACTAATTTTCTTTATATGCTGTCGATATTGTTAATTTATAATTCCTTTCCCATAACTTCTGCCATTTATCTAACTCTATGGTATATCCAGAATTTTTTGCCCATGCTATCATCGTTTCCTTTACTTGTTGTTCTTCTAATTTAACACCTAGTAAATAACAATACAGTTTTTTAATCAACTTGTCTTCTGTTCTTGTTAATATTTTATCCAATTCTGTCAACTCCTTATAAAAATTCTTTTGAATTGTGCTGTATAGTCCAATGTTGGTGGGTGTCGGGGGTTTCCGGTTCAATGTATGAAGGGTGAAGGATGTGTGTTTGTGTTTATTTTCATGGTCATGGTCATGATGTACACTGAAGATGGTGTTTGATTTCGTTGTACGAGGTGCAAGAACAATAAAGTAAACTAAAACTAAATACGTTCAGCTTTAATATCTTTTTCATATCTTGATTGTATTTGCATAAATGAATACCAATGCATTTCAACCCCTTGTTGAAATTCAGTTCTTGTTTAATTTTGTTCTTGTTTAATTTTGAGTTCTTGTTTAATTTTGAGCTCACTCTTTTCATTCAAAATATCCTTATATTTAACAGTTCCATTTTACAAATATTTGGATGTATAAGTGCTTCCATTGTCAATAACCAGATTGGGATTTTCATGTAATTCATATTCCTACAGCTATCTGATGGTGAGAATATTCCATTACCTCCAATCATTCTGGCAAACTTGGGAGATGATACACAGAAGCCAACTGTATGTTTTTATGGACACGTGGATGTGATGCCAGCTAAAAGTCAAGATGGATGGAAAACCCATCCTTTCAGTTTAACAGAAATTGATGGTAACTATTATCCAGTTAGTACAGTAAAAAAAATAAAGGGCCTATTAAAAAGTTCACATTTTTATAGTTTTGTATGATAAAATGTGCAAAGGTCGATACTATACATAGAGAGAAAGATATGGTCATATCAATATCAATCTTATTTAAATTAACAGAAAAGAATGTAGACTTTTTAGTAGCAAAATCAATATTGCCATTTTCAAATTATATTTCCTGCACAATCTCAGCCTCAACATAATGGGGCAAGAGTTGAGTTGTCATCTGATAGTTAAATAGAAATGGAGATTTTTAAATTAGTTTTAACTTTATAAAATAATAATCCCTTTCACAATTTACTCCCAAAAATGTCAGGATACATGCTTCAAATATTGTAAATCTTTGGAATGCTCATTGAGCAGGGCAGTAGGACATACTGGCAACTAACATGTGAAAGCTCTACCATGTCACACATATTGTTTTGCTGTCTGAGAATAATTACCTACAATAATATTGATCACTTATCAACATAGAGAAACTAATACAGCCATAGAAAGACATTGAATAAAGAACCAAGTCACTGGAATGTCTATAGCTAAACAAGACCTAGTGTAACCATTCATAGCCATTATTTTCAAGAAAATTCATTTAAGTTTGTTAAATGGAAGCAGAAGAATATTCTGTTTAAATGAGGAATATGATGACTTCTTATAAGAAGACTTAACCTAACACTTCTCAATATGTTAGGACTGTTGGAGGACTGTACCATTCTCTTTATAGATGTGAGCTTTCCTAAGAATGGAATCTGATCTGAACAATAATTAGTATCATAATTATAATTGTATAATTATTATAATTATTATAACTATAACATACATGAGATTTATTGATAGGAAATATTTAATGGGGAATAGGCAAGACTTCCCCTTCTGTGATCAGAGCCCCTTTAATGATCGGGGCCATGATGAGGTGAAGGGGCTTGTGTGAGTAAATGAAATTGTGGGCTATGTCGTTGGACATGTATATGTCCAAAAGGTTCACCCAAGGTCAGGATACCCCAGACTAATACCAATCACATCTGCCAACCTGCATTGGACCAGCGTGGCAGATTATGGTCTATTCCTTCAACATGTCAAAACAGCCTCAAAAACGGCCCTTATTCCTTGGAGGCTTTACAACAGCTACCCACAGCAGTGGGAAGTCCTGCCTGAAGGCAGAGGGTGCTAAGAATCGCTGGACTGGACCATATTGATTGGAAACATGTGGAAGAAGCCTTCATCCTGCAATGGATAGACAATGGCTAGAATGATGATGATTAGACATGACTCAGGATCTAGCTAGTAGATCCAACCAGGAGAAAATCCAAAAGCATGTGTTCCATGACTGGGTGTTGGAAGAAAGGCAGAAAGAAGAGACTTCAAAATTTAGCAATCATTAGTCAAGGATAGTTAGAATGGCTAAACAAGGAGGGTACACTGAGCTCCCTATCTGTGCTTCACTACTTCTTTATACTTAAGAGGTTATCAAATACTGAAAAATCAGTAGCTTTGGATTCAAAGCTCTAGCATCCTTTCCTATTGGCTTATGTACCAATCCACAACTCCCATCCCCTTTCAAAGGCTTTTGTGACGACTTCAGAATGAGGGCTTAGAAAGTATATCTGTCAGTGTCTTTTTTGTGGGCAGTATTTCAGTCCTATGGAATGAGTCCTGTGGGAAATCTCTTGAGTCTATATATTTTATAGTTTCCTATTTATAGAAGAATTGAATGCTTCCTTGGTTGTTTTCAAGGAATTCTGTAGGCATTGGCTCACCTATCCTTAAGTCCATTAATAGTTTATGTAACTACATAACCTCCTGGCATGCTTATGCTGCAGATACCTATTTACCTTGGTGGAAGATTGGGCAAAATATTATTGTTTGCTTGCCCTTTCCACCCTTATATAGGAAGAGCTGTCTGCTTGTAGACTTAAAAATATTCATCTTTTTCTGTTCAATATGCATCACTATAGCCTATCAAATTGGTCTTGCTATTGCTATAAATCTGAATCTAAGTATTTTTTTTAATTTTATTTATTTATTTATTTGTTTTGTCAATCGCTTACAAGATAATAGGTATAAGTATAAACATAGTTAATGAATACATGAAATCGATACATATAAGAAAAATAAAAAGAAACAATAGGACAGGGACGGTAGGCACGTTGGTGCGCTTATGCACACAGTATGTAGAGCTTTTTAGGCAATTGCCTACCCTCTTGACTCAGATGTAATCTCCTTTGCTCAATGTACACCTATTTTCACACAAAATCTCAACTGGTACAGCGGTGTCCATTTCCCCCCGCTGTTTATATGTATAGGTAGTCCTTGGATTATAACAGCAATTGCAATTAGGAACTCAGTTGCTAAGTAACACAGTCATGATGTCATGTCTCTTATTAATGGAAATTCCAGTAGTCCTGATTGTTGTAATTAAATGACAATTGTGCAGATTGTTAAATGAGGACCTTATGTGATTATGATTTTCAATTTGATGCTGGCTTCCCCATTGATTTTACTTGTGGGAAGCTAGCAGAGTACATTGGAAATTGTCCAGATTTCAGTAATGTGGCTACAGGGATGCTGTGGACAGAATTTTTTGGACCCATTGTAAGTCCTTCTTCTTCACAACTATCATACTTTGAACAGTTGCTGAACTTGTCATAACTTGAGGACTACCTATACAGGACCTTACCAATTGCAATATTTTATTTACAGTCTCCTTCAGAGGCTCATTCTTTGCAATCTGTTTCAGGAAGACAATTTCCACAGGCCTACTGGCTTTTGTTATTTTAGTTCTTGATATTTAATAGCACACTTAGACTTATATACCACTTCACAGTGCTTTATAGCCCTCTCTAAATGATTTATGAAGTCAGCATATTGCCTCCAACAATCTGGGCCCTCATCAACCTTGGAAGGATGGAAGGTTGAGTCAACTTTGAGCCAGTGAGACTCAAGCTGCCGAACTGCTGGCTGCTGGCTGGCAGAATTAGTATGGACTACTGCATTCTAACCATGGCTCACTCACTTATTTTAACACTCTATGGTTGAAAAACAGTAGTGGTATGCTACTGGTTCGGCCTGGTTTTGCCAAGCCGGTAGCGGCGATGAGCAGTGGAGACCGAACTGGTTCTCTCCACCGCTCTGCTGTTGGACCTGCCCATCCGGGCTCCCATACTCACCTTTATTTTCTGCTTTTGAAGCACAGCTGCTTTGCACGGCACAGAAGAGTGTTGTGCGGCAGCTGCTGAAGCAACCAGGAGAGTGCAGGCTTGCAGGAGGTGAGTTGGAACACCTCTGCATCTGCAAATGCGTGTTTGGCGCATGCTTGCATGCAAAGTGTGTGCATGCACGCAAAGCCACGCCCACCAAACCAGTGGTAAAAGTTTTTGAATCCCATCACTGTTGAAGAAGTAACTTCCATCATCTCTTTCTACCTAGATGCCATGCTAGTAGGAGATGCCCCCTCCCCCTTTGTTTCCCTGATGAGTTTCTTTACAATCTCTGGGCTATCCTTATCTTGGTAATGGATTACTAAATTATTTACAGAGGTGAATATGTCTGCCTGTCATACCTAAATCTGAAATAAAGACTAGGATATATAAGCTTTATCTTGCATGAAGGCATGCTTGACAAACATCTGGCTGAGCTTCTCATCCAGCAGCTGCTTTGCAGCTGCTGCTTACTTCTGGCCCTAGATGCTCTTTTGAAGTTTGTATACTAAATCTTTCTGTCCTAGTCCTTCAAATCTGGGTGTCTGTTGCATGTATGTTGTCAAAGATGTCTCTTATGGAGGATTGAAATCTATATCAAATAAGATCTTGTAACTTTGACCAAAAGGAGCTCTATTTATAAGAATTACATTTTAGGAATAGGCAAGGCCCAGCACTTAGCTAATTCCCTCCCACCTGAAACAAGCTTCAAGAGAATATACATACATACATACATACATACATACATACATACATACATACATACATACATACATATATTTGTTGAGTTCAGATTAAGTCTCTTAAACAAAGAGCAGACAGAGTTATCAATAGAGGATAGTGAGTAAATTATTCACATTCTCTCTATACATACTATCCTTGAGTTGCTAAAGTTGCTGAAGAGCTGCCATTGAATTTACACTTTTGACAAAGACTGGGTATGATATGCAATATTCAGTTAATGCTGGGGGAGAAAATAGCTTTGTACACTTTAGGGGAGACAGTCATTGCATATTTGAGATTATCTTTGTGCTTTATAGCTGGGATGGGGTGTGGCAATAGTCTTCTTATCAGTAAGGAGAAGTTTTTGCTGTAGATGGGACATCAGCAACTGATGTGCTGCTTTTATCAGGATGATGATATGAGGGTTGCACAGCTATGCTACACACTGTGCTCCTTTTGTATGTGGATCTGATGTCACATAGGCTTGTATCACAATATGGCTCACTGATTTGAGAGGAAAACTGTTAAGAGAATTAAACTTGATACAGGTATGAAGTATTCTTTTTATTTTTCCTACCTTCCATTATGCCCACAATGAAAATAAAAAATGGAACCTTTTGTAATGATAAATATTATTTTATAATGACTGAATTTAGAACTGTCTAGGCTTTTACTGTATATAAATGAAAGATTCTGATTAAAACAGTTTTTCTCATAGATGAACATTTTCTAAAAGAACTATGGCAATCTCAACTGAGACTACACATAAATATTTTCTTGCAATGAAACCCTAATATTTTATTGGCTGAAAATATCTTAATGGATTATATCAAACATGAGCAGTTTGTTCAGGCATGTCTGAGTGGTATACTGGGAACTATTCTGTTAAAAATGCATGGGAGCTACACAAAAATAACATGAATGCATTAAATGTAGAAATATAATTGTGCCCAATTATGATATATGCATTAGCTGCATCCTTTTTTAGGTATCCCTACCTGTTTTGAGCTGAAAAGCAGATTTGAAATGTTGAGAAGGAACATCTTACTAAATGGTGCTGAGAGAGGACTTGCCTTCTCACAAAATTACTAAGTGAAAGATCCAGCCAGTTACAAAGCTTACATCTACCCTAAAGTTTCTTTCATCTAACTTCTGCTTCCAAATAGAAATGCATTTAGTAATTTTGTGAGAAGGCAAGTCCTCTCTCAGCACCATTTAGTAAGATGTCCCTTCTCAACATTCCAAATTTGCTTCTCTGTTCAAAACAGGTAGGGATACCTAAAAAAGGATGCAGCTAATGCATATATCATAATTGGGCAAAGGCAGGGAGGGAGGGAGGAGAGGGAGAGGCAGGGAGGGAGGGAGAGAGATCTTTTTTTAGCATAATCAAAATTTTCACATTTTAATATCAGTTTCCTTTATCCTAAGGAAATCTGTATGGGCGTGGAGCAAGTGATAACAAAGGACCTGTCTTAGCCTGGATAAATGCTGTGAATGCATTCAAAGCACTAAACATAGTAAGTAAAAAATGGCCTTGTAGAAAAAGAAGAGTTTTAAATGTTTTTAGCAATATTAAAAAGAGCAATTAGAAAAGGCAGTTTAAATGAGGGAAATATCAAGGAGGAGCGATTCAACACTCACCTAAGAGGCTAAAGGTTTATCTGGTCTGGAATTCTTCATCACATAGGAGCCAGCCATAGGCTTCATGGAACATCATGTGCAAAACAAATGCAATTGTTCTCTTGTGTGCTTTTTCCCAAGTAACTGGTATTTAAGGACTTATCTTTGGATTCTGAAAGGGCTTTATAGGTAGCCCTTGGTAGCCCATTGTGTCTAGTTACTATTATCATTCTTTAGATTTATTATATCCTGTTGTGGTTTGTCTGCGGAGCTGGCAGCAGAGTCGGACAGTGGGGAGGAACATGGGCCTGTTCTGGAGCCTGGGCAGGGCTCGGACAAGGGATCTCCATCTAACACAGAGATGGAGCCAGGACCATCTGAGAGCTATGTGCTGACTCCGGATCTCCAGAATCTGACATCAGCAAGGCAGAGAAACAGAGAGAGCCTGTTCCCAGTGTGCGCTTGCGCAGAGCTGTTGGAAGGCAAGAACAGTTAAGACAAATGGGATGACTCGGGAGTAAGGCTTGGAGATGATTGGTTCCTCCCATAAGACATAAATGAGGAGTAAAAGAACAGGAGCCTTTTCAGGAAGCAACTTTGTTCGTTTCTGGTCAGTTTAAAATCTGAAGCTCTGTGTTGACTTTGTGCTCCATTTGGCCTTGTACAGCTAATTTACAATTTAGTCATTGGCAGCATTTCAAGGAAGATAAAGGTGGGTGCTTATCAGCTTTATCCCAAAAGACTGTGGTAGACTTCAGTTGACTATTCACAAATTGTTTGGGAGTCATTATGGGCTGTGAAATGCTTATAATTCACAGCCATTGAAATAATTTAAAAAATGGATTTTGGGAACAGTGTGTGATTGTTACTGTCTCAGGAAGCCTTGGTCGGAACATAACCACTCCATTCCAAAAGATTCTGCGTGGCTTACAACATGCAACTTAAAAACAGAAGCATAATAGCCCAACAAAAATAGTTATAATACTTAAAATATGATATGATATGAGATTTACTAACATGTTAACCTTAGGCCTGAGGGCAGAGCCAGGTCTTAAGGAACATTTGGAGGGCAGAAACCCTATGTATGTTTGGGAGATATTGTCCCAGAGAGCAGGGCCTGTGACAGAAGACATGTTTCCTTTGTCCCATAAGATGACAGCACTTGAGAGGACCTGCAGCCTATCCAGTCTTCCTGAATACACTGGATGGGCAAAGACAGTTGGATATAGGCAGTCCTTCAAATAACCAGGCCCTATGCCATGAAGGGCTTTTTAGATGACGACAAGCTTAAACTGCACACAGAAGTCAAGTGAAGCCAATGCAGCTCACCTAGCATGGGGGTGAAATAAAAAGTGCCAGTTACTTCTAAACCTGTGGCCATTAACACATCTGGTGGCAATGGATTTCATAGTTCAACTATGCATGGGTTAGAAGTAGAATTTTCTAATTCATATCTTCTTAGATTCTGGAGAACATATCCAGGCAGGAGAGTCCAAAGATTCCTTTCAAAGAAGAACAGTACATAGAGAGAAAGTCATAATGTAGTCTGGCTCCCCAGTGTTGTATGAAATAGGAAAGGAAGCATCAAGGAATAACTCAGAATGAGATGGTCAATTTCCTACACAGTTAATCAAAAATAGGAGAGAATGAGTTGGGAGTCATTCTTTCAGTATATTGGCAAGCTTAAGAGGACTAGATTCCATTTAAAGCAGACGTAGTAGTGGTCTCATTCTTAAATAGTTGATAGATTCAACAAGATCTAGAAACATACACAGTTGATACAGCATGTGATCATGCTTATGACAGTAATATTCCAGGCTTCTGGTTTCCCTTTCTTTCCTCTGTGATTTCTCAAAGAAACTAGTCCACAGAGCACCTCCTTTTAGTCAATTATATTCCATTCAAGCTTTGATTTCTCCAGTTAAAATGGGTAGGAAATCTGCAGCCCTTAAGAACCTAATTTCTAGGGCTGTTTGAATCAGCCAAGAGCTAATTTGTATGTACACTTTGAATAATGAAATCAATTTGACCCCAAATGTTGGTTTGATCTTAAAATGTGTGTGTGTGTGTGCGCATTCAAAAAAGGTTGATTTCAATTTAGTTCAAAAGCACCTGATTTGTTGAAAGAAATTTTGTTTGTTTTTACACCAGAGAACAAAAAATCCTTTATCTCAATGCCACAAAGATCTTTATTGAGGCGAATCACTAAGCTCTTTGTTGAGGCTAATCTGAGCCACATTGCAATGAACTGAACATCAGATTATACATTATAATTCTGTCTGACATTAAATGGAGAGTTCTTTTTTTTTAATGGTCATTTAAAAGGGAATTTATTTATTTTTTTACCAGGATTTACCAGTAAACATCAAATTTCTTATTGAAGGCATGGAAGAAGCAGGATCCATTGGACTGGAGAAATTGGTTGAAAAAGAAAATGAAAGATTTTTTTCCAGTGTTGACTATATTGTGATTTCAGATAATACCTGGCTTTCTAGAACAAAACCAGCTCTTACATATGGAGCTAGGGGAAATGCCTGCTTCTCAGTGGAGGTAAAAGGTTAAAAAAGAATTATTTGTAACTAAAATATTCTGTATTCTTGGAAAGGTTTTTTTTGAAGCTGATAAGATGCAAATTTTATTATCTCTAGGTTAATTTTCCCAATTTGATACCCAAAAAATAAATTGAATTGCAACAATTATAATTTCAATTTCTGAGGAGAATTTTGTGATATTTATGGAGAGCAACATATTATGGAAAATTGTATAGAATAAGAATGGATACAGTCTGAGCTGTGTTTAGAAAATTGAAGTAAGCTCAGGAAATTTTAGGAGCAACCTGAGAAAGTCTCTCACAAACTCTCACAAACTCTCAGTCAAATTCAGAATTGTAACTGAGAGTACAATACAATAGCATTTAGACTTACATACTGTTTCACAATGCTTTACAGTCCCCTCTAAGCCGTTTCCAGATTCAGCATATTGCCCTCAACAATTTTGGGTCCTCATTTTACCTACTTCAGAATGATGGAAGGCTGAATCAACTTTGAGCTGGTCAGTATCGAACTCCTGGCATAGGCAGAGTCAGCCTGCAATACTGAATTCTGTGCCACCACAGCTCATGATGAGGGATGACATCCTTCAACACCATGGAGAAAAAGATATAAAAATAGCTTACTAATAAGTAACAGATGAACTACAATCCTAAAATCCACCAATCAGATTATCTGAAAAAGGATGGTTCAATTGAATGGAGGAACCCTAAAACCTGGAAACTGTGAGCGTGTACTAAGATGAATTATTTGTAAACTATACCAGGATCAAGTTTAACAGTATTACATAGAAATGTTTACCCCTAGTTTTCTTTATTCTTCAGCAACCCAGTTTAGGGGTACGGCTACTGCTTTTTAACTGCAGTCATTGTAAGGTAATTGGGAACCAGAAACCCATGCTGACTTACTGCAAAGCTTGAGTTCTACTAATAGATCTTTTTCCCTACTGCTTCCATACAGGACATCATCATACTCTGCACCTTTTCTGTTTTTCTTCTTAACAAATATAAGATTGCAGGTTTAAAAATTAATCATCAGCTCTAAGCTTTTAGTCATAAATTTGTATTTCCTTTACTGTTTCTCATGTGCTTATTTATCATGCTTGTTTCCTATACTCCATGTAAAGAGATCTGGAGCTTATTGAGCTACCTCATTTTATTTTCAGGCTCTTTTAAGATAGATGAAGTGTAAAAGAACAGTGACTAGCTCAAGATTGCTTTATAATACCTGACAGAAATTTCAAATTGTGCTTCCTTCAATCAGAATCAATTTCTTTTATCTACCATTCTAGACTGGCTACCAAGTAATGATGAGCAAATGGAATTCTTGAATTGACAGCTACCTGTATTCATTACAATAGTAGCTTTAACAGGGATTGTAGCTAGCATCCAACGTATAAACCTGGGGTATTTTCTCATTTTCTGTCCTCACATAAACTAGATGTAAGGACCTTCCACCCTTGATGGCTTTTCATCAGTTCTGTGGAAAACTGAAATCTATTCTAGTCTGATGTATGTTTTTTTGCTGAGAATCCTTAAGCAGGATTTCCATTTCCAAGCATTTCTGGATGGATTGTCTCCTTAACTCAAGATCACCTTTCACCAGGTGATCTCTTTATTAGTGTCTTAATCTCTAGCAATATACTTCAGAATAGTGTTTTGATTAGTGCAATAAATATAGATATATGCATGTTTTTAATATGTATATACTTTATTTACAGACATAAACTATAATTCTGATACAGTAAAGAAAACAGAAGGTTTGAATGTTGGAGGAATTTTTGCTAATTGATAGATAAAAGCCAAATCTTTTTTTTACAATTAGTCTTTGTGCAAGCACCCATTAAAAACCAGTACTATAAATCCAAAATTCATTTAAATGTTGATTTTATCTGTATGATGATTTAAAATGTTGTCTTTATTTAATTTAGGTAGAAGGCGGTGAAAAAGATCTTCATTCAGGAAGTGCAGGTGGCATCATCCATGAGCCCATGTCTGATTTGGTAGCTCTACTTGGTAAAAAAAGAAAACTATATATTGTTTATATGGAATTGTTAGGTTTTTACTGGCAGGGGGGTGTCTCCCATTTCATAGTACCTTTAGTACCATGAAAACAAAAAAGGGGGGGTTGAAAAATGCTTACATGTGTTCTGATAATTTCACAGCATTACTGAGTAGCCTTCTGCAATCCTCCAGTTCAGGAATCTCCAGTCCACAAGTCTTAAATTTGTTGAATTTACAGAAGATTGGGAAGATGAATTGTGACAGTAGCACAAAGATAACTGATGCTATATGAAAACATGAGAAACTTGTAAAAGGCTTCACACTAATGCCAAATGGTGTTGTAGTATTTAAGGAGATCTTAGCTGCAAGGCTAAAACATAGAAGTGGAATGTTAATCAGAACACAACATGAGGCTAACTGATGTTATATTGACTGGAATAATTTATATAAAGATTAATCGATACATAGATTTAAATTACACAAACTCTTAATTGGTTTTGTTTAAATCAATTTGTAAAGCAGAAGAAACCTACCAGAATCATTACTTTCTATTTTAAAATGGCCCTCCTTTATTTTCTGTCTGCAATCTGTATTAACCTAATAATATCTGCATTTTTAGTTTCCTCTATCCTTTAACAGATTAGAGCCAGACAATATTTTAGTTAGATCTCATTAAACTAATATGAAAAAATAATTATTACAATTTGTTTTGGTTGTTATTGTTTGGAAAAAGCAGGAGGAAGGTGTGTTGGATTCGTTTACCACCTTGAGTTATTTGTAAAAAATAATAAAGATAGGATATAAATAAATAAATAAATAAATAAATAAATAAATAAATAAATTTGGATTCTATAGACAGTCTCGTGAATTCATCTGGACTTATTTTGATCCCTGGAATATATGATGATGTGGCCCCATTTACAGAAGAGGAGAAAAAGCAATATGAGTTGATAGAATTTGATGTGGAAGAACATAAATCAAATCTTGGAGTAAAGGAATTCTTTTATAATACCAAGGTATGGTACTTTCAATGATTAGACGTTATTACAAAACTCCCCATTCACAGGGCAAGACTATGTGTATCACATTTCCTGTTGTAGATTCTGTCCTTTATTTTCACAAAGGCAGGGAAAGAGAATAGATGCACATCTTTTTATTAACTTTATTAGGAATTGTCTCCTTGGAAGCATTGGGCAGGCAAGGCAGGCAAAGGGGAATAAATAAACAAGAAAGACCCAATAATGCTCTCTTTAAGAAAAATCTGAAGAAAAACAATTTAAAATACATGGTACAAAGAAAATAAGTACTAACAAAAAATTAAGCTCAAATTTGTGGCTGTGCCCCTGTATATTAATGTGTTTTATCAACATAATGCTAGTGTTTCCCTGTTTTTCCCTGTTGAAGCTGTTTAAGTAATTGGTGTGTTTTTTTAAACCAAGTATTTAATACCTTGGTAAAAGCATGGCAATGAATTATTAATAGTCAGACAGTTTAATCACAATAGATCTGGTTCTTCATTATCATTATCATAAATGGTATTTACTAATTTCCATTTTTCTAGTTGTTTGGGTAGACAAGAAAGACCAGTTCTAGTATCTAGATTCTAGTTCTCTAGTTTTATCCAATATCTGTCTGTTTTCTTATTCCCAAGAATGATTTTATATTTTTCAGTATAAATAGGAAACGAGATCTGTACATTTAACGCTTTCTGTAATTTTGTACATCAGTTTGCATCACAAAACATAGTAAAAGTTTTAACCCATTATGATATAAAGGAACAATAAAACAAGATTCTTACTCATTACAATTATTTATAATCTGCTTCCCAAATATCTGGGTAGAAATTAGAGAAAACATCAAATTATTTCTCTTGTCACACATGAAAATCCTTGTAGCAGATACTTAAATTAACTTAACAAGTAATTGTTTAGGAACAGCAACTTTCATAATTATTGTAATCCCACAGAAACATTTTCTTGTCAGCAACTTTCAGGTTGTAAAATTAGCGTTTAAATGACTTAGGCACATAATCTAGGTGTGAGGAAGCAGAATCTCAACTATAACCCCACTATAGTCATAAAAAAAAATCCTTCAAACCTGAGATTTATATTGGATGGCCTTGCTCCAATGCTGAGTGGAAGTACTGTTCATCCATTCATGAGTTCTGATAAAGCTATCTTACATGACATTGTGCTCCTTTGCAAATACCTATCTTGCCTCTCTGTAGCTTTATTGAATACACTCTGGCTAAAGTTTTCTATTTCACTTTGTTCATTCTCTTTTTTAAGGAGAAGATACTCTCACATATGTGGCGCCTGCCATCTCTCTCTATTCATGGGATAGAGGGAGCTTTTTATGAACCAGGTATCAAAACAGTTATACCATCAAAAGTCACAGCTAAGTTTTCAATCCGGCAAGTCCCTCATATGGATCTATCTAAAGTGGAACACCAGGTAATATTTTCCTGAAATCTTATGACTCTCAACATAACTTAGATTATTTGTTATTGATTTTCAGCATAATTCTGAGTGGCTTAGTCTCATACAGTTTTGGCACCAAGCTTCTTTTTCATGACATATGAAAAATAAGCAACTAAGAAAAACATTGAATTATGTGCAAGAGGTCTTTATATCAGGGCTCTGTCATCCTATTAGATTATTCCATTCTCATGTTATAGTATAATCTCTGAACCGTTTGGTATTAATGGGCCAAGAAGACTGATGAAAAGCTGACATCAGGGTGGGATTCGAACCGGTTCAGTAGAACCGGTTGTTATGATTCCCCGCAAGTTTGGAGAACCAGTAAATTGGGCCTCTGGCTGGCCCTGCCCCTCTCTTCCTGCTGCTCCGCTCCCTGACCAGTCAGTTCCTATTGTGCATGCACAACATTGTGTGCATGCGCGACATACCTGCAGCCTGCTTTTGCATGCCTGCCATTGCTGCTTATCTTTTGCTGTGGCCCTGCCTGATGTGATGATCTCCCTGGGTGAGTGCAAGCCCCAGTTGCATTTCCCCCACCACTTGCCTTTTGTTTCACCCCTTCCCTTCCCCCCACCACTTGCGTTTTGCCGCCGCTGCCGGTCGCCTTTTCTCCACCACCTTTTCTCCACCACCACCACTTGCCTTCCACTGGGGAACACGTGGAGAGGCTCCTGTTGGCTCTGGCCAAGTCAATGACTGCTTAAAATTCACCTCCTGCTCCAGCTGGGAGAGCAAGGGAACCTCTCCCAAGAGCGAAAAGCTTGCAAGTCCTCCTCCGTTCGGAACGGCTCCCATGCAGCATAGAAGCAGCCCGGTTGAACCCTACTTTTCTCTGCTGCCCAGGATCTGTTTCCGATAGGAGGCTTGCAAGCTTTTCGCTCTCGGGAGAGGCTCCCTCACTTCCCTAGCAAGAGCAGGTGAGAGAAGGATCCTGGAGCCAACACGACTCACGAGCCTTTCCACTGTTCCTTCCAGCTGGGAGAACGAGGGAGCCTCTCCCGAGAGCAAAATGTTTGCAAGTCCCCCTCCCTTCGGAAAGAGCTCCCATGCAGCAGAGAAGCAGCCCGATTGAGGGACTTGCAAGCTTTCCCAAAGGGGAATTAAGCAGGAGAATCCACACACACCCACCTCTCATGAAGGGAGGCATGTGAGTATTACTGCCTGTCATGGAGTAAAGCCAAAAAAGTATTTTTATATAGATCGTCCTGACTATCCATTGGTGTAATCACAGGCAAAGGATAGGCGGGGACGGGATGAGGAACCGGGAAAATTGCACAACGAGGCTATTCCCCCCCTGCGTGCTTCATCTTGAAATAACTTCAGCTGACTCTCACAAGGATGGGTGCCCAAGGGTTTAGATGTAATCTGACACAAAACACGCAGCATATTGTGCAATTTGCACCCAGCTGCTCTTTGCCCTGATCATCTGAAACAGGGCGTGTAAATGCAAAGGAAACACCAAAATGTGTGAAGGTGGTCAGCAACCATAGGGTCACAAGTTGTTCTGCCATCAGTCAAACTGCATATTGTCCTCATAGATGGCTTTCCTTTTCCCTCTTGCCCAAGCTGGGTTAGGTGTTTCTTCCTGAACTCACAAAGTTGCTGCCTTTGGCCCCTTAGCCCCATCCCAACTCAGCCGAGTCTGGCCCATAGTGAAGCCGGCCTCTTTGAGCTCTCACCTCTCTCGTTCGCTGCCAATCCCCATCAGAGCCATCCCACAGGCTCGAGCGATCTCAATCCTTCGCTGGGAGCTGGCAGTGTGGCGCGGTGGCAACAGCTATGGCAGTGAAGTAGAGGACAGGAAGTGGCTTGCGAGACAGCCCTTCCCAGGGTCAAGCTTGACCTGGGTAAGGGATAAATAGGCAAAGCAAAACAAGCCAGCCCACCTGGCTGTCAATTTGACCATGCTAACTGGGAGAGAAGAGAACGTTCTCCTTCTCCCCCTGGTGCTGCCATGGCTGGATCCGGTTGGGGAAATGCTCCCTTGGAGGAATGCCCTGCCATTGCTGCCCTGGTGTGCTCTGCTGCCACTGCTGTCAAAGCTGCCCAAGAAAACTCCCTGCCACTGGCGTGGTTCCGGGACGCGTTCCCCCTGCTCGCTTTTTGCAGCAAAGGCTGTCGCCGAAACTGCCCAAGGAAATTCCCCACCACTGGCGCAGTTCCCATGATGCACTGCCACCCCCGCCGGTCACCTTCCTCTCCCCCTTTGCCTTTTGGCCCAAAGCTGCCACCACCGAAGCTGCCTAAGAAAACTCCCCACTGCCAGGAAGTTCCGGGACACACCACCACCGCCACTTGCCTTCCTGGCAAAAGCCTTCCCATTGGCGAGAGAGGCTCCGCAGTCCCTCTTACCGATGAAAACAATTGGAGCATGCCACCAGCACCACCACCACCACTCCAGGTATGGCGAGCCCCAGATCAGGACTCAGCACACAAGGCATTGCTGGAGCTGAGGGGGCTTGGCCTTCCTCTCTGCCACCAGCCGTGGGAGGAAGGTTGGGCAAGGTAAAGCCAAATTGCTGCCCAGGCAAGAGCTGCCAGTGGGGGTGGGCGAGGCTGCAGGAAGAACCTGGCTGGAAGTTGTTTGTAAATCTTCCCAAAAGAGGAGGGGAAAGAAGTTCCACAGCTGTCCAGGATGATTTTATAATAAGAGGAAACCTGGGTACGTTTTTATTAGACAGACTTAGACAAGACTGATTTTTTAGATTTATTAGACAAGACTGATTTTTGCTTGTATCACTGTTGGTCTCAATGAGCAACTCGTCTGGCTTTTGGTGCTATGCAGTTAATCATGCATTGTTTAAATAGTTTGTTAAGTCCCCATCTTTTCTGAAAGCAAGATAATTGTGTTTATGAATTGCTAATATCGCCCTCCTGAGTAATTGGAGCACTTTCCATTTTGACAACTTAGGAAAGAAGTATTGTCTTTTCGGTTTACCTGAATTAAATGCAGGTGTAGGCATCAGGTGAGGGTTAATTTGAAAATGAGCAGTAAAAGAGAAGCATGTTTCTGTACATAACAGAAAAGAAAGGAAAGGAAAACATTGAGAAGTGTTGAGGAGCTGAGGGGTATAAGTGTGATTCAAGGAATTCCAGACCAGAAAGATTGTTTTGTGTTCCAGTTAAATTAGAAATGGTTCTTTGTGAGCGATCTGTGAAAATTTTGGAATATTGAATTAAGGCTGAAGGGAAAAAAATAAAGCAGAAAGATTTAATTAAAGGAGAAGAGAAAGAATATAAGACATCCATTAACTGACAGCTTTGAAAATACCTTTCAAATGTGTTTTCAATTGTAGGATTGGAAATATTTGCTTGACTGTATGGTTTAATGTTCAAAAAGAATAATCTTTATCAGTATAAGCAGAGGTATTCTTCAAGCTTTAATGCATTTTGCAAAAATCATTGTAGTAAACTAAATACCACCGTAGAACAATTTAATGGACAGTAAAGTAAGAGTTTACACAGGTAAGAAAAAATGTATAGAATAAGTGGTGCCTGACTCAACTGGAAGTAACTGTGAGACGGAAACTTATCAAACAGATCCAACCTAGAAATAAGAAGAAATTTCCTGACAGTGAGAAAAATTAATCAGGGAAATGGGGTGCCTTCAGAAATTGTGGGTATACCATCACCGGAAGTTTTTAAGAAGAAATTCGTCCATAATAGTATAGGGTCTCGTGCTTCAGCAGGGGATGGACTAGAAAACCACCAAGGTCTCTTCCAACTCTGTTATTCTTTATTTCTTTATAAATCTCTCCTCTCAGTCCACTCAAGAACTTCACTCAAGAGAATGGTGATAAACGGGTGGGATTCAATTTTTTAAACAACCGGTTCTGTGGGTGGGCGTGGTAATGTGACTGGGTGGGCGTGGTAATGTGACTGGCTGGGCGTTAGTTGGTGGGCGTGGTAATGTGACTGGCTGGGCGTGGCCAACTCAACATCACTCACATTGATGCATGCATCTCCTCGCCTGGTCTCTTGTGACTGTGGGGATGCTGCAATAGTCGTAAGTGTGAAAAATGGTTATAAGTCACTTTTTTCAGTGCCATTGTAACTTTGAATGGTCACTCCACCACATAAGCAAAGTACCAGCAAAGGAAGGAAGAATAACTCCAGAGATGTTCCTGAGACGGGAAGTCTAGTCCTGCCAAGAATGTAATAAGGGTTAACGGAGAGGCAGTTTCTGTAAGCAACACCAAAATGTTTCCTTTCTGCCTTCCTTACAGGATTAGGCCAGTAATTTCTTCTAACAACCAGTTCTCCGAATTGCTTAGAATGTTCTAGCAAATAGGTGCGAATAGATGCCAGTTCTAGCGAATAGGTGCGAACCTGTAGAATCTTACCCCTGGTGATAAAGAATATTTGGAAATGTCCATCGGGTCTTCTGATAGCAAAATCTCATTTTTTGGGCTAGTATCAAGGGGAAGATAACTTTGAAAAAGCTTCCTCTCTCATCATAACATGAAAGATGACACGAGGACTGGCTGGGAGGAGAGGGGCGAGGAGAAGCCAGGTAAGGCTTATGAATGACATCAAATTGGCCACGCCCACCCAGTCACATGACCACCAAGCCACACCCACCCAGACATGTGATCCAGCCACTCCCACCCAGTCATGTGACCACCAAGCCACACCAACAAATTAGGCCATGCCCACAGAACCGGTTGTTAAGAAATTTGAATCCCACCCCTGGCTGACATCCTAGATCAAATAGGTGGAAATTCAATTGCATGCCTGGTTGTTTTTGGTTCCTTAGTACTTAGCATTGCTGGGTTACTATACTTCCTTGAGTCAGAATTAGGAGAGAAACCAAACAATCAAACAGCTGGAACTGTTGTCTTTCAAGAAAGTCTTTTTTAAATGGCTTGCCAGTTTTTAATAGCTTTTCAGGGCCCAGTCTATGGATAACAATAATGATGTTTTATTTATTTATTTATTTTATTTTGTCAAGCAATTATAAGATAACAGGTATAACTATAAACATAGTTATGAATACTTGAAATGGATATATATAAGAAAAATAAAAAGAAACAATAGGACAGGCATGTTGGTGCGCTTATGCTCGCCCCCTACAGACCTCTTAGGAAAGGGGTGAGGTCAATAGTAGACAGTTTAAGGTTAAAGTTTTTGGGGTTTGGGGAAGAAACCACAGAGTCAGGTAGAGTATTCCAGACATTGACCACTCTGTTGCTGAAGTTGTATTTCCTGCAATCAAATTTGGTGCGGTTAACCTTGAGTTTGTATCTATTGTGTGCTCTTGTATTGTTATGGTTGAAGCTGAAGTATTCATTGACAGGTATGACTTTGCAATATATAATTTTATGTACCATACTTAGATTGGACGAAGGGGGTGTAATTCTAGGTTTTCTAGGTCTAGAATTCCAAGTCTGGTGACATAAGGTATTCTGCAACGAGTAGAGGAGTTGAGAACTCCTCTGTGAATTGATTTGGTGTAGCTGCAAAATTCAGATCTCAATATTGTTTGATTGCCAAGAGATGCATCTCTTGCCCAAATCACAGCTTTCTTTCACTTAGATTGTTCAGTTATAGTCAGTGGAGGGAACTAAACTGCTTGCAGCCCTGATTCTGAGTGTAAAGAATCCTGACCCTGGCACAGGCTGAAGACTTGAGAAGAGGCTCTAACTTGAAGAAAATTAAAGGACAGCAGATATTTTAGCAGGAAATTGAAGATGAGACATGGAGGGTTACTGTGGCAGGCCCGTCAGTGGATGGTGGTGATAATCAAACTCCACCTCTTTTTATGTCCTTTGATTGGACAGTTGTGACTATCATCTTGATTTGGTTGATACTCCTCCCACCAATTTGCTAGCCTAGCTCACTCATTCAGTTAGAGGCTTTCTGTTTTGAGATACAAACAATAGAAGTAACATTTTAAAAGACTATTTAAAAAACCATGACAATAATTTATTTATTTTTTTAAGGTGAAAAAACATTTAGAAGATGTATACTCTAATCGAAGAAGTCCAAATAAAATGACAGTGTCTTTGCTAATGGGTGCAATGCCCTGGATTGCTAATATTAATGACCCTCAGTATACAGCTGCTAAAAAGGCAATCAGGAAAGGTTTGTACTGTTTTAGGCATTGTAGTTTATGTTTTGCGTGTGGCTTTTCACTGTCTTTATAGGGGCAATCAGCAAAGACCAATCATTTATATTATACTTGTGCATTTAAAGTTCTAGAGAACTGAGAACAGAAGATTGTCAGATATAGAAAGAAGCTATGGTTCAGTTACACAACAATACTTTTATAAGGATGTTTCAAATATTACATATGTATGTTGCATCATAAGCACTTTTGAAGGGATTTCAAAAATAAATCATGATAGAGATCAGGAAGGTCAGGGCATAAAAAGTAACAATTCCAGCTTCCTATGTCTTTTCAAACTTAAGCACAGCAGGGAACATTGGAATTGCTCAATTAGTTTCTATGAAATAGCAATAACACCTAGACTTATATACCACTTCACAGTGCTTTATAGCCCTTTCTAAGCAGTTTACAGAGTCAGCATATGGCCCACAACAATCTGGATTTTCATTTTACTCATCAGAAAGATGGAAGCCTGAGTCAACCTTGAACCAGTGAGAATCGAACTGTCAAACTGCTGTAGCCAGCAGTCAACAGAATTAGCCTGCAATACTACATTCTAACCACTGCGCCACCAATGACACATACTTAGGCATTTTGGATATTTAGCAATGTATAATTTTCTAGTAATTATATTTTGTTTTATTTTTGTATTTTGCCATCACAAAAAATATTACATCAGGAATATATTTTATCCTTTTCTATGTTTTAGTGTTTAATCAGGATCCAGATATGATCCGGGATGGATCAACAATTCCAATTTCCAGAGTGTTCCAGAATATAACAAGGAAGAGTGTGATGATGCTTCCAATTGGTGCAGTGGACGATGGGGAACATTCCCAGAAAGAGAAAATAAGCAGGTTCAAAATTTAAATTAATTTCATATGTTAGCATAAAGGAATATGCTCCATTTCATCATTTATATTTTGATCAATGGTGGGAATAGTTATGAAAGTGGATCATTATTCCTCTGTCCTCCTTTTTGCATGCATTAGTACCTGTCTCATTTAATAGTTTATAGAAGTTTTAGGTTATATAAACTTGATTCATATTTTGTGTTAAGCTAGTATTTGTTTCAACTATGATTTGTTGGGTGAATGATTGTAATCTCTTTGAGACATCTCTTTAAGCCAAAAGCTAAACAAAATATCTAGGTTCATACATCAAACTCAGCCTACAGCCCAGCTATTTAGAACTTCAAAGCAACAAAGCACCTTTAACTTTTAGATTGCTTGATAATTGTTTTTCTTTACTTCTTTCCTGTCCTGATCAGATTTAACTATATCAATGGAACGAAGATGTTTGCGTCCTTTTTACTGGAGATTTCAAAACTTCACACTTCCAAATGGAAACAGTGATGATGGTCCATAAAACTACAATCTTATTATTTTCATTGTGTCTTATGCATGGGTACGGTTCCAAATGCATATGGTGATGCTGTATGAATTCTTTCAGAAATATATTTTTAGATTTACAAATTCTTATGATACATAGCTAAGTATTTCTTTCTCATTGCTTTTTGCTCCTTAAATGTATGCATTTCAGTAAGAGAAAGACTGGATTCATATATTATATTATTTGTTGAACAAGCCAGTGGATAAGTTCATATGAGCCCAGGATTGGGCACCTTGCAAGCTGTCTATGGTGCCTTGTGTGATCCGTAAGTATCCACTCAAATTTGTGGCAAAATGGTTAAGAAATCACCAGCAATTTTTAAAAATTAAAAATGGCAAATAATGTTGGAAATGCTATCACAAAAATTCTAGCAGATAAAACAGCTAGTTTGGTGATCATGTTGTGCCCAAGTGTTCTGATGCTCAATTCTCTATTTGTATTTTTTAAAATTATAAATTTAGCATTATGGCAAGGCTAAATCATGGTACATATAAATATTATCAATATTATTCAGGCTACTGTTTTGCTATCACATTTATCTCCCATGTGGAGAGTACAAGTATTTTCAAGTACAATAGCCTATTAGATTATATCTGAAATAATCTATTATATCCTTTGCATTTATTTTTAGTTTGAGCTCAATTATTTTCTAATCAGTATTGCTACCAATAATAGATTTTAATTTTAATATTGTGCTGAGTGAACTGTACCAACAGTTATTTCAGCAATACCAGTGAAATGGCTTTGTTGCTTATGGTAGACACTAAGCCATTTTATGAGAGCAGTGCTCACATGGTTAGGATGCTGGGTTGATGATCTACAAGCCGATATTTGATATCCAATGCTGCTCTTCAGTGGGGTAAGCTCCCGTCATTTGCTCCAGCTCCTGTCAATCTAATAGTTCGAAGTGAGCAATTCTAAGTTGATAGATAGGTACTACTTTGGTGGGCATATTAGCAGGACATGAAAGGAGCCCCTAACTGGGTATCCCACAGGCAAGGCTAATCACCAGCTGTCATCGGCTAATCCTTTCAACCCAGAAGTGCCTTAGCGGCTTGTGACATGAATACAATGACAAGGAGTGGGTTCAAAAATTTTTATTACCGGTTCTGTGGGCGTGGTTTTGTAGGCGTGGCTTGGTGGGCATGGCTTGGTGGGCATGACGGGAAGGATACTGTAATTCCCATCCCACTCCTGTGGGAAGATTACTGCAAAATCTTCATGCCCACCCCACCCAACTAACCTGCTTTCCAGCTCCTTTCTCCGTTTTGTTGCAGGGCAACAAAAGAAGACTCAGCCAATCAGCTGGGACTCGGGAGGCAGAGAATAGATGGGGATGGGGCCAGTCAGAAGTGGTATTTGCCAGTTCTCCAAATTACTAAAAATTTCTGCTATTGGTTCTCCAGAACTGGTCAGAACCTGCTGAATACCACCTCTGATTACAAGTTATTTTAAGAACTTTGGAGTAGCTTTGAAAAGTCATTATAACATTGATTTTATTTTAGAAAAGGTAAACCAGAAAACGTCATACCTAAGCAATATCTTTAATAAGCCAAGTTGAATGTTACAAAATGGTATGCAAACATCTGAGTTAATTGAGAATTCCATTATGTAAGAGAACTGATCTGATCTATTTCTAGATTTCATTTTAAATTTTTCTGGATTTTATCTTAAACCTTTTTTTAGTATATAAAATCATTTTGTGCTTCGGCAATATACATACATGCAGTTTTCTTTGTTATATTTTTATTTTGTTGCTTGCTAAAAAAGGTATGCTATTTTTTGTAAAAAAAACCTGATATTATACACTTTTTAGTTATCTTTGCATGCTTCTAAAAAACAAATAGATGCTATAATCTTAAAAATAGGACCAATCAACAGTGACAATATAATTTGTATTTTTATTTTAGAAAATCTATGCAAATTCTGATACAGTCTGCTAGATATTAGAAACTGATATCAATATTTGCACAAAAGAGATCCAGGCACCACTGAGATAGTTATGTTTTAAAATAATTTCTCATTTGCCTGGGATGCAGAGGTGCTATTCAGCAGATTCTGACCAGTTCTGAAGAACCAGTAGTAGAAATTTTGAGTAATTCAGAGAACCGGCAAATACCACTTCTGACGAGATTTTACAGTATTTTACACTTCCCCTACCATGCCCACCAAGCCATGCCCACAGAACCGGTAGTGAAATTTATTGAATCCCATCACTGCTGGGATGGTTATTATATTTTGGGGTTTTAATTTGCAATAATTATGGGTAAGTAAGTGACTGAAAAAGAGGCAGTGGCTTGCAATTCTCAAGTTCTTGGGATAAAAAAATGGGATTAGTATATTTAGTTTTGCTTTTGTCTAAATAAAGAGATAATATATTTTGATATTTACTGTCAAAAAAGAATTTGTCTATTGCTAATTTATGTTTACTTTTAAAACACATATTTTTGTAAAGTATTTACAAAATTAAAGATGAAAATAATTTTAATAATCTTTTTCAGCAGTTATTCTGTCCATGAGTTTTATGGTATAATACTATCTCTTTCCTTCAGATCTTAATCAGTTTCTTTATGTGGTACCTTCTTTTTGAATAGTCCCCAAATGACATCCATCAGATATATATGAACTGAAACACATCTAGATACATCAAATTAGGAAAATTTGTTCTATAGTATTTGCAAGAGTTCATTGGCACTTTTAAATTTCTTCTTTGGGATTTTAGTAGTTAGAATATTAACTGTTTGTTGACAGGTACAAAATGAAAGATACTGTGATGACCCAGAGCGTAACACAAATGTAACAAAATCCAAAATGTAAATAAATGTCTTTTATTGCCTCCAACTTGGCCCCACTGTTCAATAATACTCAGTTGGAGATAAAATGTACTCAAAAATAGTCTTCAAAAGAAAGCAATACAATCCGAACTTAATGAGCAGATAGAGGTGAAATAACAAACCAAACAAACTATAATGATGAAATTTCCACAACGGAACAGGAGAAGTATTTACCAAATTCAAGGAGATAACAAGGTACAGTCTGTTGGAAGGACGCCAACCAAGATAACTTAAGACAAAAATAAAACATGCTTTGTCTCCAGCGTTTGCCAGTACGCAGGTCCAAACTCTTATTCTCACACCTGCAGCTCATGAAGAGGATCAAGGCCCTCTCCTCCCGAGGAGACCATGTCTCTCCCTTATCTTCTCCTTCCTGCATGCTCTAGGATAGATAGGGGATGGGCCTGGGTCCTCCTTTGACTGCTAAGCTGGCCTCTGCCCTTTCCCAGCCTCCTCCACAAGTTCTGGAGCCACACTTCCACTTCCACTGTCGGCTGTTCCTCCTCTCCTTCAGAGTCTCCACCAGGGATATGATAGATACCATATTTGAGGTTTTCATTTTGAACATGGAATGCAGGAAACTAATAAAAAATACAGGTAGCCCCTTTTGTTCCATGATAGCTTGGAAATATGGCAGCCTTGGAAATGGTACTTTACGGCCCATAAAGCATTTCTAGCCATTGCCCCATGATCATATGATTGTGATCTTGGTGTTTGGCAACTGGTTGGCTCTTACGATCAGTTGCCAAGTGTGCCCTGTGATCATATGATCACCATTTGCAATCTTCTCTGCCATCTACTTTAGAAATTCAATGGGAAAGCCAGCAAAAAAAGTTGCAAGCTACTGTTGTATGCTGAGAGGACTCACTCTTGTTTTCGGGGGCTAGTTGGGGGAGCTCCTGCCAAGAGAAGATCAATTCCCTTGGTTGGGTACCGAAATCAGTTAGAATCAGAATAGATCTGGAAGGCACCTTGGAGGTCTGCTAGTCCAGGAGTGTGAAACTCAAGGCCCAGGGCCCAGATCTGGCCCGCAGGGTGCTTAGATCTTCCATGGGGCCACCATGGAAACAGTGAAGGACCAGGCCACAGTGCCTCTGCCAGCTGTCCCCTCCCCGAGCTTCTTTTTCACTGGCAGAGGTTTGCAGGAGGCCATCTCAGCTGAAAATGGAGCTTGGGAGCCTGTTTTCGCTGGCAGAGTGCTCAGGCCACCATAGGCGCCCCAAACACAGGTGACGTTGAGCTGCCCATGCCCACCCTGGTCACATCCACCCTGGCCTCCAAGATCAAACATAACCCTGATGCGGCTCTCAATCGAGTTTGACATCCCTGTGCTAGTCCAACCCTCTGCTCAGGAGACCCTGTACCATTTTAGCCAAGCGACTGTCCAGTCTCTTCTTTAAAACCTCCGGTGATGAAGCGGCCATAACTCCTGGTGGCAAGCTGTCCCAGAGTCACACATGCAGGTCTTCTGTGAGGACCTTTTTCTACTATGAAATAAACTTCCTCAAATCCTCCATTTTGAAAGACAAGCTGTTTTAGGCAGCGATTCGGTGCTTCTTGAAATCTCATGAAGCACCACGTAGCCCAAACCGTAACTGCTTGCAGCATTTTAACAGGATCAGCTACTTTGACACTAATTAAACAGAAGACTACTAAAACTAAAAACAATTAAAAATAGTATGTGAGAATTTGCTTGTGGCTCTTTCTGATGAGCAACTAAAGCAAGCCAAAAGTTTTTCTTATTCTACAATATTCATAATTGCAAGGCTTGTGAACAGCCCAATTAGATTTAAATTCCCAATTAAAAATATAGCTTTTATATAGCGTACAATCTCATATGTATTCCTGGGGCAAAATTATAGGGTTTTGTTTTGTTAATTGCCCTCTTGTCATAATTTGCACATCCCACATGTCTTGCGCTTAGAACATTTGGGACCGCTATTTAAAAGGAAGCTACCTCTATTCAAGGATTGATGTTTTTGTGACATCAGTGATTGGTTTTAGGAGGGGAGTAGGAGTCATTTGCAGAGTAAAATACTGTCTGCACCAGCACCTTTAAGTATCTGATCTGTTTACTTAGAATAGGAGCCATAAGAATGCTAGCTTGCAGGCACAGATGAGAGACATCCGGTCAACAAATAACAACTGCTCGGCTTGCATGCCATGAAGCACAGAGCAAACAATCTGATGACCGGTGGGAAAGGCGGGAGAAAGAAGCACCAGGTGCACCAGCTTTGGGTAGCTTTGAAGGCTGAGGCTACACATCGTTTTTCAAAGGACTAGCAACTGCAGCAGTTGGGGAGTAATGCAAGCTGAATGGACCTATAGGACATATCTAGAATTCAGAATTTTATTTTTTCCCAAGTATTTAATAAGATGTTTTTTTCTTTATCTGGATTGTGCATATTTGAGGGTGTTTATGGTAGTTTTTAATGAGCTTCTCACTTCAGTATGATGAGAAATTGTAGGCCAGTTTTCTGCAGCTTTTATCGGGACAGCTCTAGGACTCTGCAAAAAGGGGCTTGGGATTTATAGACAGATGATGCTGTAGGTCAGGGGTCTCCAACCTTGGCAACTTTAAGCCTGGTGGACTTCAACTCCTAGAATTTGGAAAGCTGACTGGGGAAACCTGGGAGTTGAAGTCCGTCAGGCTTAAAGTTGCCAAGGTTGGAGATCCCTGCTGTGGGTTATTAAAGAAAAAAAATACAAATACTTTTATTTCTACTCAGAAACTTCTGGACTTTGTGCTTGAAATGAAAAAAATGAAACTCTGATTTTGGGTTTTACCGATTAGATAGATTTGTTGTCATAGAAATGGCTATACTAGAATAGTTTAGATTATTATGTAAAAGTAAAAAGTTGAGGTTTGATGTTAATGCCTTATTCTACTGCATCAAAGGGAGTGGGAAATCAGTGCCTCCCCTCCCTTTTGCTCTCCCCCACTTTTCTCTTTCCTAACTTCCCTACTATTTACTTTTGTATTTTTTTTGGTATGCTATATTATAAACTAATAAAATTGTTTTTAAAAAAGATGATGCTGTAGGTTATTGACCACTGGTATATAAAAACCTACATCCTATTTTAGGTTAAACTAACTGCCTATCTAGCCCAGTGTTATTCACCCTGATAGCAATGGTTCTTCAGCTTTCTCTTTTACAGTTATAAAGGAGATTCTCATATAAGTAATTCTTGACTTACAACATTTCATTTAGTGACCATTAAAAGTTACAATGGCACTGAATAAAGTGACCTATGGCCATTTTCCACAGTTACAATCTTTGTAGCATCTCCATGATCATGTATTCAAAATTCAGATTCTTAGCAACTGGTTTAAAGTTCTGACCACGGCTGTGTCTCAAAGTCACATGATCCCAGTGGTGGAATTCAAAAACTTTTACTACCGGTTCTGTGGGCATGGCCATGTGACTGGGTGGGCATGGCTTTTTTGCAGCCTCCCCCCATTTTTAGGAGTTCTTGGCCACAGAGGAACCTCAGGGGAGGGGCGTTTTTGCTCCCCTGAGGCTCCTCTGGGGCTCTGGAAGAAAAGGAACAGAGCATGGGAAGGGCAGACAGCACCTCTCCCAGCTCCGTTTTGGGAGCTTCCTAGCCTCAGAAGAGCCTCTGGGGGGCGTTTTTGCTCCCCTAAGGCTCCTCTGGGGCTCTGGAAGACAAAAAATGGAGGAGGGGCTGAGCTCCTCCCTCCATTTTTTGCTGTCCTGGGTCTCAGCAAGGGGAATCCCGGCACAGCTGATCTTATCAACAGCTGATTGTTGGGAGGGGGAAAAAAAGAAATACCTTAGGTCAGTGGTAGGGAACCTTGGCTCTTTTATCACTTATGGACTTCAACTCCCAGAATTCCTGAATGAGCTATAAAAAGTTCCCATCCCTGGCCTACTGGTTTTTCAGTTGTGAGGGAAATCAATTTTTGATTTGAATGGGATTGTTCAATATACAAATGTCCTAATTTTTGACTTGAATGATCAATATTTTATTTATTTATTTATTAATAAAATTTCTATACCGCCCTTCTCCCTAGGGACTCAGGGCGGTGTACAGCCAATCTAGACCCCAACAGCAATAGTTAAAAAAAAATTAAATTAAATATTGGCCGAATAAGAAAAGCCCACCCCCGCACCCTTAAAACCCCAATTTAAAATTACTAAACAAATGGAGACAAATTAAAACTATCTCAGCCCAGGCCGGCCTGCTCAAAAAGCCAGGTCTTCAGTGCGCGCCTGAAGGCCCTCAGGTCCGTGCCGGTACGTAGTTCCGGCGGCAGAGTATTCCAGAGGGCAGGGGCCGCCACAGAGAAGGCCCTACCCCTCGGGGCCGCCAGACGACACATGGCGGCCGACGGCACCCGGAGAAGGCCCTCCCTGTGTGAACGCACCGGCCTGCTGGAGATCACCGGTAGAATGCGGTCCTGCAGGTAACCTGGCCCAGTGCCATGGATCGCCCTAAAGGTCAAAACTAGAACCTTAAAGCGAACCCGGAGAGCCACCGGCAACCAATGCAGCTCGTGCAGGAGAGGCGTCACGGCGCTACACGACACCCCCATGATCACCCGCGCGGCCGCATTTTGCACCAGTTGGAGTCTCCGGGTGCTCCCCGCAGGGAGCCCCATGTAGAGGGCATTACAGTAGTCCAGGCGAGAGTTGACAAGGGCCTGAGTAACCGTGCGCAGGGCGTCCCGATCCAGAAAGGGCCGCAACCGGTAGATCCGATGGATCTGATGAAACGCCCCCCTGGAGACGGCCGCGACATGGTGTTCGAGCGACAGCCGTACATCCAGGAGGGCTCCCAGATTGCGAGCCCTCTCTGTGGGGGGCAAAATTTCCCCCCCAATAGCCAGCGAAGGAGTCAGCTGGCTATATCGGGGCGCCGGGAACCACAGCCACTCGGTCTTGGATGTGTTGAGCCGAAGCCTGTTCCCGCCCATCCAATCCCGCACGGCCTCCAGGCACCTAGACATAGCCCCCACAGCATCGTTGGGGTGGTCCGGGGTGGAGATGTACAACTGAGTGTCATCTGCATATAGATGACACTTCACCCCAAGACCATGGATGATCTCGCCCAGCGGCTTCATATAAATGTTGAACAAGAGAGGGGAGAGGACCGACCCCTGAGGCACCCCACAAGCCAGGGGCCTAGAGGTGGACCTCTCCCCTCCCGTCAACACAAATTGCGAATGGTCGGAGAGGAAGGAGGAGAACCATCGAAAGACGGTTCCCCCAATTCCCAACCCCTCCAACCGTCGCAACAAGATACTATGGTCGATAGTATCGAAAGCAGCCGAGAGGTCTAATAGGACCAGAACAGAGGAGAACCCTCTGTCACGAGCCCTCCAGAGATCATCAACCAACGCGACCAATGCCGTCTCAGTGCTATGCCCAGGCCTGAAGCCCGATTGGAATGGATCGAGGTAAGTTGTTTCCTCCAGGTACTGAGGGAGCTGACGTGCCACCACACTCTCAACAACCTTCACCACAAAGGAAAGGTTGGAGACTGGACGATAGTTGTTTAAAACAGCTGGATCCAGGGAAGGCTTCTTGAGGAGGGGCCGCACCACCGCCATCTTCAAGGCGGTAGGAAGCGACCCCTCTCTCAAAGAAGCGTTGATAATCCCCTGGAGCCAGCCTCGTGTCGTCTCCCTGGCGGCCGAAACCAGCCAGGAAGGGCACGGGTCCAATAAACAGGTGGTGGCATTCAGACCCCCCCAGCAGCCTGTCCATGCCCTCAGCGGTCACAGGGTCAAACTCCCCCCAGATAACATTCACAAGACCTGCCCCGGACACCTCCCCCGGGACCATCCAATTGGAGTCGAGCCCCTCCCAAATCTGAGCGATTTTGTCATGCAGGAATCGAGAAAACTCCTCTGCCTTACCCTGCAAGAGGTCATCCCGCGCTCTCGGTTCAAGTAGAGAGCGGGTCACTCTAAACAGGGCGGCAGGCCGATTTCCTGCCGACGCAATAAGAGCGGAGAAATACGAAGATTTCGCCGCCCCTATCGCCACAAGGTAAGTCTTAATATGAGATCTCACCTGTGTTTGGTCAGACTCAGAACGGCTCGCCCTCCAAATGCCCTCTAGATGTCTTTTCCGGCACTTCATCTCCCGTAGCTCCTCCGTATACCACGGAGCCAAATGGGATCTGTGCCGGGTCAGAGGTCGCAGAGGCACAACTCGATCTAGAGCCCCGGCGGCCAACCCATCCCAGGTGGCCACCAGGTCTCCAGGCGAGCTGTGAGCCAGAGACTCAGGAAATGGCCCAAGCTCCCTCTGGAACCACTCCGGGTCCATCAGGCACCTGGGGCGGAACCATCTAAATGGCTCCGCCTCCCTGCGGTGGGGGGTGGCGGAACAGAAGTCCAGTCTAAGGAGGGAATGATCTGTCCATGACAAGGGTGTGATGACTAAATCCCTACAGTTAGTCATTCAACCACTGCCCAGAGACAAAAATCAGGTCCAGCATATGTCCTCCTATGTGAGTGGGAGCAGAAACTAACTGGGTCAGGTCCATGGCCGTCATGGAGCCAAGAACTCCCGGACCAACCCCGAGGTTTCACCGGGCGATGGCAGGTTGAAATCCCCCATGACCAAAAGCCTGGGGGTCTTAACCGCCAGCCCGGCTATTACCTCTAGGAGTCCGGGCAGGGCCGATGAGACGTGGCAGGGAGCCAGGTACGCCATCAAAAGACCCATCTGAACCCCTTGCCCCCACTTCACAAAAAGAGATTCACAGCCAGCCGTCTGAGGGACCGTGGCCTCCCTAGGACAAAGGGCTTCCTTTATAAGCACCGCCACCCCACCACCCCTTCCCTGAACCCTGGGCTGGTGAAATGCAAGGAAACCTGGTGGGCACATCTCAACCAGAGGGACTCCGCCCTCTGGGCCCAACCAGGTTTCGGTGACACCTACCAGGTCCGCGGCCTCCTCCTGAACCAGATCATAGATCAGGGGAGCCTTATTAACCACGGACTTGGCATTGCACAACAACAGCCGGGTATTCAGGGCCTGAGATTCCGGACAACCAGGGCTGCAGGATGGGTAAGGAGGGTCGGAGCACGCTACCGCTTGCAAACATCGTGAGTGCGATCCCCTTACCGGATACAGCCTTCTACCCCCAGCATATCTACCTCTCCCAGTCACCGTGCTAATAAAATTGGCCCCCGGCTGCCCACCCCGTCTGCCACCCCGACACGGAGACCCCCGAGGCCCCCCAGGCGCGCAGGCTGGCCTGGCTGCCCCCAATTCCATGCGGGCTGTCTCCCCTACCCGCCCTGGATCCTTCCAACCCCTTAAAAACCCCGTTAAAAATTTAATGAGCCCGGGTTTCCCGCGCTTTCTCCGGTTTCTCCGGCCCCACCATCGCTCTGGATCCCAGGATCCCTCATTGCGGAAAGTCTTGGAGAGCCTTGAAGGCCACCTAAGGGAGAGGGGGACATCCCTCAGGGCCCAAAGCTCTGCCCTCGAGTACATCTGTGGTCCCAGCCACCTCATCTCGATGGTCCCGGGGCGCCTGCGATCTCTGCCATCCTCTGGCCGCGGAAGATGAAGTCCAGTCAGGCTGGAGTATGTACCGCCTCCCCCCGGTCATCCCACCTCTGCCACCGGTGGAACCCCCGGAGGGGAAAGAGTCACAGGCAGAGCCAATCCCCCCCCCGGGCGCACCACCTCTGCCACCGGTGGGGGCCCCAGGGAAGAAAGGGGAATAGTCATAACTCCGCCTAAGCGGCCCACGGGGGCATCGGCACCGCCACTCCTCAGCCGAGCCCCTCCGCGGGTCCCCCAGCCTCCGCGCCATCTTCGGGGCCATCAAGGGTGCCCTAGGTCCAGTCCAGGGCTGCCATGACCATAGCAGGCCCATGTCAGAACCGACCGGGGCCCCCCAAGACCACTGCGGCCTGAGTGAGGCCGCCGAGCCTGCCACACCGCCGTACCTCACCGGGACGTCGAGACCTCTTCACAGCCCCTCGGAACTCCGGGGGTGTCGCGGCAGCTGTTCCAGGGCCTCTGCGGCTATAGCAAAGCCGCCGAGGCCAGTCCAAGGCCCTTCAGATGGCTCCCCCAAGTCCGCTCCGCCCTGGAAAGTCCAGGACTGCCGCGCTCCTCAGGGGGCCGCTGGGGCCATGCCGCGGTGGTATCTCTGCCCCGGAGACCGCCGGGGCCGTCGGGGCCGTCGGGGCTCAGAGCACTGAAAGCGCCGCCATAATGACTCCAGAGGCCGCCGCCGCCGCCGCCGCGGCCACTGCCACCATCGCCACCGAGCACCCGTCCGCAATCACCTCGCTCCGCCGTCCGCCGAGAAAGATCGACTCGGAGCCGCCGGGGCCGTCGCGACCACACCGCCCTCTCCACCGGTCCCGCAGCTCTAGCAGACCCCCGACCGGTTTCCAATTGTCCCAGCCGGCCTCCCCCGATCTTCCCCCGCCTGTGCCACTGGCGGGGGGACCTAGGGGACAAGGGGGGCCGCAGCTGAGGCCGTCTAGGCTGGAGAGAGCACCGGCGGAGCACCGCGTCAGCCATCTTAGAAACCCGGAATAATATTCTTTATATGTCCTACATTTGTATATTAAACAGTCCCATTCAAGTCAAAAATTGATTTCCCTCACAACTGAAAAACCACTAGGCCAGGGATGGGGAAACTTTTATGGCTCACTCAGGAATTCTGGGAGTTGAAGTCCATCAGTGATAAAAGAGCCAAGGTTCCCTACCGCTGCCTTAGGTGAATGTCAGGCAATCCTCGGGCAGGAGGGCGATCGGATCGGGGACGTGGCCAGCCAGAACTTACTACTGGTTCAGGGACCCATGCCAAATTCTTGCTACCAGTTCACCTGATCCAGTGCAAACCGGCTGAATATCACCACTGCATGATTCCCTTTTGGCACCTTTTGACAAGCAAAGTTAATAGGGAAGCCAGATACACTTAACAACAGGGTTGCTAACTTATCAACTGCAATGATTCACATAACAATTGTGGTAAGGAAGGTCCTAAAATGAGGCAAAATTCACTTAACAAAAATTTTGGTCTCTATTGTGGTCAGAAGTTGAGGATTTCCTATATTCAATATGTCAAATGATTATCTGATCCCTTTGTCAGGGGCCTAACTAAATGGAAAAATAAGAGCCAAACAATACTGTATCACCCAGTATCTATTTGGAAATGAGGTTGGTTAAAGTAAATCAAATGGTTTGATCAAATTATTTATAATGAACGTGTTTGGACAGCTAAACAAAAAAAAAAAGAAGCTGAAATAAACATGAAGATAAATGACTTGGACAGAGGACATCATTTTTCTGAACTGTTGAGTCAGCTTCCAACGGCAAGAGGAGGGGATTCTTCTACTGTTTGGTTCTGCAGCTATGCTGAGATGCTCTTTTATCTTCTTATATGCAATTGTTAGACATAAGAGCATGGGTGGGCTTCAAAAATGTTAGCAAAGGGTTCTCTGTCTGGTTGCTGGGTGGTCATGGCTATGGTGGATGTGGCCTAGTCAGTCTCCTGCACCATGGTGGGGGGCGTGTTTTTGCCCTCTCTGGGTTCCAGAGACTTTCTTTGAGCCTCTGGGAGGGCGAAAATGGCCCCCGGGGCTCTGGAGGCTCTCTAGAAGCCAGAAATAGGCCTACTTCTCGTACTTCAGGGAGGCTAATTTGTTGTCCTCCCCGAGCCTCTCCATGCACCTTTCACTTACCTGATTGTGTGAGGACTCTGGGAGGGGTGGGGGCAGGGTGGGCAGGGCCAGCCAGAAGTGGGATTTGGGGGTTTTCCGAACTGCACAGAATCTTAGCTAGGGGCTCTCCGGAACCCCTGCGAACCCCCAGCAGCCTACCCCTGCTTATGAGATATGCTTAAAACAGATTGAACATGCTCCTACTTGTATTCTTGGGAGTTTGGGAGATTTCCTTAAGTAGAACTAGAGGGCTGTTTCCAGAGGACTTTTCTTATTGTGCAATAGTTAAAACCATAAGGAATGCAACACTGATGTGTAGCAGGAAAAGCTGTCTCTGAACCAGATGCCTGATGTTTTGTGTTCTTCCTTACGTATTGATTTTATTCCTTGTTTGAAACTTCATTTCCCTTTAAAAATAAAAGCATTTATTCTGTAACAAAAACATTGGAATTGTTATTTGTTCTTTGAAGCTCAGAAGGTGGCACTGAGGCTGTGTTAAACAAGTTTGAACCTCTGACCCGCAAGGTATTTGTTTTTTCTTATTTAGAAAGAGGTCAGGGCACACACCCCAACTGGCACACATCTGGGAACACACCCCAACTGGCAGATTGTGTAACAGGGTATATAATGTATAAGTTACTTTTAAATAACCATAACAAGTTTTCAAAACTTCATTATGTTATTTAAACCATATACTCAAGTAGTTTTTGTACTCTATCTACAATGCAATTTCCCCACACAATTCAATGGAATATTTTTTTTACTTATACTGTACATAGTGATAAGAAAAGGCTGGGACTTAATTTGCAGCAAAATATACAATTTTTGGGTCTCATTCAAATTTCCTGATAGATTTATGGCTATATTATTTGGTACCTGCTTTTGGGAATGTGTTTTGTTCAAGACCATCCTATTATGTTTCTTCAGTTTGATTTGACATATAGAGCTCAATGGACATCAGTAGTTTAGGTTCGTACCACAATGCAGGAATATTAACTGGTTAAATAAATAGAATATTTTCAAATATCAAACATCCCTCATTAAAATCTACCAGGTCCTGCAGCATTTCTAGCCCATCCATCTTGATTTGCTGGAATGGTTTTCCCCCTTGAATCAAACATTCAATGATGTTCAGAAACTCAACATGATTCAGTTGCATATATAAAAGAGACTTCATGGGCTACATAGCTATAACACAGAAAATATCCAGTATTTTCATAGATGTGCACCTATGAAATAAAACAGAGAAGAGGTCATTTATATGACAATTTTTATAGTGGAGTCTATCACTACTAGATTGGTATGCTAATCTATGGTATACTTTTAAAGATAATTGTAACATTTGAATGCTGAAGAAATAAACCTTCATAAGCCTAAATGATAAATGAATTAATCTAATTTAAAAATATAGCCCAAAGGGGCTAAATAGACAAAAATGAAAAAAGAAAAGCAACCCCAGGTATTTCTTCTATAAATACATTGCACTAAAATAAGAAAAAAATGAATTTCAGTATTTTTATTTTGTAAATTTGTGAACTTTCTATTAATTTCCCTTATTCTACAATTCTACTTACAAATAAAATCTAACAAGAAAAAACATTTGCTAGAAACAGCTCTAGTTTTGTAAAAACAAAATAAAAGCAGCACTGAGACTTATCTATGTCCGCTGTACACCCTCTACTGGCTACATGAGGTTTTACAGAATCTTTTCTTATATATATATATATATATAAGAACCAGTATTGCTATAGTTACTTTTCAAATGCTTTCTTTTGCATTAGTTTTGTTGCTTGATTCCAGAAGTAGACAATTACAATTTTGTATCTTTTTTTTTTTTTTACCAAGAACTGTATTGTCAACAGTAACAGAGTTATGAAGTGAATCTCACTTCCCCATTGACTTTGGTTTGTCAGGTCGCGAAAGGCGATCACATGGCCTCAGGATATTGCAACCATCATAAATACATTCCAATTGCCAAGCATCTGATTTTGAACACATGACCATGAGGATGCTACAATGGGTGTGAGTGTGAAAAAGTCATAAGACATTTTTAAAAATGCTGTTATAATTGCCACTAAACAAATAGCTGTAAGTCTGGGTTTGGTTTTGGGCAAACATGGCACTGTATATTATGGCCATGCATCTCCACTTTGATCTCATCCATCAGCGTCCCAGAAGTCTTATAATTTGTTCAGATGGAACTTTGCAACCCTAAGCCCTGCTGCCACATTCTTTTTTTTTTTCTTTTAAGAGAGAAGGCAGCTTTCTCCTGGCAACCCTTCGAAACAAACCGTACCTGGTTCAGTCTTTTTCTAATTGTGCTGTCACGGATTTGAACATTTAACACGCTAACCAGAGTCTGAGGCATAAATCTGGGATTTATTTATTTATTTTGCTATTTCTCTGAGCATGGCACAGTCTGACCTTGGGGTGAATTTGCTGGGACGTCCATTCCTGGAAAGATCAGTAACTGTCTTGAAGGTTTTCCACCTGTGAATAAATCTTTCGCACTTTTCTGAATGATGGACTTTCAATTCTTGGGAAATGGCCTTATAACCCTTTGCAGATTGATGGGCAGCAACAATGGCTTCTCTAAGATCGCTCTTGATATTTTCCCCCTTCTGCATTGTGTTAACACGTACCTCAATGCCAGAGACCAGCAAACCCCCTCCCCAAATTGGCTTTTATAGTGAAAGGATTAGAGCATATAAACTTAGAGAGTGCACTTAACACAACTTTTGATATTCCTTGCTACTGAGCTGAGCTCCATTGTAACCTAATGGCTCTATCTGCAAAGATAAAGCCTCCAGGCTAACTGCTAAGTAGCCTAGCTAAAGTAACTTGTGAAATGAGAAATGTGAATTCTGCCTGTTTGCTGTAACAGAATGTGAGATAGCAACCCCTAACTAATATTTCTTTCCCCTTTCTGAGGTCCTTTTGTTTCAGACTGTAAAAATAACGAGCTTTTGCATGAACGAATGGATATGAAATTATGTTTCTAACACTATGACGATCTGTGCAAGCGGTGTAAACTGTAAAAAGTTCAAGAAAGTCCCGTCTCTCCCGCGCATCTGCTTTTTCTTTTTGTCTTGCTGTTTAAAGTGGGAGATGAAAAGTCGCCCAGTTTTGCTGTGATCAGATTAAAAACTGATCATCAGATTGCTTCGTGTTCAGAGTTTCGTTGGATTGATCAGATTCTGAGGTGCACCCAAAAAAACTAACACTAGAAAGAGTCACAAATGGCCAGCCAGCTGTCAAGATTCATTGCTCTGGAGGAAGCCTGGAAGTACCGTTAAATAATAATAATATTAGAATAAGAATTAGAACAGAATGGAATTCTTTATTGGTCTTTATGATTGATTTATCCTTTACTGGCCTTTATTTTATCCTTTAAAGCACTGTTTCTTTTATTTTTCTTATATGAATCCATGTATTCATAACTATGTTTTTATTTATACCTATTATCTTGTAAGCAATTGACAAACCAAATAAAATAAATAAATTTTAAGACTTGTGGACTTCAGCTCCTAGAATTCTGGGAGTTGAAGTCCACAAGTTGCCAAGGTTGGAAACCCCTGCTTTAAAAAGTTCCGTTAAAACACACACACATACAAAGCCGCGCACACCTCCCCACGGGGCTCTTGCCGCGGTTAACTGTCACGACGTTCCGGTTTTCCCGCCCACCCCTGCCGTGGGACGTTACGTAGCACGTTCCGACAATGACATCAGACGGCGATTCTACGGCACGCCACTTGTGACCAAGATCATCACAAGCGGAGGAAGACGGCTTCCCCCCCTCTGGTAAGCAAAGGCCGACGGTTGGCGGTTACCGCGCGTTGCAGGAAGGCCTCCGCCTGCGACTGTTATAGGAGTCAATCTGTGGGTCTGATGGTTTTCTCAGACTTTCACCGGACCTTTTTCGTTTCCGTAGGGCTTTTTGGGCCTTTCTGCTGCCGTCGTTTTCCCCCCTCCTCCTCCTTCCTCCTTTAAAAAAAAAATACAAGTTTTTGGCCAATCAGTACCCATTGTTGCCACCCGAGGTTGATGAAGCAATTTCTGAGTGGTTGGGCGAGGAGGGCGGGAATATAAATGCACATGGCGATTGGCTAAGGCGGCAAGATTTCTTGCCCATATTTTAAGGTGGGGGGGGGGAAGAGTTCATCTCTCGAGTGCGCATGCGAGGGAATCATTACGGCTTCTGTCAGTCGTAGTGCGCAGGTTTTAGGCGCGACGGCTGTTCCTCAGAAGTGCGGAAGGGAAGCCCCCGAGAAGCTTTTTGGAGAGTTTTTAAATTGTACTTCGTTGAGACCTGACGCTGCTTTGCGCGACAAAGTTTGTGCCCAGGCGGCTTTGTCCGTTAGGTCTGTTACAGATAGACTTGCAGAAATCCGGACCGCAAAAACCCAGGCGACCCGTGAAATAGCAGCAAAAAGCACAGAAAACCCTCATTCTGCGCTTCTGTCTAGCAAATTATATCTGGAAATATGTACTAGGCACAAATCTAAGCCATTTGAGTTACCTTACGTCAGGGGTATCCAAATTTGACAATTTTAAGGCTTGCGGACTTCAACTCCCAGAATGCTTCAGCCAGCCGTGAGGAATTCCGGGAGTTGAAGTCCACAAGTCTAAAAGGGGCCAAGTTTAGAGACCCCGTTCTAGAGAATAGTTAAAAATGAAGAGCTTAGAGCAGTGTTTCTCCATTTTAGCAACTTTTAAGATGTTTTAAGATCTTAGCAGTTAGATTTTGGGAGGTGATGTCCGCACACCTAAAACTTGCCAATGTGGTTTAGAGTATGATTTCTCAACATACGCTCCTGCTAGAATCAGGGCTCTCCAAACTTGGCAACTTTAAGACTTGTGGACTTCAACTCCTCAGAGTTCCTCACCCTGTGCTACATGGCTGTCATTCTGTCAAGATTTCTGCCAATGTCTGTTTGATGAGTGGATCCAACAAGAGAAATGGAGCCAGACAAAGGATGTAGTGTACTTCTCAACTGAATTAAAAAATGTGCGGTGTTATGGGACATTTTTCTTGTAATAAAGACCCTTTTTAAATATTTTTAAAGCATGCTCAGGCGTGCTTCTTTGACACAAAATCGTGACAACATTTGGATGAGTTCTGGGGCTTGCCTTGCAGAAGTTTGGATGGCTTCCGATTGGGGTTCAGTAATATAGTGCTAAACAATATGCAGGCATCCTGAAAACTTGTGAAATCTTAATAAATTAAAAGATCAAGGAAAGACAGTATTGGTGCCCTCCATACAATTGTGTTTATGTTAAGGGCATTGCTTCCTAGATGGCTCTCTTCAAAACAACCAGAAGCAATGCTGGTAGAGAATATCCTCAGGCTTTTGAAGCAGCAAGATGTCCTATATTTCCTGGGATACGTATATTCTGCTTAGCAACTTCCTTCAACTTGGATGGTATATAGTGGGCTTCAGCTTCTGTATTTCCTTTGCTAGAATACCTTTTTATTTGACTATTATTGCACTGTATTTTAATGTTTTCAGATTGGGATAGGCTGAAACAGAACAACCATAGCAATTCCGTACCTGGAATAAAAGGTCAATTTTTTTAGATTCTTTCATGTTACCAAAGCTTTCTGGAACAGAAGAAATATGTGGATGTTCTTCAATGAGTTTTTCACAATTCCTGTTAAGAATATGATAGCAATAGTAATAGATGATGATCTATGAGATTGATGGTATTAATATTCAACATCCAAATAATGGGATGTCACCAATAGTGACTAGGTATTGTAATATTAAGGAAAAAGCCTGAAGTCTGATAGCTACCTGAATATATCCATGTGGTTTTCTTGGGAACAGAATATAAATAGTTTGTCATTTATATCATGCAGTCTGATTTTTGACTTTCCAATATGAGTCAGGACTTTTAAAAAAGTGCTTGGGAAGAGCTAAGAGTTTGATGTCGATTTACATCTTTAATAAAAAGGGATGTAGTTTTGCTCAGAATATTTATTATAGAATGTTTCATTCAGTTTACCTAGCTTCCTCATGTATGTTGCTTGTATAGTGGTAAAGATTTGCCTTAAGGGTTGTGCAGTACTCAATTTTTCTGGGGAAACTAATTGGAGTACACAGGGATGCTTACGTAATATCTAATGAAAACTTCTTTTAGCAAATTGGGGTTCTATGGCTGCAACAAAATATTCTGAGCTTAAGAATTTGCTGACAGTTAGTGTGTGTGCATTTCAAAGCACATTTTTTTTTCTTTGAATCCAAAACACTACATAATCCCAATCTGTGTACTTTTAAAAAATAGAAAATAGCCATGCATACTTTTATTTATTGACCTGGATGTTGTAATAGAACTACACTGTATGTTTTTTATGCACTCCAATTGAAATCAGGAAGGAGCAGGAAGATCTTGCTGCAGTGACTAATGCTTAGACTACTGCAATGTGCTCTGAATGCAGCTGCCTTTGAAGCTGCAATTGGCTCAGAATGCAGTGGCCCTTGTGCTGATTGAGGTTTGCTGGTAGAAGCACATTACTCCAGTGCTACAGGCCTTGCACTGGTTGCCAGCAAACTTCCGGGTGAAGCGTAAAGTGATGGAACTAACCCCCAAAGTGCTACATGGTTTGGCACCTAGTTATGTATCCTCTCATTGGAATTGGCCTGATCAGTTTGGGAGAACCTATCAGCAATGCCAAACTTCATGGAGGTGAGGATGACAGCCTAAACTATGCTGCTTTTAAGTTGCTGTGCCTATTATTTGGAATGACGGTTATACAAAGATAACCTTAGTGAAGGAGTGCAAGAATTGTTAAGAGCAACTAAATGGCAACTTAACCTAGGAAAGGAGAAAGTGAGAGAAATTCAAAACAACTCTGCTAGGATACTGCTTGGTATACTAGGAGATAGAAGGATATTCTGGCAGGTTTTTGAGAGTCTGTCGTTACACCCCACATCAGTAAAATGACATCGAAATCCTTGCTGTTCTCTTTCCTCACCTGACCTACCTCAAAGAGGTGACAGCAGCTTAAAACAGAATTGTGCAGAGAGGGCATTTGGGCCTCGAATCCATCTTGGCTTGTTTATAATTTGGTTTGGTTAAGTTTATTTTACTCTGTATCGATTACTTTGTAGATCTCTTCTTTGAATACTTTATTGTATAATTTTTAATGTATCTTGCCTACAAACTGCTTAAATTCGTAGGAATTTGGAATTCTGTAAATATAATAATAATGGTTGTGGTTTCAACTTTCAAGTGGCCATATAGTTCAAGTAACAAACAATATTGAGCTTTTAGCGTAAGATTAAAAGCATTTTTCTTATTTTAAACCAGTTGCAAATGTAATTACAGTCTTCTACTTTAACTTTGGTATATTTTATGCATGGCCAAATCTTAATGATACACATTGCACAAAGATAAACATAATGAAAGTTTTTTGGGCTGCTTTATGAAACAAAATAGGTCCCCCAATCTGGGCATAACCCAATGCGGGGATTTTAATACGCAGAATTCCTCAGCCAGCATGGCTTTTGGTGACAGGTCAGAATCAAAACTGGTACTCTTGTAGGTCATTTACATTAAAATACTGATACAGAATTTTTTAAAACATATATTTTGCTTGACAAAGTGGGTGATGTTTAACTTACTTTAAGGATGTCTTTGAACAGATACAATGCTTTTTAGAACATTTTAAAAAACAAATAATTACATGAGGGCATGCAAGCTACCTGGAAATTAATTTGAAATGTATTTAATAACTCTGCCATGTATGCATACAATCTATGTTCAAGGGTGGTATTCAGCAGGTTCTGACCAGTTCTGGAGAACCGGTAGCAGAAATTTTGAATAGTTCGGAGAACCAGTAGTGGAAATTTTGAGTAGTTCAGAGAATTAGCAAATAATCATCTTTGACTGGAGATTTTACAGTATCCTTTCCCTGCCACACCCACTAAGCCACGCCCACAGAACCGATAGTAAAAAAATTGAATCCCACCACTGTATATGTCCATGTAGATTTGTTAACAACTGTACAGAAATTGTTTGCCTTTATCTTCTGGAAATTGTTTTTTTTTTAACCGACTTCCCAAACTAGACTATAACCCTGTATTTACTGGTGATATCCTATCCAAGCGTTCAGTTTACTGAGGCTTAAATTGGGCAAACAGGTTTGGTTGCTATATCTTTGTATTCTTTCTCATACTTGTGAAGGAATTAGGTGAGTGACCTTCTATAGAGTTTTCTGCTACAAATTCATTAGGAATAAAATTGTACCTAGAGTTGAGAACATGTCCCTCCTTTTTGTCCTCGTGTCCTGCATCCAAATAGTATCTGATCTGAGTAGCTACAAACTGTCTTTTCTTGAACAGCTTTTTTCCAGAGCCAGTCCAACCACAGAAATAATTAACAAACAAATGACAAACAGTTAAAAATACAGATAAAGAATAAAATTGGCTTATATGTTTGCAATTGCAATGAGGATAACTATAAAATACTTATCCAATTATAAAAGCCTAAACTTACGTCATCTTAATTTTATTCATATAATTTACTGTTTCCAAGAGTTCAAAGTGGATTATATGGGAGTCTCTTTTCACTTTATCCTTAAAATAGTAATCCTTTGAAGTGGGTTGGTCCACAGCTACTTTCAAAAGCAAGACTGAGGTATAGAAAAAGCCAATCTTCCATTACGGAGGAAGGCAAGAGTTGGCAAAACTGCTTTTGTTCTGTAGTAAGGACAGTTAAAGGATTAAAAAGAATTCAGGTCAGTTTCCCAGTTTTGGGGGATTTAAAAGGGAAATATATACCTGCTGTTCCTGCAACACATGGTTTCCCCTTGTTATAGGGAATCCTAAAAATGCACAAAGTTTTTAAAAAAGCCTCAAATATTGCCCACATAAAGGAAGGCCTGGTAACTTTTGTAAGGCTCTAAAGACCTGGATGCTTGGAGTTCTGAAAGTATTACCTCGAGAATTACTACACCTTTTGTTTGTCTATATGTACAATTTGTCAGTGCTTTGATGGTTTTAATTGTTGTGATATTGTTTGTTGCCCAAAGTAAATTGGATTGAGATGGGCAGTTATAGAAAATGAATGAATGAGTGAATGAATGAATGAATGAAGTCACCACTGGGCTAAAATTTAATTCCAGGGATGCTTTTTCTAACTCTTTCTGCTTGTTGAGATTGTCAGTGTAATTCCTGTTCTATAATAAGCCACAGATGCCTTTAGTGGTAATACCAGATTGTTTTTATATACGTATATAAGCAGTAGTGCCTTGGCTAGAGCCACTAATCTGAATGGCAGCAAAGTGTTTCACAAACCTCTAATAATGCCTTGATTATCTGGCATTTTGCAGGCTTTTATGTTTTTTTTTCACATGGTTTATCTATGTGATCTTACCTTATGGATCATCCTATAATCATACTGTCATTTTTTTAGTCGTATACTGCTTTGAATGATTTGCACACAAAATGTTAGGTATTTCTAAGAAATGCAAATAAAACCTTAAACAAAATTGGGATTTTTATGTGGGGATTGTAGAGGACAAGGCTTATGGATGCAGGGTATTGATTTTGGCAAGTTTCACTACATTCTTCCCCCTTTCCCAACTTGGCTGACAATCTAAAGAAGAAAAGATTTGGCAAATGTACATATATGCCTTCCATTGGTTGGCTCAGTTGCCTTCTGTCTTGAAGTATAGGTCCATAGTACAAGTATATAATAGTCCCATATTAAGAGGTAAGCATATTTACTAATAGTTGTGTATTATAATTGAACAGGCAAGTAGCTTAGATTCATGGTAAATCTTCTAGTGAGGACAACATATCACCACTTCTGATGCTTATTTGAAGATTGCTTTTTGAACTTGCTGTGTGTGCACATGTTGCGCTCATGTAGTTATCAGCAGTACTGAAAGGATCCAAATAGAAAATGACAGTTTGGTAACAAACCTCCCAAGGCTCATGAATTTTATTATTACACACATGAAACTTTTGAATTTTTGACAACTTGTTTTCTTTCAAGAGGAGGAATATTATAGGATAAGGGTGAATTGCATGGTAGAATTCTAGAATTTAGACGAAAGGAAAACTGTAGTGCCTAGAATTTGATTCTTCTCAGCTAAACTGTTTTGCATTCATGGTGAATGTTCATTCATACAGTTCTCTTAAGGGACAGGATGATTTTAGCGATTAGTTGCTGATGATTGGGGGGAGCATCATTTTCTGTTTTTGTTTTTTCTACATAACATATAACATTAACCTGATGGTATGATGTAAGCAAGCAATGGGATTTTTTACTTTTCTGCATCACTTTTCTGTCTGCCTTTTAGTTCAGGAAAAAATATTTTTGTTTGTGCATAGATTGGCGAAGAAAAAGCATCCATGGCTAAGGATAAATTTAAAGCTGGGTCACCGCAGACCTAGTCTAACATGTTAACTATGACACCTCAGTGGTTTTGTATTGTGGGTTGCTTTAGTGTCCCTATATTTGTTATTCAGCTTATATATTTGTAAATAAAATGCGTTGTTGAAAACACAGTCTCTGCTTTCCAAACAAATGAGATATGTGAAATGTCCCTATACTTTGTATAGTTTGGCATGTCACAAAGTTTCATGAGTAAGTTTAAGAGTAAAATGAAAAGTAGATCCAGTTGGATTAAATTCTGTACCCACTGTATATGAGTTTCATTGAACTTGGAGAAATAATTTCCTGTACTTGGAAATAATGTATAGGACTATACATTTTCATTAATTCAACAATTTTAGATTTATATCTGTTGAAAAAGATCCAAAGTTTAGAGGAGGTCCATTTTTTTAATGTTACTCTACAATGTATGTGTTTCCATTTCTTGGCAATGTCCGTCAATTTTACCTGATATTCTGCAATAAAACAGTAGGACAGTATTGGTATGATATTTAGATTTTTATTCAGGGCTGAAAGCACATTTTAAACGAATAAATAAACCATACAGTAAAAACGCTTGAGATGGAGTTAGACTTACATGAAGTGAATTTTTACCCCCCACCCCCCTCCAAGAAAATGGATTGTGTGCTCCAGTTTCCAATAAACATGCATGTAAGTGGAAGTAATACTGCCAAGCAATCATGATAAAACCATAGTGGAAGTCAAAGGGATTTCTAAAACAAAGCCACATAGAGAATCTTGGTTTATAAAACAAAATCTTCAGTACACTTTAATTTGTCTGATCCATCAGTACTGTAGGGGTAATTTCCAGTAAAGCCAGACTTGAAATAGAACAGTTAACAGCCTGTTTCAGTTTGTGCATGGACAAACTGCATCTGTATATCTGTACTCCTTCCATTTTGGAGTGATTGTGGTCTGAATGAAGATGCTGCAATTCACAATTTTTTGAGCCATTGAAATTTCAAATGTTTAAATGCTTTGCTCTTCTATTTTAGCTAGCATACTTTTTTTTTTGTTGCTGATGTCAGGTTTTGTCAATATCTTGTCTCTTGCTGTCTCTCATTACACTTCATTTTTTCATATTTTTTTTCTTCTTTGTTGTACTTTTTTCCCTCTAGCTTTCTCTTAGGCCTTTAAACAAAAGGATATGGTAATATATATCCTAATAGGAAAAAAGCACTTTAACTCAGTTGGGTTGCTACTAATTCAACTGCCAAACACAACTGCAGCACAGCGTGAGTTTTAATTTTTAAATAAAATGGAAAGTTTGCATTCTAAATCTAGGGCTTTATAACATTTCTATAAGCAAGCAGTATTTTTCTATGATTGCAACTCATAATAATTTATAGAATGGTATGGGTTTGATAATTATTTTATTGATTTATCTATCTATTTTAAAGTTATACCCCACTGTTCAATCAAAGCAAAATTTCCAAAGCTGGCTACATAAAAAAACAAAACAGCAAATAAAACAATTTAAACAATTGGTCTTAGAACAATTTGTTAAAAGTAAATTGCCCTAAAGTTTAAAGATCTAGGCCGGGGCATCAAACTCAAGGCCTGGGGGCCAGATCCAGCATGCTGGATGGTTAGATCCGGCCCATGAGGCAACCCTGGAAACAATGAAAGACTGGCCAAGGTGCCTCTGCCAGCAAAAAGAGAGGTCCGGTTTCACTGGCAGAGGGTTGCAGGAGGCCATTCCAGCTGGAAATGGATCTCTGGAGCTCATTTTCACTGGCAGAGCACTCAGGCCACTACAGGCGCCCCCAACACAAGTGATGTAGAACTGGCCACAACCACCCTGTCCACGCCCACTCCCCCCCCGCCTGAAGTCAAGCACAATCCTGATGCGGCCCTCAATAAAATCATGTTTGACAACCATGATCTAGACAAATAAAAATGATAACAGGCATACACTCCTTAAAAAGCAAAACAAAACAAAGAACAGAATTGATGAATTTTTAATTTATTTGTGTGTCACTTTTTAAAACAACACTTGTATGTGATAACAGGCAGAGAAACTAATAATGTCCTCTGTCATGAATTTTCTATGAAGATAACCAGGCTTCTTTTATGTCTAAATCAGTCTTAGAGCTGGACTGAAACATCATTCAAGAGTGTTTGCAATTGTTTGCCAACCTCTAGAAACCATCTTGCTTACTTGGATGGGTGGATAGATGTATTCTATTTAAGGCCGATGTTTAGGGGTGAAAAAACCCTACTTAGTTTAGAAATGACTTCAAAATAGCTGAGACCAGAAGCTTTACATAACCATGTATTATCTAGATTAGAGGGCACAATGGTTCAGTTTTTAAAGATGCTGAGCTTGCCAGCTGGAAAGCTGACAACTTGGGTTGGAGACCTGAACACCTTGTGACAGGGTGAGCTCCTGTTATTTGCCCCAGCTCCTGCCAACCTAGCAGCTCAAAACCATGCACATGCAAGTAGATAAATAGATACCACTTTGCTGGGAAGATAATAGTGTTCTGTGTGCCTCAGCTCATAGTCATGCTGGCCACACAACCACAGAAGCGACTTTGGACAACATAGTCTCCCTTGGCTAGGAGGAAGATAAATACCAGTTGGACACGACTGGACAGGGGAAACCTTTATCAAGCTTCAGCTGGTCAGTCTATTGTCATTTTAGATGTTACATGAAAGAATTAAATATATAGATGCTAAATTGTGAGGTCAGGGTCTCAGCAACAGAATCTGCTCTGGATGTACTTACTCATTAAAGCAATCCATGCCGTTGTGGGTTGAAATAGCTTCAGTTTCAAAGTGGGAAATATATTTCAGTATTTGTTTAACGGCAAAGATGGTGTTGTCTTTCATGGAGCCGATATCCTTGAACAGGAAAATCATGATAGGCTTGCAGGAGATCCTGCATACTGTGTGCTACCAGAGAAATCTTAGTCTTCTTGATTCCTCACCATTAAAGGACCTCTGATAAGGCATTGCTCATGCATTGTGTGAATCAACGTTGTGTATTGTATGAATAAACATTTTCAACATCATTTGAAAACAATATGGACAGTGAAGCAAGCAGAAATGAGTAACAAGTAACTTTTAGCTGCAGGCTTGCAAACTATTTCAGTTTCATAAATGGCTTTTTGCAAATTTGCAGAGAGGCATCAATTCAGTTGACTTTGAGCTACTATTCTATCCAGCAAAAGTATACCACATACAGATGCTTTTTTTTTTTATAGCAGGACTCTAAAAGTAGGCAATCCTTTGGTGTAATTGAGATGAATGAACTTTGATGATTGGTGGTGTGAAATATGCTGGTTGCAGTGTGGCATTGTCCATAGAATAAGACATTGTTGCTTGCTTGGATACACAGAGTTGTTTCTAACTGGAAAGAATGAACTCCATGTTGCCCTCCTGGCAACACTACTGTAGTTAAATCATATGCTTGGTCTTAGTTGGTATCATGATGTAGGAACCATGCAGATTAATTCTCATCCATGCTGCGCCGAGAGTCCAGGATGGCTTAGACTTCTCCCTGTGATGTCATAGAGCTGAGTCTGCCACTATATAAAAAGCCAGCCCCTAGCTGGCTCCCCATCTTTGACTCAGCTCCTTGTCTTTGAGCTAGTGTCTTGGAAGTAGTGGAAGTTATCATCCAAACAGAAGACAGCAAAGAAAGGAAAAAAGAACTCCTTTTACACAGCTCCCGGGCTCCAGTGGAGCTGTGCCACGAGGAGAGAGGGGATCTGTTCTCCTGCAGTGTTGAAGACTCGGCGCTGCCATCGGGAGGCTGCTGATAAGGGGAGCGCTCAGAATCCTCCCATGCAGCCTTCCCCAGCATGGTCGGGCTGCCACTCCAGCCGCGAGCTGAGCTATCTGTTTCGGTGCCTGTCAGTTGTTCTGATTGAAGCAGCCATTTAGCGCTAGTTTTTTTCCTTGCTCGGGGCTTGCAGAAGCCTAAGGAGCGACAGGCTCTGTGGCCTTCTCTCTGGGAGCCAGTTCACATGTGAGTGGCCATTTTGTGGCAGTCGGCCATAATGCACGTGGAGGGTGGCCATTTTAAATTGGCCTGACTTCAGGAATGATCATCCTAAAAGGCTTTTCTTCTGTTTCTGAGTGCCTGGCCCAGCGATAGGAGGCACATATATTAGGGTTGCTTCCAGCACATCTTGTGTGCTTCCTATCTCCAGCATAGATGCAGATAGGGCCCAAGCAGAGCTCTCGGGCCTAGAAGATCATGGCCCACAGGCCCAAAAGAGAAAGAGGAAGAGACATTCCGCGCAGAGAGAGGCTGCAGCAAAGATCAGGGCCATGGCACTGGCACCCAAGAAAACTTCTAAGGCTGAATTCAGGGCCAAGAACAGAAGACATGCTGCTCTGGAAAGCAATTCCAAAAAACCCTAGAGCAGATGAGAGGGCTTTTACAAGAGGCTTCCCATCCAGGGGACATGCAGGTTTGCCCAGGGGTTAGTCCCAGGGAGGGGGAGGCTGAAGCCAGCACATCCAGTCATCCCAAGCCTGGTCCCCTGAAAGAGTAGAGGAAGAGTTTTGCCCCCAGGATTTAAGCAGATCTGGGCCCAACTTTAAGAAAGCACCTCAGGGTCCCCCTCTTGGCCAGATCTCCCAGGGTGCCCATAGGCCTAGACCTGAAGCTACCTTTACGCCTTCAGTGGCAGGCCTATGCCTGGCTGAACCCCCCACTGGCAGCGGGCCTAGTGATATGGTCTCTGTGGATATGGTCTCTGTGGCCATCAGGCAGGGCCTAGCAGAAGACTTCCAGGAGCTCCTTTGTCCTTTAGGGGGGGGGTCAGGCCTTGTTTCCTGCTTGCTCCCAAGGGGCCCCTCTTCAATTTAGAGAAATCCCAGGCATCAGGAGATCAGCGGCCCCTTCACCCAGTCTGACTGGGGGGATTATGATGATAGGGATTACACCAATCCCTCAGAGCAGAGCCATTCCTCAGGGTCCGAAGAAGAAGAGGGAGAGATCAGTTTATAAGAGGAGGAGGGGTTTCATCTTGAACAGCCCCCCTCAACAGCTGTTTTTAAGCCTGCTTTATTTAATCCTCTCCTGCAAAAAGCATTGGTCACTGCCTAATTGACACCAGAGAAGGTGGCCTCAGAACCCCAAGGGGATTCATCTTGCCAAGGGGACTCCCTCTTCTCCAAGCCAGTGGTCCATACAGAGGTTCTCCCATCTCCTCTGTTGTTCCTGGACCTGGTTAAAGAGCAGAGTACCTCCCCTGCTTCTGAGCCATGGCCTTTGTCTCATGACAGGCGTTTTTATAAAGTGGGCCTTTCTTTGGCCAAAGCCCTTGTAGTGCCTTCTGTTGATATTCCAGTCATAGCCTCGTTTTCCTCCTTGGGCACCCCCACTGAGCCAGAGGATGTGCTCAAGGATAAGAGGTCGGAACAAACGCTCAAGTGCAACCACCAGGCATCAGGAGTTGGGCTGTCTGGGCCTCGACAGCAGCATCCTTTCATACAAGGGCCTCGCTCTGCTGGCTGCATCAACTGCAAGATCGCCTATCACCCTCTGACTTCAGATCATATCAAGACCTGAACAAGATCATTGCAGCTGCTGAATTCACAGCGGACACCACTCTAAATTCAGCCAAATTTGCTTCTAGGGCCATGGCCTCCTTGGTGGCAGCAAGGTGGCTCTGTGGCTGCGAAATTGTCAGTCTGACTCCCGCCAAAGGTGAAAGTTGGCATCGGCTTCTTGCGCTGGAGAGAAGCTCTTTGGAGAAGCCCTGGACCCATACCTGGTTGAAATCAAGGATAAAAGAAAAGTCTTTTCTTCAACTGGAAAGAGGGTGGATTATTGCCCAGCTCCATATTTCTGTCCCTTCTCCTTCTGGGCTGAATCCAACTCTTGTTTCTCCCATAACCAGAGGGTGTTCCTCATGCCAGGAGCAATGACCAGAGGCGGTGGGCAGACAACAACAAAATACAGGTAAATGGCTCTTTCGAGGAGGAGCAGGTCGTTCCGACACTCCAAGTGAATGCCTGTTCTTCCCCCCATTGGAGGTCATTTGGCCTTCTTCGCCTCCAGATGGGAGGAGTCAACATCAGATGCCTGGGTGCTCTGGACGGTGAGGTTGGGTCTGGAGCTGGAGTTCCTCTCGCCACCCCCAAGTTTTTTTGTGAACTGTCCCATTTCTCAAGGTAGTGCTAAACAGGCCCTTGTGGAATTGGCCATTCAACATATCATGGACATAAGGGCCATACAGCCAGTTCCAGTTGATCAATGAGGCTTGGCTTTTACTCTAGGCTCTTTGTGGTTCCAAAGGCATTGGGGGGGAGGGGTGGTGAGCCATTCTCAACTTCAAGTTTTTGAACAGGTTTATTCCAAATAGGTGTTTTAAGATGCAGACCTTGCATTCGATCCTAGAGAGCGTTTGGGAGGGCGACCTCCTCTCTTCCGTAGACCTCACAGAGGCTTACCTCCATATCCTCACCTGGTGCCATCACCGCCAGTTTCTTTGTTTTTGTTACCAGAATGAGCATTTCCAGTACCGAGTCCTTCCTTTTGGGCTCTCGTCGGCTCCTAGAGTCTTCACCAAAGTGCTGGTGGCATTGGTGGCTTCATTTCAAGCAGTTCCAGGGAGGCTCCAATGTTACCTGGATGACATCTTGATCCAGTCGATGTCGCTCCACTCTGCTCAGCGGAGAAAACTTCTCTTCCCTGTCCCATCATCCTTCTGTTTGTAGATTTTTAAAAGGAGCCTCTAATCTCCATCCTCCGGTGATTCATAGGTATCCCATGTGCAAATTCCCTAAGGTGTTGCAGGCCCTTACGGGGTTGCCATTCGAACCCCTCAGATCGGTGTCACTCCAATTCATGACCTTTAAGGTGCTTTTTCTTACATCAGCCAGGAGAATGTCAGAACTGGCAGTACTCTCAGTTAGATAGGATCTCTATCTTTCATAAGAACAGGGTGGTCCTACATTTAGATCCTACCTTTGTCCCGAAAATCAATACCTGGTTCCATAGGGCTCAAGACATTGTGTTGCCAGATTTCTGCCCGCACCCAAACCACTAGTTGGAGCGCATGTGGCATAGATTGGATGTAAAGAGAGCATTACGCATCTACAAATGTACTGCTGCATTTTGAAAAACTGAGGCTATGTTCGTGTCCTTTTCTCCAAACTCCTTTGGGTGCAAGGCCTCTTCTCCTACCCTAAGTAGATGGATCAGGGTATGTATTGCCAAGGCCTACAAGACATTGTCCCTTCCAGTGCCCAAGAACCTAACGGCTCACTCCACCAGAAGTGCAGCTACATCAGCCGCTTGGTCCACTCAGGCATCTCTCGAAGAGATCTGTAGGGCGGCTACCTGGGCATCTCCATCACCTTCATACAGCACTATCATCTGGATTCATTTGCTTTGGCAGATGCAGCATTTGCCAGACGGGTGCTACAGAGGGTTGTTCTACAAGCAGAATAAGCAGAACGGATGATGGCCCTCCTGTGGACATGTCCACAGGAGGTATGTCCCATCTTGGACTCTCGGTGCAGCGTGGATGAGAATGAGTGTTGGTATAATTATCTGAGAACGCCCTTTCTATCATCCTTGTTATGTCTGGTTCTGGTAAGGAAGGGAGTTGTTTCTGATTGTTTTTTTCTTCTTCCATAGACACACTATATCTGTCAAGTATCTTCGCCTAAAGCTGGGGAGTCAGCTAGTGGTTGGCTTTATATATAGTGGCAGACTCAGCTCTATGACATCACAGGGAGGAGTCTAACCCATCCTGGACTCTCTTGCAGCATAGATAGAAAGGGTATTCTTAGGTAATTATACCAACGCTTATTCTTAAATCTACATTCAATTCTTGGGCTTGTTAAAACAAACAAATATTGTGATAAAGATAAATTAGAGTTTGCCTCTAATTATCCTTAAGCCGTGTTGCCACCATAGTGATTCTTTCCATAATATACCCATGGTGTGATTTGCTATCAGTGTGTGACTATCCCACTTGAGTGTGCTAGAGGGCTGCAGTTTGTCCTTTAACCTTGCTTTCCTGATGATGAATCAAAGGGCACACAGTAGCAGTATACAAAAGTGACATTTTTTTATTTCTAACTTCACTTGTCGTCTTTCTTGTAATTTGATACGTTTGCACTGCTGTGTTTAATGATCCCTTTCCTGGCTTTGATGAATTGAAATAGCTCATTCCAAACTGGCCTATTACTCTCCATTAGTTCTTCTTTACCGGTAAGTTAAATGCACCCCTTTTTTCTAAGTTGATGTTGTCTTCAGGATAGAAGATCCAGTTTACTACCTTCATATAAAAAAACTCAACACCAACTAATACTGTTGCTTGCAACAATTGGCCTTTTGCTTTCTTCTCAACAGAGATCCTGTTTTGTTTTTAAATTGGGTATTTTTGTGCCTTCCTTTGTATTGTACATTTCAGCAAGGCTAGAATTATTATATGACCTAGATGTATGAATTTCAAAACCGAATGCTTAAGATTGGAAATAGTGAGAAAAGAAAGATAAAGGAACAGCTTAAAAAAAAAAGCTATCCAGATCATTTAATCATCTTATTTTCTTTAATGAAATATGTGAGCATATGTATGTATGTGTGCAAACATGTTACATATAAAAGTAGCCCTTGACTTACGACCAGTCATTTAACGACTGTTTGAAGTTACAGTAAATGTCCTCAGAAAAAGTTACTTACAGCCCATCCCCAAAGTTATGACTGTAACCATTACTCCTGCAGTCATTTGATCTTATTTTGGATACTTGGCAACTGGTTGCATTTATGTCCTGTTGCACTGTCCTGTAATCACATGATTTCATTTTGTGTGTTTTTTAAACCATGTAATCATTTTCTGGCAAAAAAGGCACTGTTAAATAAACTAGGTTCAGACTTATAACCATGTGATTTGTTTAATGATTGTTGTGACTTGCTTAATGATCATCATAAAACCTAGTTTCTTATTTTGGATAATAATCGTTCATTAATTCATTCATTCATTCAATTGACACTTTATAGATGGATGGATGGATGGATGGATGGATAGATAGGGATAGGGATAATGATATATAATATGTAATATTATATATATATATATATATATATATAAAAGAAAGCAGCTGACCAGAAGGCAGAATAAAAAAATAGAACGGGCTCAATCACCATCCTAACTCAAGGCCTTGGGAAATAACTGGGTCTTTTAACAATTTGTATAAACTCAAAAGATGGGAGGAATACAGATACTTGGGGAGAATATCATCATCCCACAGGACAAGAACCATCATCGAGAATGCCTGCTTCTTGGGTCCTGAAAGATAACACTGCTTAATTCATGCGGCTGTAGTTGATCTTTCAATACAGGAAAAAACATTTGGGCAGCATTGATGGTTCCCCAAGTTGTCAGGACTTGTGCTGTTCAGGCAGTGGTGGGATTCAAAAACTTTCACCACCGGTTCGGAGGGCATGGCTTGGTGGGCGCGCTTTGCACCCATGCACACACTTTGCGTGCACGCACGTGCCAAACATGCACTTTGCGTGGGTGCAGAGGCGTTTGCACAGGCACAGAGGCATTCCAACTCACCTCCTGCAAGCTTGCACTCTCCCATTTGCTTCAGCAGCTGCGGTGCAGCACTCTTCTGTGCCACGCAAAGCAGCTGCGCTTCAAAAGCAGAAGATAAAAGTGAGTATGGGAGCCTGGGCAGGTGGGTGGGCCCAACAGCAGAGCGGCAGAGAGAACCGTTGCTCATCGCTGCTACCGGCTCGGCAGAACTGGGCCAAACCAATAGCATACCACCACTGTGTTAAGGGCATTATGGGTAACAATGAACTATGTAAACTGTTATCTGTAGCTGTTTTTTTTGGCTATATGGTATTTAGACAAATAGAGTCATGATTTTTCAAATTACTGGACTTAAGATATGCTGAAGTGTGGGAGAGAAATTTCCACATCAGAGTAGATTGTTATAGGTTGGTGGTGTGTATCTATGTTCAGGCCTAAAGGTATAATTACTAAAACTGTATTTCAGTTGTAGATATGAAACATTATTTTCCTTGGCCTAAGAGGGGTCTTGCTGATCTTTATCTCTATTATGAAACATAGTTTGACTGTGCTTTTTGCTGACTGAGAGCACTGATGGCTGTTAATTTTTTCTTAACACCATGACCTGAAATATGCAACACAGAAGTCTTATTGAATTCACTAAGTCATACTTTCCAAAGAGTATCTTCAACATCCCAGCATTTTAGGAATATTTTCATTCTGCAATAGGAATTTTTAAAAAAAGCATTACATGACAAATATATCAGTACTTGGTCTGAAGTGGAAATTTTATAACTGAGTTATAAAATCTTAGAAACAGTATGATTTGTAATGGGAAAACTATAAGGGGTAGTAGAAGGGATATAATAACACATGTGCAAAATCTTCCCTTCATTTTGTGAATAGACCATTTAAATTAAATTAGGCTGAGAAGGTAAATTCCATTGTTTCATTTGTTTAATATTTCATGTCAATTTTTTATAGATAAAAATTACATTTAGCAATAAATACCAAGAAGAATTTATACAACCTGTTCTGGTTTGATATCCCATGTCTCTCCAGCTGTAAAGAAAATTCATTATTACATCTCTGATTGTAATAGGTGGGTCTCATTACACTGATAATAAAACAACTTTTTAAAAAATGACAGCTATACGGGATATCATACATCTGCTTTTAGTGGCACTGAATTTGTATGTTAGGCACAGTTGTGCCGAATCTTTCCATCTCGTAATATATTGGAGCTCAACTGAACATGTGAAACTTACTGTGGACTTTTAAATGTTTATAGTAAGCATTTGACATTTTAGAAATATGTTAAGCAATTAATGAAAGTAGACAGTATATGTTTATGGGGAGGCATAATCAGTGCAAAAATAGCCCGAAATGCAAGAAAAGGCAGATTCTTGTAATTCACTGTTTGAACCTTGACATTGTGTTGATGAACAGCATTTCAGTTTTAATTTTGTGTAAAGTGGCCACCAGGTGTCATCAGAATACTTTTCTTACGCTGGTAACTACCACTTTGTGTGGCTGTACTTTAAAAAAAAAAACTTTAGATTTATTATTGAGCATAGCTTAGTGTGAAATATTTTCTATTTTTCTTGAGGTTATTGTGACATTGCACTTCCGCAGAAATAATGGAAATGGTTACTCCTGCTAAGCCACCCAGTTACCTTTCTATGCTGCAACAGCTTTATGGAACAGGGGGCAATAGTTTTTGTGTGAGAAGGCAGTTCCCCGATTTGCAATGATGCTGTTGTGAGCTTGATCTACATCCCTGTGCACATATGTGGTAGTGACATTATAGACTATAGGTAGTCCTTGGCTTACATCCGTTCATTTAATGAATGTTCAAAGTTACAACGGCGCTGGAAAAAAGTGACTTATGACCATTTTTCACAGAACTGTTGCAGCATTCCCATGGTCATGTGATTAAAATTGGAATACTTGACAACTGGAATGTATTTAGGATGATTGCATTATCCAAGGGTCAGGTGATCATCATTTGCGATTTTCTGACAAGCAAAGTCAAGGGAGAAGCTGGATTCACTTAAGAACCGTGCTATTAACAGCTGTGATTAACTTAACAACTGTGACAAGAAAGGTTGTAAAATGGAGCAAAACTCACTTAACAACTACTCTGCTTAGCCACAGAAATTTGGGGCTCAGTTATGGTTGTAAGTGAAGGACTACCTGTAGTCTATAATATTGTCACTTCCACATAAATGAAATATGCCATAATACATATGCACATATGAAGCAGTACTATTGCATTTCAGCTGCTGAATGCTCCATTTTCAAGAACCTCACCAACCTAAACAAAGTCTGCAGAAAAGCTGGGTTTTAAAGCTGGCTTCACTGCTGGAATGGAGCATCACTACTAAACAGGACATTCCATTTGTGGGAAACAGCAAGTTAAGCTCCAGAACATGTTCGCCCTATGAGAAAATTAAAGAATTTACTGTACCTTTATTTAGATTTTTTTTAAAATCTAATGTGTATCTGCTTTCTGTTTCCTTATTTTTTTACTGTATCATCTATCTTTCCATTTTCACTAATGCACTAGCATAACTCTTTAGATTTTTGTTTTCTTGTTTGATGAATGTGGAGTTAGTCCTCAAGAAGGAAGGTTCTAGAATGAAGATTGCAGTAATCTTCTAGCAACATATGTGGAGCTTTTTCTAAGGGGACACAAAGTGATCTCTAATCATTACCTAATCCTACATGATTTGACAATTGAGGACTGCAAATATCATGCCATTTCTTATTATAAGGCAGAGAGCAGAAGTATAGAAATATACGGCAGACCTTTTCCATGTTGTATTGCCTTGTTCTTGGTGAAAGGACCACCATTTTCAAACTCCAAATTTTTGAGATGCCAGTAGTTTTAACTAATGTCAAAGAGGTGATAATATCTTTGAAGTTGTAAATATCACTTGCTGCTTTTCATATCATTGGACATTACTTGTAATGAAGGAGATGTAGGCCATGTCTGTATTATTATTATTAATAATATTATTATTAATAGGCATGCCTAGTGCTATTGCTGAATATTGGCAGATTATTTCCATGAATGTATAATGTAAAACTAGCATATTTATTAAGATTACATCCCAGGGTCCTGAAGGAGCTGGCCTATATGATCTTGGAACTACTGAACAAAATATTTCAGAGCTCCTGGAGCACAGAGAAAGTGCCAGAGCACTGGAAAACAGCTGATGTGGAACCAGGAAGCAACAGGCCAATCAGCTTGATATAAATACCTGGGAAAATCCTAGAAAAGAATAATCAAATAACAGGTTTGTGAGCACCTAGAAATGAACAAGGTGATTAATAGAAGCCAGCATGGGTTTATTAAAAACAGATCATGTCAAACAAACCTCATCACCCTTTTTGGTAAAGTGAATAAATTAGTGGATCAAGGAAATGCTTTGCATATAGTCAACTTTATAAGGCATTTGGAGGGAAGCATGCAATGGGGTACCTCAAGGTTCTATCTTGGCCATTGTGCTCTTCAACATCTTCATAAATGATCTAGATGAGAGGATAGAAGGAGACCCATCAAATTTGCAGATGAGACCAAGCTGGGGGAATTGCTAACACTTTGGAACACAGACTCAAGATTCAGAAGAATCTTGACAGACTTGAGTATAGGGCCCTGTCCAGTAAGATGCAGTTTAGTGGTGAGAAAGGTAAGCTCCTGCATTTAGGCAGGAATAAACAAATGCTCAGGTACAGAATTGGCAGTGACTAAACAGTAATGTCTGTGAGATGGATCTAGGTGTACTAGTGACCATCATTTAAGTATGAGGCAGCAGGGTACTCCAGTTGCCAAAAACACCCACAAAAAACCCACAAAATACCCTACAATGAAGTCCTAGACTGCGTCAGTGAAGGGATAGTATCAAGATTATGAAAGTGATCGTACCACTTTATACTGTACTACTGAGTAGTACAAATACTTGGAATGCTGTGTCCAGTTCTGAACACCATGATACAAAAAATATTCTGAGATCATAGAAAGTATGCAGAGAAGAGCAACAAAGATGACAAGAGGTCTGCAGAATAAACCATGATGAACAATTAAAGGAACTAGGCATGTCTAGCCTAACAAAGAGAAGGATTAGGGGTGACATAGTAGCTGTCTTCCAGTATTTGAGGGGCAGTCCCGGAGATGAAATGATTAATTTACTCTCCAAAGCACTTGAGGGCAGGACAAGAAGGAATGGGTGGAAACTCATTAAAGAGAGATCCTACCTCGAATTAAGGAAATATTTCATGACTGAGACCAATTAACTAATGGAACAATTTGCCTGTCTAAGTTGTGGGTGCTCCATTGCTGGAGATCTCTAAGAAAAAAATTGGACATTCATTTGTATGGGATGTATAAGGACTCCTGTCTTGGGCAGGGGGTAGGACTAGAAAACCTCTGAGGTCCCTTCCAGGCTTAAGATTCTATGATTACAGAAATAATCTAATATCTTCCTTTACTTATCAGTGAAACATCTATCTAGATCACGTTCTTGAAGCTCTGACAGTTATAATTCCTTGAATGCGTCAGTGGCCTTTAGAGTCACCTTGACAGAGGATTTGGACAGGCCTAGTATAGTAGGGGCAGTCTGAACAAATCTGTTTTTGATATTGCTACTTGCAATAAAACAGCACCCAAACCACTTAGAATTATACAGGTTGTTCAATAAACAATTCAGAAGAAGGCACAGACAAATCACTTTTGTGTTGTTGCCAAGAAAAGAATACAAGCAACAGCAACAACAAAATGGACATATTCATGAGTCTCAGAATCCCAGAGCCAAGTTTAACTTGTGAGAATTGTATTTATTTGAATGGATGCCATTTTTAGGTTTTGGTGCTGGCTTATTTATCTCTATTTCATTGTTTTGAGTAAATCATGCCGCCTTAACATCAAATTCGGTTTGAAGTCAGTTGTTCAGTTATAAAATTTTTAATTGGGGAAATAGTATTTGTTCTCTGTATTCTAGTTGCCCTTTAAATAAATGCAATGCTTTCTTAGAATATTATGTCAAGCTATCAAACACAAAGGTCACATCTTTTACATTTGAATTCCCAAAATGGACATATTATTTTCATTGCAACCTTGATATGACTTGTATAGATTGGTTCCACTTGAAGTATATAATTGTATTCAGAAGTGCTGGAATTAAATAATATCTATCTGCATTGTTGTAAGTTGTAAAATTTTGTTTTTAGTGATACTAAAAGTTATTTCTGCTTTCCATGATTTTTACTGATGTCTGTTGTGCAAAAAAATCCTATTTTTTTATTTAGATGACAAAATATACTGTTCTATGTAAGAAAATATTTACCAAAATCAATAGCTGAATATGTCCTTGAAATTTATTAAAGTAATAGCATACATTTGGCAAGTTATGAATTGGATTGTAATAAAACATGTTTGTTTTTATGTACACAGAAGCTAATTTATACTTTCTGTTTTTTCTCTTTTTAGATATTCCTAGAACAGATGTATTAATTCATTTTATTGGGATTTTACTCTACATTATCTTCATTAAGAATGAATGTTGAAAAAAGTCAGAATTATGAATGTGATGAAAACATAAAAAATGAGTTACTACAAGACAGCGCTAAAAATATTTTTGCAGGAAAAACTCCCAATGAATCTTTTTCTAACTCAAAAATGCTTCTGATGACAGAACTGAATAATCCACTGAAAAATCCAGAAGAAAATGGCTTAGCTAAACGGCCATTATCCCAAACAACTGATCAGGAACTTAATGAAACAACTATAATTGAAAATGAACCTGTCTCGAAAAGATTAAAGCTGGTTGGTACAAAACCTGCAAAAGGGAATGAAGGAAACCCTTCTGAATCTACAACATATGAATATTCTATTGATGGGACAAATAAACCATTAGGAAAACTGGCTACAAACACCTCTCCAAGTAGATGTTCATTTTCATCAAATTCTTCATGCATTCAGCAGGAATTTGTGCCCGAAGATAATACTGTACAGATAACACCTACGAAAAATGTATCTTCTCAAGAGAATAAAACATTACTTCCTAAATGCAAATCATCTATCTTAGATGATTCAACTGGCATTACAATGAGTACTATTAAGAATGTTTCAAAATGCAATATCTGTAAGGAGATTTTTTCTTCTGCTCTTGATTTAGAAAACCATATTCAGGAACATCACCTTAAGCAATCGAAAGAAAAAGGGAGTTTGTATTCTACTTCTAAATCAGAGCAAACTTCATCTTTGCAAGCGCATGTCAAGCAGACTTCTGGTCAACTTACCTATTTTTGTGATCTCTGTGGTTATCAGACTTTTAAGGAAGCTCTCCTAGAAGCTCATTTTCTTGGTAAGACACACCTCCGACGACAAAATCTGGCTGCCCGTGGTGGATTTGTAAAGACATTAACAAAAAAATCCTTTTGTAAAAAACAGCGGTTTCCAATCAAAGAGAGGAATGTCAGAATGAAATTGGCATCTAATAAACAAAAAATAAGAGATGAGCTTTCAGATCCTTTAAGAATTTCAAGCAATAAGATAGAGAACTTGAAAGAAAACTGTCAAGATTTAGCTGAAACAACAGAATGTATTACTAAGGAAGAGGCCTTATTGTGGAAGGTGGATGGAAATGGTGAAAAATCTGATGTATCAGAGTCTTCAGAATGCAATCCATGTTTATTGAAATCTGTTAAAAGTAGTCAGGTCACAGCTAACAACTTAAAGGTCATGGACGTATTAGATAGTTTCCAGAAAAAAAGAAGAATCCTATCCCAAGGAATGACTTTCAGGCAAAGTACTTTTTTCAGACTAAATCAGCAGATTAAAAGAAGATACAATCTTTTAGGTATTGGTAAAAAAAGCAAGGTTGATTTTAGAGCGAAGCATAGCGATCAGGAAGAATTGCATCACAGTGATTTATCACAGGCCAAAGTTTTACAAAGTGAAGGCAATAGCAAGGATTTCTGCGTGGATATCCCCAAAACAGCAGCATTACAAGTTGAAAAAACTATACTGGAACATAAGACTACATCAGAAAAGGAACTCGATGAGCAGAGAACACTAGCTCCTGATAACTGTGTTGGATCTACCTTGTCAAATAAAGAAGACCTGAAATTGGATGCTGATAAAACGCAAGGTGAATTTAAAGTCCATTGTCAAATATATGGATATTCCTCTGACAGCAAAGACCTGGAATGTCATCAAAAGAAAAATCATATAGACAATAGCAAGATAAATTGCCCTAAATGTTTGTTTCTTGCCCCAAATGACATAAGCCTTGGGAAACACATGTCCGATGAGCATAGCATGGCTTTCTCTTGTTCTGCTTGCTGCAAATATTTTCTAACTGAAGAAGAAGTAGCAGCTCATAATGCAACTGAGCATCATAATGATTTATTGTCTCAAGGAAATACCATTCGGTCGCTTAAGAGTGATCTGGCTGTGCATTCAACATCTTGCCCTTCAGGTGAACTTCCCAAGGTTGTAGAATCCAAAGCACAACAGGAAGATGTCAAGCTCTCAGTATTACAACCTGGTAGTCAGTTCAAGGAGTCTGCTCTGAGCAGAAGTCAATTTCAGTGTAAAAAATGTTTTTATAAAACAAGGTCTTCTTCTGTGCTTACGAGGCACATAAAACTTCGCCATGCTCAGGAATACCATTTCCTTTGTAAAGCGTGTAACCTTTATTCATTAAGCAAAGAAGGAATGGAAAAACACATAAAGCGAAGCAAACACCTTGAAAATGCCAGAAAAAACAACATTGGTTTACGATTTGAGGAATGTATTGAAAAGATATGTGTAGGTGGAACAGATGGTAAAAAAGGAACTGAAGGCCCTATTTGTGGAAGTTTAAAGACAGTGTTAGAAAATGAGAGTATACATGCACCCTTCTCTTCTCTGCAGAAGGTATCGATAAATAAAGAGTTGTATCCATCAAATGAAATGATTAAAGATAATGAGTTGATTCTTGGCAGCCTGCAAAAGAAAGGTAGGCCTAAAGGGACGATTTCCCGGACTTGTCCTCATTGTGGTCTATTGGCGTCTAGTGTAACAAATTTGACTGTTCACATTCGCCGAAAGCATAGCCACCAGTACAGCTATTTATGCAAAGTATGCAATTACTATACAGTAACTAAAGGTGATATGGAACGTCATTGTGCTACAAAGAAGCATAAAAGCCGCTTGGAAGCCAGTGGGGAGAAAAGTGTTGAGTTTATTGTTTGTCCAGAAAATGATAATATCGAAGCCAATGTGAAGAAAACAGACAATCCAGGAAACCTTTCAAAAGAATTCATAGTTTCTAATGATCAGTCTTCAGAGACGGACCAAGCTATTTTGGAAAACAAGGTAGATGAACAGAACAATATCATCCAATTAAGTGTCAAAAATATAATTCACCTTCCCAAAATAGATAGAGGTAGAAACTTTTCTGAAACACAACGTAAAATTGTAGAATCAAGTAATGTTAGCCAGGATAAAAATGTGCAGGTTCAAACAAGACTATCAACTGCAAATGATAACAAATGTGCTCATTGTAACTTCACTGCACATTCTTTTTCTTCCTTGGAAGTACATATAAAACGCAAGCACACTAAAGAATTTGAATATTATTGCATGGCCTGTGACTATTATGCAGTTACTCGCCGAGAGATGATTAGGCATGCAGCAACAGAAAAGCATAAAATTAAAAGACAGTCATATATTGCTTCTTCTGGAGAGGAGGCAGACGTAGCAAGTATTGCCAAAGAAACTGCTATTGTTTTTGGAGAGGAGCAACAAAATACAGAAGATCTTCAGATTTCATTAGATGAAACTAAGTCCAAAAGTAATATAGAAGAGGAAAGCCCAGACAATGAGGTCATGCAAAAAGCAAATAAGTCACCTACCTATTTGGCATTAGAAGATAGTATTGCTTCAGAGGTTTCTAAAGATTGCATTCTTGAGGCTGGAGATGCTGAAATGGAAGATGGAACTGATCAAGGCAGAGGAAATACAAGTGGTGAAGAAAATGATCAGGATGGAGGTCTTAAACTCAATGAGATGGTTGAACTTAAGGAAACAATTGATTGTATTCTGCATCAACATCAAGAAATAGCAAAACCAAACATTCATTTGACAACAGAACCTGGAGATAAAAACATGGCTCCAAATTCAGATTTAATGAAAAATGAAAACAAATTGCAGGAAGATTCTGAAAAAAGATACGAAAGTTCAGAAGTAGTTACTGAAGAAGTGAAAACAGATGAAACCCATTTATCTATAGTTTCAGACACTGGTAGTGCACTGGAGCAGGAAAACATCAGTGAAAGTACTGAAAGTTTTAAAAACATTCACATTTTACCACAACAAATAAACACTAAGCAATGTCCTACAGTGGAAGAAGAGGGTATCTTGATAGATGTGCAGCAGGAAACAGGAGTATCTTTGAATAATATTTGGGGTTCAGATAGTTCAGTAGCTGAAGCCATGGACAAAAATGATATAGCTTTGGATGCTTTAAACAGTGTTGATGGCAAAATAGTAGATGGAACAGGCGTGCAAAATTCTGGTCAATTTGATTCTTCAATAGTGAAAATAAGCCATGAAGATGGTTCGGAACAAGTCGATCGCCCAGTTGATGGCCAGAACCTGAGTAAGCAAAAAAATTGGGATAGAGCTGTAAAAGTGGATTGCCCACGGAATGATGGAAAAAAGAAGAAGGTAGAAGGCCATCCTATGAGAGAATCTCCACGGATTTGTTGTGATGACTGTGGTTTTTTAGCAGATGGTTTAAGTGGACTAAATGTTCACATAGCCATGAAGCATCCATCAAAGGAGAAGCATTTCCATTGCTTGCTATGTGGAAAATCATTCTACACCGAGAGCAGCCTTCATCAGCATCTGGCTAGTGCTGGCCATATGAGAAATGAACAAGCAAGTGTTGAAGAGTTGCCGGAAGGAGGTGCCACCTTTAAATGTGTGAAATGCACAGAACCTTTTGATTCTGAACAAAATTTATTCCTTCACATAAAAGAACAACACGAAGAACTGCTCCGGGAAGTCAATAAGTATATTGTTGAAGATACTGAACAAATTGTCCGAGAGCGAGAAGAAAATAAAGGCAATATTTGCAAATATTGTGGGAAGATATGCAGAAGTAGTAATTCAATGGCTTTCCTAGCTCATATCCGTACTCATACAGGTATGTATTGATGAGTTGTACAATTTAGCGTTTTGTGACAAAAAATTGAATTAAGATTCCTCCCTCCCTCCCTTCCTCCCCCCACCCCTTCTCCCTCTTCCCCTTTTGAAACTTTTAAATCAGTCCTTCTAATACACTATTCTGACAATATGATTTCCATATTCATTGATTAAAGATTGAGATGTTAACTTTTAGAAGTAATTTTTAGAAGCCAAAGAACAGGAAGATTAATTTTCTTAAAATGTTTCAATAGCATCTCTTTTGTTAATATACATTTTAAAGATTATATCTCAAGATAAGCCTATAATTCACTAATTTCATTGTAACTCATGAAATTAATAATCTGTGGTTTCATAGGATATTTTCCTTTGAAACAATGGATCTCTTCTGCTTGTACAATGTGGAATTGCTTGGCAAATTTTTCATGCAAGTATGTATGGGTGTGGGTGTGGATGTGGGTGTTTGTTCTGTCTGTCTCACTGTATCTCTGTCTGTCTGTCTGTCTGTCTGTCTCTCTCTCTCTCTCTCTATCTATCTATCTATCTATCTACCATTGATCTGGAGTTTCATTTCCCTTTTTCTGGCTTTCCCCCTCCTTTTCTACCAAAGATTAGGTGCTTAAAACAAGGTGTTTTATAGTATGTTTTAAGGGAGGAGCAAACCACCAGACAAGTGATATTGATGAAATGAGACATTCAACAAAGTCAGTGTATGAACAGAAGATGCACAAATACAGTTGCATAATTAAATCTTCCTACCCAAACAGACGGACTAAATGTTTCCTTTATCTATGAACACAAAGTAACACATTTTAGCTTTGCTGATGCTTCTGTTGATACCATATTGATATGGCTCTAGCTAGTCTTCCACTAATTGAGTTTGTATAAATCCCAGTCTGAGATTATTTATTGGATGGATAAAAATATTAAGCTAAAGGAGAGGACTGGAGTTTAAAGAGAGCACAAATAAAATGAAACAGAGATGGGTAACTGAGATGTGAAGGTATTGATCATCAAGAAATTTGGAGATGATTCATTTCTGAAGCCACCATTTCTGGCAATGATCAGCTAGTGGACTCACACCAAGAGAGCTAGTTCAATGTAGAAGCTACCAAGCTAGAAACTAGGAGCCCATGAATATCTAGTCCTTAGGCACAGAGCCAACTAGATGATTTGGACCAGTCACCCTCTCTCATCCCAAGGAAGTTTTGCAGTGGTAAATCACTTCTGAAAATGTTGGCAAGAAAACTTAAAGGATTTGTTCAGGTAGTTGACTCCAAGACAAAGAAGAAATAGAAAAAGAAAAAATACACACCAAGTTGGGAAAAATTAGGACAACGCATGAGGAAAACACCTCAGAAAGTAGCTTTCTGATCCATTTTCTCCCTTATTTTCTTTCTTTCTTTCTTTCTTTCTTTCTTTCTTTCTTTCTTTCTTTCTTTCTTTCTTTCTTTCTTTCTTTCTTTCTTTCTTTCTTTCTTTCTTTCTTTCTTTCTTTCTTTCTTTCTTTCTTTCTTTCTTTCTTTCTTTCTTTCTTTCTCTTTCTGTTAATTTAAAGATTTGTCTTCTAAAAGTAAATCCATGTCATTATCTGTTACAGGTAGCCCTCGACTTAAGTAATTCATTTAATGACCACTTAACATTACAACTCAAAAAAGTGATTTATGACCATTTTTCACATTTATGACCATTGTGGCATCCCCATGGTCACCTGATTCAAATTCAAATGCTTGGCAATGGAATCATATTTATGACGGTTGCAGTGTCCCAGGGCAATGTGATCACTTTTTATAATCATCTAATGAGGAAAGTCAAATGGGAAGGCAGATTCACATAACAACCATGTTACCAATATAAAAACTGCAAGTGATTCACTTGACAACTATGGCAAGATATGTCATAAAATGGAGCAAAACTTACTTAACGAATGTCTCAGCGACAGATTCTGGGCTCAATTGTGCTTGTACATCCTGAACTACCTGAATCCCTATGCAGTACTAGTATGCTTGAGAAAACTGGGTGTGCATAGGAGGTATCCTACAAGTTGGGATGTGCCTTTGAAAATTTCTCCAGATCAGTTCAGACATTTTTTCTGTTTATTTCTTTCTTTCTTCCTAGGGATATCTTCTATATATATGTAAACGCAAAATACCACTCACACATCATCACAAAATCTCCAGAACCGTAAAGCCTACAAACTTGAAATTTGCACATATGTTCCTCTTGGCTTCTAGGTGTTCACTAAGAAAGGATTTTTTGAAATGACCATTAGAGCATTAGTATTTCATATATTATTATTAACACACTCTGATGCTAAGGAGTTCTACTCCCTCTCCCCATCTGAAAAGAAATCTGTTCCAAATGGAAACATAAGCACAGGAGAGCAATTTCAATTTCAGTTTTAGTTTCACAGCAGCAACCAGCTTTAGTACAGAAAAGTTGAGCTAAGCCACGCCCAGGCTCCTTGCTGTCTCCTTCTTGCTCACACAGCAAATATTGTTTCAGTTTCTATGTTTCAGTTTCCAAACAGCCCTCAAATCTCTCACACACTAATGGGACGCTAGCCAGATGAATATTGATGGATGCTGGTAGGCAGAGGCACAATTTTTTCCCCTTATTTTCCTCCCCCCAAATTAAGCCCGATCACATAGTTTCATAGTGAAGCATGGGTATAGAGCTTATATATATATATATATATATATATATATATATATATATATATATATATATATATATATATATATATATATTGATATGTATGCAGGGATGGGATCCAACCAGCATAACAACCAGTCCGGGGAATGTGCGTATGCACCGTCAAATGTGCATTGCACGTGTGTTCATGCTACCAGCTCAGGCAAGCATTTACCTTCTCCAGCTGTCGAGCGGCACTCAGCTGTGCTGCACAAAGCAGCTGAGGAGGAAAATGCAGCCACTAAAGGACAGCCTAGAACCTGGGCGGGCGGGCAGGCCAAACAGCAGACCAAAACCTCATCCCAGCAAACCGGTTCGGTGTCAGCTGCTCTTCAGGAGTTACCACTTCTATAGAACCGGACTGAACCGGTAGGATCCCACTCCTGTATATATGATATATATGATGTGTGTGTGTATGTGTGTTTGTATCAAAAAAAGGTACACACATACACACACATATCATTTTTGAAAATTTTTTGACTCTAGTTTGTTTCATCTAAAGCAAGGCTGTCAAACTCACAGCACATGGGTGGGATGCATCATGCGCTGGCCGTGCCCATGCCTGGTTTAGCAAAAGAGGAAAAAGTCACGATACATCACGTGATGATGACAACCTTGATCTAAAGCCTGAATGAACGGAGTCCTTTTGAATTCTGGGGTGCAGAACCCTCAAAAAGAAGGCCTGCTTTAATGAACAGCAGAGAGGCACTTGTTCAGGAGCTAAAGCACTTTTGAATAGTTTTGGAAACATGCACAGCCCTTAATTGTTTGTTTAAGTCTGCAGATAGATAGGATTACAGTACAGCTTTTTATTTACTTTTTAACTGGGCTAAAATAACTTCCCAAGATATTGAGCAGTTGCCAGGTTGGTAGAGTACTGTCCAGAAGATGATCTTAGTAAGTTATGGTAGTTAGATAAGTTTCCTGCCTCTTGGATAAAGAATCCACTAATTATGTTTAGTTGTTGAATAATGGATATTTGGTGTTTTGTTTTGTTTTACTTGTGAAGTATGCTGATTTTGGGATACAAGTGCATATAATTATCATGATATTTGGCCATCATTTTAGAAAGCATTGTTAATGGTAATGCAGTACCTGAGATATTTGGACCAGATAATTTAGACACTATGCAGTTCCACATTTTCCATTCTCTTTTTATGTTTTATATTAAGTGGGAAAATTTAAAACAACACTTTTGCCGAAAATGCATAAGCTGCAGTTCTAAATTTATGTAAAAATTCACTGCTGTGTTTCTATAAACCTGCCATACATTCTTTATTTTAAATAGACAGCTTTTCTAAATCACTGGGCTCTGCTTAGACAAGTGGTGTCTCTCTGGTTAAATTTATGAGTGGATTTGAATAATAAATTCACATTTCAATGAACATATTTTCATTAAAACTGTAAGGTTTATTTTACTGTACTTTTAAATAATGGGTTATTATAGAAGCTCTGGTTTAAATTCACGCAGTAGTTGAAACTTGGTGCAGTTTCTAGAAAGAAAATGGAAAGATAAAGAGATTTCAGAGTGTTGCAAAAATATTAACGTCCTTGGTGCTATCCTGAAATGATTCCTTTTCTCCCAGAAGACGAAATTGTGGTTGGGCAATATGCTTAAGACTCTGATGAGGAATATTGTCATCAGGAATCTTTACTCAAATTAAAGTATTCTTGCAAACTCTTATTTTGGAATTCTGGCTGTTTTAAAAGTCTGCTATTGCTGGATTTGCGCATAGAAAACAGTTTCAGGAAATGGTTTGATTTTGCAACTATTGGGTTTTTAGGAAGCACCAACTTGTTCACGTGTTTTTATGAGCCCTTAATATGCCCTCTTAAGGCAGATAAAATGGAATAAAACTACAGAGAAGATGCTAATGGAGGTCTCTTTAGAATTCTTTATGCAACTGTCTGGTCAGGACATGTTGCTTATAATTGATGTGTCCATTACTTGAATTCTCTTGTAATTATAGTCAATAAGTCTTGTAAATGTGTTAAAGCTCACTAAAAGCATACAAATTCAAGAACAGAGTAAGGCTAATAATTTAAAATAATCAATGTAGGCATTTCAGCACTTAATTTCCCTTGTGTGTTGATAGCTGATCATTCTTAATCCATTAAGATTTATTTAGTCGTTTACAATGCAAAATAGGTTTGCACTGGTCACTTGTGCCATTTGAAAATGTCCACCAGGTTAAGTGCAGAATGTAGTCCATTAGTCTTCCTTGACTATATGTATTAATTGCATTTAAAATCAAGTTAATGTGGATGTGAAAGTGAGGTAACTATCAATATATGACAAAGCAACCCTACTTACATAAGTTACATCATTGATTGTAACATTTAGTAAAAGTTAGCACAGTTTTTAATGTCTTGTGAATGTCTTATCACCATGTATTTTTACTGTGCTTTGCAGTAGATGTGAGTATATCACAAAATACATTTTTGGATAATGGGTAGACAATAAATGAGATCTGCTAATTCACTTTTCAAGTTATTTTTGGACCGGAGAAGGAAGAATTGCAAAGGAGGTTTTAATCTACTCACTTTACCCTAAAATGAATGGCTTTTCTGATAATGTTGCTTTTGCACACTGAATAGTAGTCCTAACATTTTTATTAATAGTTAATGGGAAAAGTTTTTATTATTCCAATTCCTATTTTGTTCTTTGTTTATTTATTTATCAAATTTCTGTACCACCTATCTCACCTAAGTGACTCTGGGTGGTTTATAATTAAATCAGAAAATAATATAAAACTTAAGTTAAGAACAGATAAAAAGAGTTGGTTAAAATGAAGATAGTAATAAGTTCTCAAGCCACTAGTCATTTCTAAGGTTGTACATCATTCTTAGACATAGTCTTGACACCCTTCCAGAAGGCCAGAAGAGTGAGGCCTGCCTCACCTCTAGGGATAAGATGTTCCAGGGAGGAGGGCAATCACAGAGTAATTCTCTTCCTTCCTTCCCACCCTTTAAAAATCTAAATTGTCGGGATCTGCAACACACTTTGCCTGCCTGCCTGGGTGGCACGAGTCAATGTAATTGGGATGAGGTGGTTCCACAGATAATCTGGCCCCATGCCATGAAGTTTGACTCAGAAACAAACTGACAGAATTGTTGCATGTTCAACCCTAGAGGCACCCAAGACTGCTTGTGTTGTTGCATTCTACACGCAGCTTTTATATACTCTTACGTAGAACATGTTGCAGTAGTCCATACAGGAGATGACCAGGGCATGAGTGACTGCAAAAGAGGTTCTTGATCCAGGAAAGGGTATAACTGGTACATAAATTGAGCAAAGACCTTCCTAGTTATGACTGCTACCTGCTCCTCAAGCAGGAGACATGAGTCCAGGATGATCCCCAAATTATGCACCTCCATCCAAGAAGGCTGGTGAATCCCCAGATACAGAGGAACCTCTTATCAACAATTACTTCATGTTATCAGGATTCAGTTGAAGCCTATTGTTCCCCATTTAGATCCCTACAGCCTCCAATCACTTTGAAAGGTGCAGTATCACTTACTTCACCCAGGATGTAGATGTGCACCTGGGTACATAGTGATGATATCTCAACCTATGGCAATGAATGATCTCACTCAGGGCCTTCATGTAGATGTGGAAAAGGAGCAGAGAATACTGAGCCCTGTGGCACTCCACAAAACAGGGTAATGAACTGGACTTCTTGCTCTCTATTAATACCAGTTTGGATTGGTTCCAAAGGAAAGAGGAGCACCAGTAAAAAATACCCCCCCCCCAATGCCAGTTCACGATGCCAAGGTTGTTTAATTTGCTGAATACTTTATGTAGTGTTTCTTCCCATTTTCCACATGCTGAATGCAGTTCTATAAAGAAAGAAATCGATTTTGGTCACTAAAATTGAGACACCAAACGATAACGTTATGCACCAGTATGGATTAAAATACCAGCATTAGATTTGGGAGTCAATTGTACGAGTATAGTACTAGATAACAAAGAAGTCCATTACTCATTAGACAAGTGAAAATGAGAAAATGTAGAGAAAAGCAAAATAACTATTACAGGTGGAAGACTTTTAAACTTCTAATTCAAATAGGTCAGTATATCTAATTAACAATCATATTTTGCAAATGTAGTCATGAATTCCTGTGTCCTCCTTGTTTACTTCATTCTCTGGAGTCACAGATAGATTATGGCTGTTCTGAGAAGAAATATTAATGCGATGAAGATTCATCTCTTTAAGTTGTATGTTTAATACAAAATTTCAAAACAAAATTATTTGGGCCCCAGAAATTTCTTGTGATAAAGACTTATGAATAAAAGCCCATTTTAGCACGGTAGCCACATTTTCTAAATTGTTAATTGTCTCCACGATGTGATCGCTTTGAAGTTATACTGCAGGTGGGGATTGAACTAAGGAAAAAGAAATAATAAAACCCTTGATGACAGGGACCCTGATTGATGAATTTGAGATGCCAGGCTACAAGTGGCATTCACAATGAATGCTTATTTCAAAAAATCTGGCATGGTTCTAGTGGAGATTTTACTGCTACTGTACTCATAAACACTAACCGAAACAATTAAGAACTGAGTGAGGAAAATGATTACTGACATGTCTTTTACTTTAGCTCAGAGCAGCCTTTATAGAAGAAGAGCCATTTCCCTCCCTCCTTTTATGTAGGAGCTCTTTCTTTTAAGCTCTTTGGTTTGGGATCCCGTTCCCAAGACTCTGTCAATGTGAAGACTGGATTTGGCAAAGCCAGAAGCAACCAGCCTGAGAGGAGAGCAGACTACTGCAATAAAAAAAGGAACAGGAATTAGCTATCTCTCCTTGCTACAAGGATGAGGCTCCCAACCTGTTGCTTTTCAAGGCAGGAGAAAGAAGGAGAATTGAACCGGAGTTCTACTTTAAATAAGTATTTAATTTAAATAATAAGTCTTTGAATTTAAATACTTTAAGGCTTGCACATGCCCATTGCTGGATTTCTTTCATAGTTCTTGCCTTATAGCATAGGCCAAGAAAATTCTGATGACAATACCCTGTTGAGCTTTCGTCTTCATTTAATTGTCTGAAGAAGAAAGTAGTCATGTATGAAAGATAATCCTATTCCATATATAGATAGGAAGATTTCATTATATCTGGATAGCTGGATGAAAGTGGCTCCCACATTATTGAGATGATTGATTAAACACACTTCTGGTTTAATTTTGGGACAGATTTTTTTTCTTGTCTGCTATTTCTTTCCTGTCTGATATCACAGTACCTCTTTGTGAAAAAGAGACAAGAAATCACATGTATAAAAAAGGCAAAATGGTTTGTATGATATCTATAGTATTACTGTGCATATATGTTATTGTCATCAGCCCAAATCAGTCCACTACAAGATGAAATCCTTTTCAATGAAAACTAGACTGTAATCTACCATGCTGGTCCAACCCCAGTTGGTAAGTAAAAGTTTTTCGATTTCCCAGTCCAGTATCCAATCTGTTTGTATGAGTAAGAGTAAACTATGGATCTTCCCATTCTATCATCTTCATCAGAATATCACATACGTTCAAATAATTACTATAATTCTAATTCAAATTTATTTACTTTATCATAGTGTGGCAGGCCAATTTTCTATCCAAGGATCTTTAGTGGACAGTAAAAGAATCCTTGCTAATGAACTCTCTTAAGTAAAATTGGACCAGAAAGCCCTTCAGACAGAGAACATAACCAATTAGAGGATTATCTTTTGACAGAGCTTCAAATGCAAGTTCATCCTTTGTATAGGATGATCTATAATCACTTTGGCTGGTATTGGAACAGAATTCCTTCTGTACAAATGAGAGAATCTCATGGATGTGTTTTCTTCCTGGAGGTCTGGACTGATTTCTTACATATTTTTATAATTGAGCATGAATTTTATTATGAATGTCAAATGCACCCCAAGATTTTATGCAAATATAATTTATACTATTATTATTATTTGAATTTTATTATAAGGTAAGAATACAAAATATGGCCCTGAGCCCAGAGCCACATGTCAACTGCCAAATTGGACAATCCAATTATGTTTCTGGGAACCTCCCATTTTTGATTTGGGGATGTTAACTGGAAAAATGAGAACTTTATGCCTTCATTTCCTTATAACAATCCTCCTTCTGATAAATGGATCTAGACTTTGTCCAGTTTGGTGCATCTGACAAAGACGACTTTGGATCAGTATTCAAATGCATATTGTCATGAGGGAAATATAGAATGACTGAGCTGTTAACTTAGCAAGGATTCAGATTTTACTAATTATTAATAAGACATGACATTGAGATGCAACACTTACACTTGCACATAGAACCTAGTTGGCAAATGTTAATAATTTGGTTTTTCCTATTGAAGCTGGAGTTATTCTGCATTGCGGTTGTGTTGATAAGCTAAACTATAAAGAGAATGCCAAAACAAAAGTGATGGTAGGGAGAAAGTAGCATGGAAAATCGGACTATAATGGTTTTACTATGACTTAGTGCAAAATTTGGGTTTTGCTTATGGACTGGAAAGGAGTGTTGAATGGTATTGATCCCATGAGTTCAGTTAGAAGTAATGTTATCTAAGAGATAAGAGAAACTTTGACAAAAGGAGTTTGGCTTGATTTAAGAGGTGAGAAAAAACAGGAATAAAGTACAGCAAGGAACAGATAATGTAAATGATCAACCACAGTTGAGTTTTCACCATACATGCATTTTGGAAATTTTGAATCCCAATCATGGCAGAGATTGATACTGTAGGATTATTTATACAATGTAATATTTACGCTTTTTTGTAAGTATTTGGTCCCTGGGATTTTATATAGTATTTCCAGACTAAAAATCCTGTTACTTTCATCAGTGGTTAGTCATATAACATCCTGGGCTTTTAACTGAAGAAAAAAATGAATCCATTTTGCTTTTCTGGAAGCATTTCCATCAATATTCTGATTCTGTTCAATAAATAAAAGATAGATCAGCCCTGCACCTTTATAATGAAGATCAATAACTTATCATTAATAATTAAAGTATACAATATGTATTTATTTTAGATACTACAGCATTGTTGACAGATCCCTATATTCTCTGTTGTCCACGTTTATACCCAACTTCTTGGCACTTTAAACCTACCAGTTGAATGGAAAAATGATGCTTTGGGGAAAGCAGTCCCTTACAGAGAATACTATATGGGTAAAAAACCGAACAATATATGTCCATAAATAGGCAGTACAATATATCTGGACATCTCTATGCCCCATTGTTATCTTCTTTGGCACCCACCAGGTTCCTACAATGGAAAGTAAAGCAAAATGTCATCCTCTAGCATTGTTTTTACTTAAAACTTCTGGATGACAGAAGCATACAGGAGGAAAACAATGAAACGCTGCAGCTTGGTGCATTGTGTGGAAGTGATTTGACAATTTTTATACTCCCCCTAACTCAAGAGGTTAAACTAAGTTAAAATTGTAAGTGCGACAGTAAAAACGAAACGATAACAAAACAACAGTAACAATAAATCCACAAAAATAAATCAATTCCTCTCTTGAAATGGATGCCAATAAAACCTGGAGTTGAAATAAAACTATATTTAAAATAATCTAAAAATTGTGTGAGGGGAGCTTTGGAAACCTTGGAGGAAGAATAATGAATTCCCAATGTTCAGTGCATATAGATGAACAGAAAAATAAAGGGAGATAAAATAGCATCTAGAAAATGTAGAGGAGTTGGATGGGAAGAACTTCATCAGGTTTTTTTAGTGGTAGATGTTTACTGCCTAGCTATATCCATATAAAATTTAATCTATATTGTGGGAACCCATATAGCTCTATCTCTGTATCTCTATATTTCTATCTCTTATCATCTCTATCTCTGTCTACACATACACATACAGTTTTTTACATGGCATAGAACTTGGTTAATGTAGGGATTCTTTGTCTCCCATAGTATCTGCCTGGCCAGTTTGATCTGGTGGGGTTGACATGCTTTAGGTCCCATCAATCCAACATTGGTAACTCGGGAGCCCTGCAGTGCCTGCCCCCTGGAACGAGGTTCCCTCCTGAAATTTAAATGGCTCCCAACCTATTGATATTTTGAAGGCCTTAAAAGATTTGGCTCTTCAGCCAGGCCTTCAACGCTCCTTTCTTTTTGCTCCCGTCTGGACTTGTTTTCTTTTCTATCACTGTTCATTTGTATTGTGCTGTTACTGTGATTTGAGTATCACTCTTGGTTTTTATTTATTTAAAAGGCTTACATGATTGGCCATCTTAAGCCACTCTGGGCAGCTTGCAATAGCAATAAAACCAGTAGATGGTTAATAATAAAACAATGAAACAGTAAAACAAGACCCTATCACCACAATCATCCCCCCGCCCCCGGGCAGGGCACGCTCAGCAGCCCTCTTTCCATATTTTCTATCTATACAGTTCCAGCAACTCAGTAAATGTTTAAATATTTTTAATAGCTAACACTCCTGAATCTCCTTGAATGCAGCAGTTTATAAATTTAATGAATTATTATTCAGTCTTTTGGCTTGGAAAGGCAGGGGATGGAGAATGAGAATTTGAACTTTAGGATTGAAAAACAGGTTAGGTTTCCTGAGTGCTGTTAGATGCAAAATGTCTTACTATTAAAGGCTGTCTAATTGTTGCAGTCAAATTACTTTAAAAAGTTGTTGGTGTATTGTTGGGAATGTGGAACTGAGAGATGAGGTTTTCCAGTCATCCATGGTACAAAACCTTGACAGAACCCACAGTGGCCATTTTTTGAGTATAAAAGTTGTTCTAAAGTCTTTTTATGAACAGGCATGATATACCTTCAATATTCAATATTGTGCCTATTGGCCCCAAAATGAGGTCTACTGTTGTGTAATGAGAGGAATAAGCAAAAGAACATCTGCAAATATTTTTTATGAAACAAAATGCATCACTGCTTACAATTTTAGCATTGTATAGCCTATTACATCTAACTGGTAAATACATTGTATTTAATATGGGCACAGAAACTTAAATGGTTTTATTTTCACTGGCTTCTTTACAGGATGCACCGATAATACAAAATGCTAGCAAATTAATGGTTAAATCAATTTTATTGTTACTATTTAAATAAACTTGGTGTTCTGCCATGATTGATTCAGTGTGATTCCTGCTCCTTGCAGACTCAACTTGCTTTTGACATTTAAACATAAAGCTGACTAGATATAACTGTTCAGGTGCTAAATATATTTTACATCTACTTTGAACAGTAGAAATGGAAGTATTAAGAGATCTGGCTTCATTGTCATTGAACTGTGAAATATTCAACCTTGTCTGCCTGTGCTTAGTACTGTTGACTTTTTTATTTCTGTGAGAAGATTAAAATTAAATGCTTCATTTTTTTGTCAGCTTTTGAGAGTTAAATTGAAATTTAAGACTTTAAAAATTTTTTTAACCGAGATCTTCTATTTAAACGAAATCTTCTTTGAGGCTATTGTGTGTTCAAGGGCACAGAAGGGATCATTGATCAAGTATGATGTACTGTAACATTTTTCTTACCCGAACTCTTTTATGTATATTTATTAAAGATCCCATATTTCATATTATGCTTAACTATATTGGAAGAAGTTCTTCACAAAACATATCCCAAACATAATATGAAGTATCCGTGAGCATATTGCACTTACACTTAACTTCAATTCTGGGATTTATGGATAGAGAGATCTGCTGCTCTTTTAAAAGTTGGAAAGGGTCAAAGAATACTTTAAAATAATGTATTGCCACTTAGTATTGCAGTACTGACACCTGCCAGGTTTAATGACTGCATTTTTGTGGTAACATAATTGCCTCAGTTTGGTTTGAAAGCTATCTTAAGTTACAATATTCAATTTTTATTTTATTTTTTTCTTGGCCTGATTGCTTTACAAAAGAACAAGACTGTTTCCTCTGTTTGTGTGAGTGTCTTGATGGATATCTGTTCTAGCCAGTTAAAGTTTGTTCCTGAAATAAATAATAGCCTAAATGTCAATACTTCCAGTTTTCAGAATAATCATAAATTCAAACTATAAAACAGTCATCAAGGTAAAATATTTTATTCACTATATATTCATATACTTCATGCCATTGCAATTGAAATATATCATTCTTTCTGTGTCTCTTCCTCTGCAAGAATAGCAATATTAAGATGTTATTTTGTGCATGAAAGAAGGGCACAGCAAAATAGTTACTGAAATATGTTTTAAGAATTTTAAAAAACACTCTCTTAGTAGTTACAACTATTCCATAGAGTCTTTGATATGCTATAGGCATGGCCAAAGTTTTCATGATAATCTTCAACAGTGCCACATTGTGCCACAAAAAAGGCTCATGGAACATAGTCAAGTCTAAAAATGGTATTTGCATATTAGGAAAACTTGACATATTGAACTTCAATATGTACTATATTCCCACACCTTCTATATTTTAGCAACAGTTGTGGCCTTCAGGAGAAAAAAAAAGGCATATTGGATTTCTAATATGAATTGAAATAATCAGATCAACATATGGATGCTCTCTTAAATGCTGATTCACATAATTATTTAAAACCCTTTAAAGGCAATTTTTATAATTTGCTTTGACTGTCAAAATCTCTCTGTGTATTAGAACTTCAGATAGTTCTACATATTAGTCCAAATCAACCCTTCCCAACAAAGTGTCCTTCAGTTGTATTTGGAGTGCAATGCTGTAGCCATCTTGGCTTGGATTTCTGGGCATTTTTGAGCATTTTTGATGTATTTTTAAGTCTTCCACCTTAATAATAATGAGATTTGTACAGTTCTGTAGAAACTGTAATTAGAACCTAGCGAAATGAACTTGTCAAGCTTCAGCTGATGATATCTGAAATCCAGGCCATTTCATAATGGACAATTTCTGCACAACAACATTTGTTTCATTTTAATATTTTAGAGTACCTCATCATCTAATTATTGATACCATGTCTGTTAATGAAACCCCTTTCTTGCTTAACTTTTGTATTTGAACTCTTGGCAAGTATACTTAATGAGAAATATCCTAATAATATCCCTGGAGTTATAAATGTATGCAATAGGCATTTTTCTTTGAGGGGCTAAGAAAGATTCTTAAAACAGATTAAATACGGGGTGGTGGTTTTTACACTTACCTTTAAAAGTTTTTTTTAATGGCTTTGTCTCCCGCAGATAGTGATTTCTTTATCCAAGGGTAATATAATATTCTAATTCAGCTTCTAATTTTCTTTATGCTAAATTTTACTCAGGATCAAAGCCATTCAAGTGCAAGATTTGCCACTTTGCAACAGCTCAACTAGGAGATGCCAGAAACCATGTCAAGAGGCACCTTGGGATGAGGGAATACAAGTGTCATATCTGTGGGTGAGTAAATTGAAATAGTTCCTCCTTTGGTTAGCAGGGAAGGAGTGCAGGCTATGCATTGTTTCAGTGTTCAAAGAGGGAATGTGAGCAAGAGAGGCTAAAATTATGCATGCATATCCTCCTTCCCATTGTTATGGTAAATTCCTTAAATACAGTTATGACATTCTTTTCCTATTTCTAATCCAGTACCGCAGATGAGCAATTTTATGGGCTACAAGGTCAATTTGAACCTGTAATCTGTAAATTGACTAAATTATAGGATGTTCATTCACATTGCCAGGGAGAACTGTAAATTTCCTTTTAAAGGTATGTGCGTGTGTGTGTGTGTGTGTGTGTGTGTGTGTGTGTGTGTGAGAGAGAGAGAGATACACATGTAAAGTATGTGCATATGTGTATAAAAAAATATAGTCTTCAGTATAGTCTGTGTTTTCCTTGCCCATCCATGTTTGTGTTATGTATTATTTGATTCTAGAACGATGTGCTGCTATGTGGTTTTTGTATTACAGGAGATAGAAGAAAACTTTCTAAAGGTTTTTTATTTATTGCCACACATAGAAATGCTTCCCATTTTCTTTTTTTCCCTTAATGGTTATTTCGTCACATGGACCATTCATAATGTTTAATTGAACTTCAACTATATTGCATTTAAAATGGCGGATCCTGAAACTCTTTAATCCAAAGCTAATTAATTTAGCAGAAATGTTTAAAAGGTTTCCAAATGCCATGGCATATATAGTATGGTGTAGGACATTCAGAGGTGAGTTTTAATACTGCACTCTTATTAAAAGTGTATTTTAGTGTTATTATGCTAAAAAAATTAGCTAATATATGTGCCACATGAAATGTTTTTTTCAAAACATTTTAAGTTGCTGGAGAGGCCTGATGGTTAGTGTAAAGTTTAGAGTTGGTTCAGTGAATTAAACCCAATGCCCACCAAAATGATAAAGTGAGTGGTTAAGGATATTTTTCAGCTGGAGTTTGGTCGTGTCAGCTCTTGCAATTAAACCTCTTAGCAGAACAAAGTGAGTGCAATATTCAAAAGAAAATTAGAATGCTTTTCACTGAGGCAAATGTTTCTCACAAAAATAGCACATTAAACTGACAAGAGTGGTGACGGGAAGAAGCACTGGACAGTTGCTGACCAAATTACTTGCAAGAACACTGGAAGTTGATACGAAAATTGTCACTTGTAAAGTAACAAGAGGACTATCCTCTGGTCCTTGGACAACAAATAATATTCACGACTATTGCATGTGGGCAGCTATCTATTTTGTGATACTATTAGTAGTTCTGTGCATATAGGATCTGTGACTAAGCCACTATTTGTCTGATATTTAATGGGCATGTGAAAAATGGAACTTGGATTTGCTTGTGTATGGATAGTGGGAATGGAAGATCGGAATTGGCAAGCCATTTTAAATTGTGGTTGCTAGCCTTTACAATTAGCTTACTCTTGTGTATGAAGGAATACATTGTGAATATCTTAAAAGAAACTGCTTTTTATTGTTTTAGAAGTCATCTTTTTTAGACAGTTAAATACATGTCAACGTTGTCAAAGTAGCCTTACATATTTAATGAGAAAGATACTCCAAAATCTACTTCTGATATGTCATCAGTTGCAATTAAAATAATAATACAGTTTAGTCCAAGATACACCGTAAATGTTAATCCATTAACAATGAGTAGATTAGCAATAAAATATAATGGGTTTTGAAAAAGAGTGGACTAGGATATTTAAATTTTCACTAAATAACTCTTGCCACTATTAGTGTATTTGAGTATGTGGCAAGAAGGAAGCATGTGCTTTATTTTTGCCATAAAAATAGGCTAGTAGATTAATAGATTAAAAAATGGCAGTATAAAAAAAATCTAGCAATGAGTAGCATATTAGCAGCAGTTTAGAGCTAGTACAGTAAAACCACTGACAATGTCAATTCATTATCATTGATAGCTAAATAATCTTAGAAATGCTCAGTGGACCTATTAGTTCCTGAACATAAGCAGCTCATGCTTCATTCCTTCATTAGCTTTAATTGCTATAAATTTACCTTTTTAAAAAATCATGTTTTAAGAGGTGAAATGATCTTTCAGGAACATTAACTAGGTAATTTTGTCACAAACAGAAGGTCCTATACTGTGTTTTCTTTTCTTTAGTAGTTAAGATTTTGTCCTGTCATTTAGATTCAATAGACAAGCTTTCTATTAGGTAGAAGGTTAAATAATTTTTCCAGTTGTTACAGAATCTGTTTGGACATATGAATTGTCAGTGCAAGACTATGAATCATTACAAATGGAAGATTTCACTTGATTGCCTTGAAATATAATGCTGAGCTGAATCAGAAGGTGAAAAATGTTGGAGAAGTGATGGTAAAAATTAAGAGATTTTATACACTGTGTAGTTAACATAAAAGATGGAAGAAACACAGCACTACTTTCGCATGTTGCTTTTATTGTTTCAAATCTAAATTTAATTTTTTCCAGCTGCACAGTAGAAATACTTTGCTATAGAGATTGGAAGCTACTAATCTTTCAGCATTTGAAATAAACCGTCTGCTACTCATTTCCTTGTCAGCAGATGTGTGCTGATTGTTTTCCTTTGCATTATGTTCATGAATGAAAAATGCATCCCTGATTTGAGAAGGGATCTGTTTTCAGCGAGTATCCAACTGCTACCTATTTAAATTTAATTTTCAGAAATCTGGGCATAAAGTTGTTGATTATACTAAGATTAGCAAACTTAAACTGGTTTTCAAATAGTTATGTTTGCAAACGTGCATTGGAATGAGAGAAAAGGCTTAGCTTGCAGTTTTGAGGTTTTAAAAGCAAAGAATTGCTCATGATTTCAGATTTTAAACAAATTTACGGTGAGCATACATCTACTAAAAATGCATCTACTTTTTCATACTTTTCCTTGAAATATAAGGCTCCTAAAGAAACCTGTAAGACTTTAATTAAAGTGAGATAAATAAATCAGTAGGTGAAAAAGTTAGAAAATAAAATAAAATTTAAAAATGTTAATAGTTTAAAACCAATCTATATGCTTACCTTATACATTCTTGTAGTGTGTGGAATCACATATTTACATTAAGAAATGGTGATAGATTTTGAACATTAGTTGAAGAACATAAATTTCTCTTTTTTCTATTCTGTTTGTATATTACCTATTGTTGTGCATTATCTCACATATCTTCTAGATAAGTGTTTTTAAACATTAAACTTCATTTGAACTTTGATGGTAGCACTTTTGCCAGTGTATTTATGAATGTGCCTTTTATGTAGTATTTATTTTTAAATGATTCCCAGGAATGACTGAATTTGGAAAATGTTACACAGAAAATTGAAAAACTTGCCTGAAAGAGCGGTGAAAACATTTCATTCCCCACAGGATTACACATTTTGTTCTCACTCTTTGTTTTGTCAGTTTTTAGAATTAGTTTCAGATTCTTTGACTATTGGAGCCATAGATCAACAAAATAATAAGAAAAAAGCTTGTTTAGTGTTGTCTTTGAAGAACAAAGATTCTTCATTTTTAAACAATATTGGGAAGAGTGGGAGATGTGCATTTGGATTTTAAATATGTCTTAATAGTATTGTAAGTGAACGGTTTGTTCTAAGGCTATGAAAAAATCTTTAAATAGAAAGTTGAAACTTCAGTTAAAACTATTTTTGTGTAGTGTTACCTATTTTTTTTGTGCTTTAGAAGGGATCTCTGTGTAGATGATTATAATGTCACTTTCTGACCTTTGCAGCTTGAATAATTGTAAATCATTGCTTCATAAAGTGTCAGAGAATGTCTGTACTAGGCAATTAAATGGCAGAATATAATAGACCAAATTATTGCCTGTCATGTTTTCAACAACACAGTTAGTATTTGAGTTACACTTAATCATTACGTGCATTAGCAACTTCATTGGAATCCCGCTTCAGGCTGAGCATGAAATACATTACATTATTTAAACCTCTAATGGTAGAAGTCATTTATTTGTGTTGAAGTGTACAACATGCAGCGTTTCATAAAGCAAGGAACACTTGAGAGCTTAATTTATCCAAATCAAAGTCTAAAGGCAGATAAACACAAGTGGCAAAAATTAGTAATTTTTATAGGCTGGAAATATTTAAAAATACATGGTTGTGAGTAATTGCAGGCAGCAGGAATAAATTAAAAATCACTATTTTTGGTTGGCTCAGAGAACTAAAGCTGTTTTATATTTAAGTAATCAAATGTAGCATGGAATCACATTTTTGACTGAAAAATTAATTATACACATCATATCCACAGCTGTATCCAAATAAAACAGTGCTGAAGCAACAAAGTAAAGCAGACTTTCTATGGCTTCAATAATCTGAAATATTCACAGTACAGAGAGGACACCCTTAGAGTAGATCCAATGGTAATTTGGTTCATAGTCAACAAAAGAAAATACTATACTGATCATAATATATTTCATTAAGTCATATTTTGATTTTTTTTGTTTTGTTTTTGAGAAATGTTTGAAGTACACATGCTAAGACGATATGTGTAGATTTAGATTGGTTTCTCTTTTGTGTGTGCTAATGATGGAAAATAAACTGTTTTAGTATAGTACTATATTCCCCCCTCCCTCCCCCCCCGCTGATGATATTGTTTTTCTAGTAGAATGGATTATGGACTCTACTGTCTCTGCTGTAGAACCTCTGCAATATGTATGTATTTAGGGATGACAAAAAGAACAATAGGGGGTTCTGTTTTGTAGCAAAAGTTACCTTCCTTAAAATAGATATAATCCAGTAATTCTCTAATGCAGAGTACTATTTTAATATACTTTACTGTTGCATGATCATCTGTTGCTGTTTCTGCTACATCCAATGTTAGATGCTGTGTAAGGACGTAAGGAGTTTTTGGAGGGTGGGCTTACATGAATTGGTTTTTGTTTAAGGCATGAGCTGCAGAAGTGCCATAAAGATCTTCTTATTGAATAGCTATCAGTATGCTTCACTAGTGTCCAGTTCGGCAAATGAAGCAGAAAAGTCAAGGCCAACTTCTAGTTGTAATGCTGTATGAAAAGCGTATTTTTATCCACCTCTACTTCAGTTGAGTTATGACAGTGCTTTTGTTGGACTTGCTGAAGTGAAAAGATATGAAGAGTACATACTTAGCTGAATATATGTTTGTATTTGAGTTAAGGACACTACTGGTGATTTATTCTTATACCTCCACTATATATAATCCAATGCAATGCACTTTCAAACTGCAATTATAAAGATGCACATAGCTGTGTGATTGTGATATATGTGCCACCTAGAACAAGTACTATGTCTTCTAAAGGCATTTCTTGTGTGTGTATACAAGAATGGTTCTGAAAAACAATACATTATTGAATCATAGAAACAATTGTTGCAAAGAACATGTCTAGTATTTAATAAAATAGAAATGACTGTTAATATATAGCTTTTTCAGATACCATTGCAATAGAATTTATTGTAATTAGGTATTCCTATTCCAGGAAGATGAGATTTCTCTTCCTTTTCTCCGAGAAAAATGTATTATCTATTCAATGGTACGAAATCCTGATAGTACATCTCAATGTTGGAACAGGTAACAATTTAGTTTCTTTTTTTGTGGACTTGGCTGAATTTATGCTCTTCTCTTTTTTATGCTTCTCTTTTTTCTCTTTCCCCATCAGATTAAACATTGATTTGATAAAAAGAATCAGGATTCTTGGCTGGAAAATGCTGCATGCTTTAGATAACATGTTCATTGGCAAATGTTTAGAAGAAGGATATGCTATATGGTACCCTGCCTATTTTTTTAAGTGCCTGACCCGAGCAACGTAGTAAATGAATCTCTAATTTATGGGTATACCTAAAGATAGTTACAGTGTACTACACAAGCATTATATTTAAGTTCTCATTTTTAAACATCTAGTCCTGAAATTTGCACTGCCCAAATTAAGTCAGCAAAAGGTACCAATTGGCTTATTGTGTTTCAACATTGGCCTCTGACTTTCAAGGGCACTGCTTAAGAAGTCTGATCCGGTTGCTACCTAAGTACTTTGATTTAAAAAAAATGGCAGGAATGATAAAACATTTTTAATAAAGAAAAAAGTTTATTTGAGGGGAAGCAGATGGAATGATTGGGCACATTAACACAAAGGTCCAGAACTTCGGTTTTACATATTTGAGAATCTGGTTGAATCTCCACTATGGCATTTTATCATTTTATAACAACAACAAAAAAATAGTTTCCCAGTGCTTTCAAGTTGTAAGGTGATGTGAGTCTTGTGAGAAATAAAAGAAAGGAATGAAAAGTTTTGGAAAGCAGTCTCTAACTGCTCCCTGTCAATAACATCTTTTCTCTTTTCCATTTCCATCTTAGTTTTGGTTATGGTTAGGGTAAGAAGCGGTAGGTACATGAAAAGCTTTCTCAGATGTTGATGCTCATTTCAATCCTTAGTACAAAGTTCTCAATATGCCAGGCAACTCTGGTTTCCTTTGCACTAGATATGGGTAAAGGGACTATGGGCATTAGTTCCTGAACTCTGTTTTGGCTATTAAGCAATTCAACTGGATTGAACCAGAAACTACAATGAAATTCTATTCAGTTAAAACAATTTCCATTGCCTTTTTATCTCAGTGAATAACTTTTGGCACCAAACAGCTGATTATATGCCTCTTGCAGCATCTGTGATATGTACGGTAGGATATAGAAAGGATCAAAGCAAGCTAAAAAGACATGAATCCAGGACTAAAGATTATAAGTGGATTTAAAAGGAATGATCAATTTAAACAAGAAGTGGTTACTTTCAGTAAATGTAATCCTAGCTCTTCATGTAGACAAGAGAGACAAAATAGAAAACGAACTATGGTTTGAGATTAGGAGAGTTGCGTGGTTTTTAACAAGTAATCAAGCCAATAAAGAAATAAATAGCATTGAAAGTTCAGGAAAATGGTTACAAACATAAGATTTGTGATTAGTACAAGTTTGTCTTATATAGTGGTATTTGTGGGGCTGAGTATGGGAAGGGAAAGAAAATTAAATTTGAAGTATTTGTAATATAATTAACAAGGAAGCAAATTTATTTCATTCGTACTTTTATCTTTACATCCTTCCAATTCAATATATTGTTCTATTTATTTTTCTTGTTGTTTTTAACTGTTTAAACAACTTTATAACCTGTCTGAATATTTGGATTATTGAACAAATTAAAAGAGTAATAAACTGAACTAGAATCTTTTTAGGTTTTGCTATAGAGAATTGCATGAATGACTTAATTTCAAACCCTCCCCTCTTTTCTGCCACTGCCATCAAAACAGTTGGAGAAAGAGAACAGTCATGTAATTTTTCTGGAAGACAAAAATCACACATCAATTTAATTGACAGCAATAAATTTGACAAAATACTGTAAAGAAGCAAGCAGCAATTGCATTACAATCAAGATCTTTTCATCTTCCTCTGTCGTTCTTATTACATTAATTATAAATCTTCCCAACAAAGCAAAGCAGGGGAATTGTACACCCAAGGAATAAAGAGAATATTTAGCTAAGTCTGGTAAAGTAATACTGTGCTGAATCTTTCTGTAGATAGCACTATGGAAAACAATGTTAGTGTATAAGAGCGTAGTCCTCCAGAACTTTTGAGTAAAGTATTCTGATTGCCATTGTAATTCTGTACTTTGTGATAGATACATGTGCTATTGATCATAGTGAAGAAATCAAATATTTTTCCCTTGATTAAGATCCATGGTATAATTTCCTCTCTCTCATTTTCTCCATGTAGTTCCAGACTCATAGAATCATGCCACTGTTGCACATGGTTGCATTTGCATCCGATCAACACACTTGATATAGCAAAGTGAGCCCAATTATTTTTTTGGGGGGGTGAGAACAGATCTGAAAACATTTTCAACAAGGTGCTTACAAATTGCTTGTTTGCATAGTACCAGAGTATATTAAATTGGTCAACTATTAAATGGGGATTTACACCTAACATAACATATTTTTTAAAAAAAGGATAACTCTCTGTGTTTTAGAACAGGGGTTGCCAACCTTTTGGACCTCAGGGACCACCAAACTCATAATTTTAAATCCCAAGACCACTAATATGAATTTTGATAGACGGTGGCTTGCTGACGTTTTTCCAGGATCTCTGCAGAAAGCAGCAGAGACCCTGGGAAAATCTCCAAAAATGTTTGCAGGGAAATTCCCCACCCCGTTTTCCTAACGATCAATCTTCTTTTTTTGGGATCTCCAGCTCCGTTCTCAGGGGGACAGAGAGAGACTTTTGGCTTCGTGCAAGGAAAGCAACAGAAGCAGCAGAAGTCTTTCTCTCTCCCAAATTCTGCCAGAATGGCGCAGCCTCTTGGAGCAGGATGCCTTGCAAGGTCCCAAAGATTCATTTCTGGCAGAGTTGGTGGAGGGGGGGGGAGAGAAAGAAAGACTTTTGCTGTTTTCCTTGTCTTCAGCCAAAAGCAGAACTAAAAAGAAACGGAAAGAGGTGGCCAGGCGAGATGTGTGGGGTGAATGGGGCAAGTTCCCCCCTTCACTCTTTCCCCCTTCCCCTCACTATCTCATGTTGTTCGCAATGCAAGCGACGCAAGCCTTGTGTTCCCACGGGCCATGTGGGCAGAGCAGCCTTGTGTTCCCTCGTAGCCTGGATTAATTGCTTTGGGGGGTGCTTTGGGGATGACATTTATCTGCGGACCACCAAAATTTTCTCATGGACCACCAGTGGTCCCTGGCCCACTGGTGGCGACCACTGTTTTAGAAGATATATTTCTTTTCACCCAAACATGTTTCATCTTAAAGCTGTATTTCAACCAAAGTGTTGGTTTTCCTGAGTTTGCGAAAGTTATCCATTAATAGTGAAAATGGAAAAATCTGCAAATAATCAAAGCCATACAATTGTTAATAGTTAACAGCACATTGTCTATTAGGACACTTCATGCTATTGACAAAGTTATTACCACGACATAGATAGTGGTTCAGTATACAAAGAGTTGTATGTGGCTCCGTGGTATACGGAGGAGCTACGGGAGATGAAGTGCCGGAAAAGACGTCTAGAGGGCATTTGGAGGGCGAGCCGTTCTGAGTCTGACCGAACACAGGTGAGATCTCATATTAAGACTTACCTTGTGGCGATAGGGGCGGCGAAATCTTCGTATTTCTCCGCCCTTATTGCATCAGCAGAAAATCGGCCTGCCGCCCTGTTTAGAGTGACCCGCTCTCTACTTGAACCGAGAGCGCGGGATGACCTCTTGCAGGGTAGGGTGGAGGAGTTTTCCCGATTTCTGCATGATAAAATCGCTCAGATTCGGGAGGAGCTCGACTCCAATTGGAAGGTCCCGGGGGAGGTGTCCGGGGCAGGTCTTGTGAGTGTTATCTGGGGGGAGTTCGACCCTGTGACCGCCGAGGGTGTGGACAGGTTGCTGGGGGGGTCTGAATGCCACCACCTGTTTATTGGATCCGTGCCCTTCCTGGCTGGTTTCGGCTGCCAGGGAGACGACACGAGGCTGGCTCCAGGGGATTGTCAACGCTTCCTTGAGAGAGGGGGTGCTCCCTACCGCCCTGAAGGCAGCGGTGGTGCGCCCCCTCCTCAAGAAGCCTTCCCTGGACCCAGCTATTTTAAACAACTATCGTCCAGTCTCCAACCTTCCCTTTGTGGCGAAGGTTGTTGAGAGTGTGGTGGCACGTCAGCTCCCCCAGTACCTGGAGGAAGCTACTTACCTCGATCCGTTCCAATCGGGCTTCAGGCCTGGACATAGCACTGAGACAGCATTGGTCGCGTTGGTTGATGATCTCTGGAGGGCTCGTGACAGAGGGTTCTCCTCTGTCCTGGTCCTATTAGATCTCTCGGCGGCTTATCGACCATAGTATCTTGTTGCGGCTTATCGACCATAGTATCTTGTTGCGACGGTTGGGGGGGTTGGGGATTGGTGGAACCGTCCTTCGATGGTTCTCCTCCTTCCTCTCCGACCGTTCGCAATTCGTGTTGGCGGGGGGGGAGAGGTCCACCTCTAGGCCCCTGGTTTGTGGGGTGCCTCAGGGGTCGGTCCTCTCTCCCCTCTTGTTCAACATTTACATGAAGCCGCTGGGTGAGATCATCCGTGGTCTTGGAGTGAGGTGTCATCTGTATGCAGATGACACCCAGTTGTACATCTCCACTCCGGACCACCCCAACGATGCCGTGGGGGCTATGTCTAGGTGCCTGGAGGCTGTGCGGGACTGGATGGGCGGGAACAGGCTTCGGCTGAACCCATCCAAGACCGAGTGGCTGTGGTTTTCGGCGCCCCGATATAGCCAGCTGACACCTTCGCTGGCTATCGGGGGGGAAGTTCTGCCCCCCACAGAGAGGGCTCGCAGCCTGGGAGTCCTCCTGGATGTACGGCTGTCGCTTGAACATCACATCGCGGCCGTCTCCAGGGGGGCGTTTCATCAGATCCGTCAGATCTACCGGTTGCGGCCCTTCCTGGATCGGGACGCCTTGCGCACGGTCACTCAGGCCCTTGTCACCTCTCGCCTGGACTATTGTAATGCCCTCTACAAGGGGCTCCCTGCGGGGAGCATCCGGAGACTCCAGCTGGTGCAAAATGCAGCCGCGCGGGTGATCATGGGGGCGTCACGTAGCGCCCATGTGACGCCTCTCCTGGGCGAGCTGCACTGGTTGCCGGTGGCTCTCCGGGTTCGCTTTAAGGTTCTAGTTTTGACCTTTAGGGCGACCCATGGCATGGGACCAGGTTACCTTCAGGACCGCATTCTGCCAGCGTTCTCCAACAGGCCGGTGCGTTCCCACAGAGAGGGTCTGCTCCGGGTGCCGTCGGCTGCTATGTGCCGTCAGGCGGCGCCGAGGAGTAGGGCCTTCTCTGTGGGTGCCCCCGCCCTCTGGAATACTCTGCCACTGGAGCTCCGTACCGGCACGGACCTGAGGGCCTTCAGGCGCGCGTTGAAGACCTGGCTCTTTGAGCAGGCCGGCCTTGGCTGAGATGGTTTTAATTTGGTCTCCATTTTATTAATTCTAAATTGGGTTTTAAGGGGTGGGGGTGGGGTTTTGTTAGTTTTATCAAGCAGCCGATTGAAATTTAATATTTTTTAACTTTTGTATTCTTTGTGGGGTTTTTAGATGGGCTGTTCACCGCCCTGAGTCCCTCGGGAGAAGGGCGGTATATAAATGGAATAAATAAATAAAATAAATAAATAAATAAATAAAAGTTGCTCAGATGTCTCTTTCTCATTTGTATATAAGCATTCCTTCCTAATTGTATATTTCATAATCACCCAAAAATATTTTTTTAGGCACACAAATTAACTCTATGTATACTTTGGGTAATTTCATTCTGGATGCAGAAACAATACAACCTTTTTTCTTTGGGAAAACAAACCATGGTATTTAAATATTAATTGGAAGTTCTGTAGTATAGTTCTGAAAAGGAAATGAAACACCAATCAATTCTTTCAGTAGAGTTACCCTACAGTAATACAGGGCACCAGTCTCTTGCCTCCACTTTGTAAAAGATTCCCAGCATGAAGTAGCCCCGCGCATTAGCCCATTATTACTCAGAGGGGCTGCATCATTCTCTTCCCATTCACCCAAGCACATCACTTTAACACAGCATTTCAGCACAGCTCACAGCTGAATGTATGAATAACTGAGATTAAGAAAAAAATATGGATAATTATATGCCCTGAGCTGGCTGAAGACATTTTACTGTCTAAAGCAGAAATGTAAATTGGGTTCTCTACCCAAACCCAAGGTGCCTTAAACTTAATGTTGATCAAATTATTTTGGTCTGTAAAGTAGAAAAATACACAAATACTTTCCCCCTATTCCAGCATAAACACACAGAAGGACAGACCTAAATTAAATGAAGCAAAGCTTTTGCTTCCCTTTCATGATATCTCAGATCAATTGCTTGAGGCTGTCAGCTTATCCTGTCAAATAATGCATCCAACCACTCTGCTCATAACTTAGCCTGTTTTAGTAAGAGGTCCCTATATTTTTATGTTGTTCTTGTTGGTGAAAAGTCTTGTGCTTTCCATTTAGCATTCAAACGCTATATCAACATGCAGTTTTTAACAGATCTGTCGGAGTCCAGCTCTTATAACAAGAAGAGCAGAGGCAAGCACCTTGTATGTTGGTTAAAAAAGAATTCTTTTCACAGAGAAAGCCTTTCCCTCCCCCTTCTTCCATTGATGAAGTTGACATTGTTTGCTTTTGGGTCTCTCCATCCTTTCAACTGTCAGAAAATCCAAGTTGTGAGATTCTCGGAAAAGTCTGACCACTGTCTAATTTCAGCCTAG